>BSBM01000436.1:10475000-11075000 GCA_027924585.1 Larix kaempferi
TCCCTCTTGCTCTCCAATCACTACTGCATCATCTATAGTCTTTCCCTTTTGTCACATTAGGACTTGGCCATCCACAAATGCAACCCTCATACCTTTTGCATCCAAAGCAGAGATGGAGAGTAAGTTCTTCTTGAGCCCAGGTACATAAAGGACTTCTTTCATCTTCAAAGATTTTCCAGAATCTAGGTTGTAGGAGGCTTCACCACTTCCTTTGATTGGGTATTGATAATCATCCCCAAGTTTCACCTTATGGGGTGATTCATGTTCAGATAGATTCACAAAAGATTCCTTAAACCCAGTCATGTGTTTGGAAGCTCCACTATTAATCAACCAATCATTAAAACCATGGGATATGGTACCTGTGAGAGCAGAGATTAGAACATACTCTTCTTCACTTGATGAGTCAACATCACTATCATCACTTTCTGCCCTAGCCTTCTTCTTTGGAGGTTTATCATCCTCGGCAGCATGAGCATGAAACTTTCTTTTGCTACCCTTCTTCTTCTTGCTGGAGTTGTTGTTATTATTCCTTTTGTTCTTGGGACAATCTGAAGCAAAGTGACCCTTCTCATTGCATGTGAAGCATCTTAGATCCTTCTTATTCTTTTGATAGGATCTCTTGTGGTGAGAGTGCTCCTTCTTGGGCTTGCTTCTTTTGGTGTGAGCTGCAAGAGCTTGATCTTCACCTCCCATCTTTTCCTCACGGGCTATAAGTCTAGCTTCTTCTTGAGAGCATTCTTCCCGCAATATGTTGAAGGAGATCAACTTCTTCCTTGCACAAATTCCTTGAATAAAGGAATCCCATGAACTGGGTAGGCCATTTAGAGTGGTCATCACCACTTCACCATTCTCCACCATTTCATACACTGCTTCTAGTTGTTCATTGATCTGGGAGACCCTTGAAAAATAATATTGAATGGTTTCTCCATTCTGAAACTTTACTCCTTTCAATTGGTTCCGCAGGGTCATCTTCCGATTTATGTTCTTCCCTTCAAATAGCTTGGTCAAAGAGTCAAACATCTCCTTGGGTGTCTTAAGAGAAGACACATGGGGTACGAGATGGTCTTTGATAGAATTAACAATGATTCTCTTTGCCTTGACCAAGTTCTTCTTATGCAATACCTTGGCCTCTTCATCCTTTGGGATAGGGATGTCTTCTTTTATATATGAGTCCAACTCATTCTCTTCTAGGATTAACCCAATCCTATACTTCCAGGCTCGGAAGTTATCAGCCCCTTCAAGCTCATCCTCAAGCTTGGTGTGGAGAGACATCTTTAAAGAGTACTTCAAATGGAAATAGAAAAGATTTAGGTCTTACCACTTGAAATGCTGAAAACTGGATCTGGTCCCGGATTAGGGTTTGTCGAAAAACCCTAAAAATTCAAAATGTGAATTTCAAATTTCTGAAAGGATAGAAAGATGTGCTTTGATGAGCTGATCAGCCTGGTGCATTCAGAATTTGAGATCAACAAAGTTTTACCCTTCAGATTTGACCTTTTGTCCTCCTGGGTTCACTAGGGAGAGCCCTGAATTAGGGTTTGAGTTTCCCGGAGATCTACCCAGCCAAAAATCTCGATCCAAAGCTCTAAAATTCGATTTTTGCAAGGGGCTTCCAGCTGTGTCTTCAGATTCCATAAATTCCTATTTTTGTGGAAACCCTAATTTTTAGGGCCAAATCTGAAAATGCTCGGAATTGAATTCTGATTGGACAGATAGATGCGCCTTGATGAGTAGAGTCAATCTAATATACTGTTTTTCCAAAATCTGTGGAGAGAAACCCAATAAACAAGAAACTCAAGTTTCCATCACTGCAAAATGTCTTCTTCTCAGGTTAGCTCTGATACCATGTTAAAGTTTGAGCATTAATTTACAATACTCTAGGATCTTTACTGAGAGAATAACATATACAGTATATCAATGGATGACAATCACAATAAGCATGACAAGCATCACAAGAATCAAAAGCATGAGAGACAAGAGACACAGAGTTTCCGTGGGAAAAACCCTAAGGTGAAAAACCCCACAACTTCCTCAGAGATAGAGAGAGCAATGGCTCAACCAAAGTACAACCAAAATACACTGAGATAGTCTCCTAGTAGCAGATGATCCTCCTCCTCACTAGTGCGCCACTTTCTGAGTGAGAGTGAGATACTTTTCCAAGTGATCTAAATAGAGATAACCTGATCTCTATTTATACTAATCTGTTTGCCCAGTGACCTTATGGGGCCGACTTGTCTAGCTAGGTACATCCACATTATAATATATATAATTCAGGGCCGACCCCACATGGTGGTCTAATAACCCATCGGCAAGTACACACACTTGCGACACTTGTCAATCCACACGACGACACTTCCTTATAGAGGAATAACACATCTCTGATAAGGGTACAATAAATATATCTGAAATACATAGATGAAATACATTCCGAAGTTACATATACATCAACAATAGAAACATGACATTAGAGGAATTCTTTGGAGCGGACAACATACCTGCAAGCCTACAGCCAGAATGGAAGGAACAGGTAGAGCATGCCTTGGAATGTTATAACTTAGCTGAATAATTTGAAGATAAAGAAGAAAATGATGAGGAGGACCCGTGCAACGTAAACATACCTAAGTACGAAGGTGTGCGTGATGTAGAGGGACCTCCACTGGAAATCCCAGACATGAGTGGACCTGTGAAAACAAGAAAAGTGAACATTGGCACCAGCGAAGAGCCGAATTTCGCGTCTATCAGAGACTACTGGGATGATCAGATGGTCGCGGAGATCGTAGATCTACTACATGAATACCAAGAATTATTTTCGACAAATTTTATAGAGATGAAAGGTATTCTGGGTGACTTAGGAGTTATGAAAATACCTCTTAAGCCAGGCGCAAAGCCTGTCAAGCAAAGCCCCTATAGACTGAATCCGCGATACAAAGAACGAGTCAAGGAAGAACTCGATAAAATGCTTGACGTGGGGACCATCAAGCCGGTTGAAGAATCTGAGTGGATAAGCCCTATGGTTGTCCAGGACAAGAAGACAAAAGGCGAGATCGGGATCTGCATGGACCTCAAAAAATTAAATGATGCTTCGATGCATGACCCATTTCCTACGCTCTCCACTGATGAAGTGCTCGATAACGTTGGGGGAAATGAGGCATATTCCTTTACTGATGGATTTTTGGGATATCACCAGATAAGAATTGATCCAGCGGATAGATATAAGACCACTTTTGCCACAGAATTGGGGTCGTTCCAATACACAGTGATGCTGTTTGGTCTAAAGAACTCGCCCGCCATCTTTTCAAGAGTTGTGGTCGCAAAATTTAAAGATTTCATGCATAAGTTTTTAGAAGCTTATTTTTATGATTGGATAGTATTTGGGTTACTTAAAGACCATTGCGCAAACCTCAGATTGATGCTAGAAAAGTGTAGACAACATCAAATGTCATTAAACCTGAAGAAGTGTATCTTTTGTGTACCCTACAGAATTTTGTTGGGACACATTGTGTGCAAGTAGGGCTTGATGGTTGATCCTGCGAAGATCACAGTCATTGTAAACTTGCCAACACCAAATTCAATAAAGTAGTTGCGCACCACATTGGAGCATACTGGTTACTACATAAAATTTATAAAGGGTTATGCATAGATAACTGCAGCCATGGAGAAGTTATTAAAGAAAGATGCGTCGTTCATCTGGAATGCAGAATGTGAACAAGGTTTTGATACATTAAAAGAGAAAACGGTAACTGCACCGATCCTAGTTTTTCCAGACTGGGAGAAGCCATTTCATGTCCATGTTGATGCGTCATGTATAGCATTGGGTGTTGTATTATCTCAACCAGGAGAGGGAGGTATTGACCATCCCATCGCATTTTCGAGCCGAAAGCTCTCATCTGCATAGAAGAATTATACCACCACTGAGAGAGAAGGACTAGCTATGGTCTATGCATTGCAGAAATTCAGGCACTATTTGCTGGGTGCGTACTTCTCTATGTTCACTGACCGCTCTGCTTTGAAATACCTGGTTAATAAGCCAGTTTTAAGGGGCTGAATATGCAAATGGTTGTTACTCTTCTAGGAGTATGTATTTGAAATAGTAGTTAAGCTTGGAAGATTGAACTTGGGACCTGATCATCTGTCAACAATCGAGTCAAGAGAAGAGCCTACGAACCTTGAAGACAATTTTCCTAATGCGCAGTTGTTTGCTATTTAGATTGCTGATGATTACCATAAAGATATCATAGACATATTGACTATTGGGTTAGCACCCATTGAGTTCACTACGCAGCAGAAGAAGCAGTTGGTAGTAAGAGCATCAGACTTCACTATAATAGTAGGTTAGCTATACAAATTGGGGCTGGATGAAGTGTTGTGCAGGTGTGTGTTAGAGCACGAGAAGCCATTTGTACTGGCTGATGCATATTCCGGAGCAACAGGAGGTCACTACATAGGACGAGCCACTATGCAGAAGATATTTTGAGCTGGGCTATGGTGGCCTACGATCCACAAAGATGCGAAGGAACATTGCCAGAGCTGCGATGTTTGCCAAAGAACAGGGAAGTTGTCGCGAAGAGACAAAATACCATTGAATCCACAGTTGACATTACAGGCATTTGAAAAATGGGCCATTGATTTTATGGGACCTATAAACCCACTGGGGAAGAGAACCGGTTCGAGGTACATTATTACTGCAACTGACTACCTCACCAGATGGGCAGAAGTGAAGCCAGTAAAGGACTGTAGCGCAGTCACCACCGCGCAATTCATTTTTGATAACATCCTTACAAGGTTTGGATGCCCAAATATTTTGATGAGTGATCAAGGCACTCACTTCCTGAACAGAACTATTGACGCCTTGATTGAAGAGTTCCACATTCATCATCAGGGAAATACACCCTATCATCTGCAAGAAAATGGAACTATGGAAGCGTTCAATAAAGTACTGGAGAATGTGCTAACCAAGGTATGCAATGTGAATAGGGATGACTGGGACCTGCACATTCCAACCGTTTTATGGACATATAGAACTAATTGCAAGAAGTTGACTCGCCACATACCTTTTAGGCTCGCCTATGGACAGGAAGCAATAATGCCAATGGAGTACATTGTTACTAGCTTAAGGATAGCTTCTTTCACAGGCATGGCAAATCACAATGCACTAGAATAAAGGCTTCTTCACTTGGTTGGTCTGGAGGAAGACCGCTTCATTGCAGGCTTTAACCAACAAGTGCAGAAAGAAAGGGAAAAAGCATGGCATGATTGGCATATAAAAAATAAGACCTTTCAGGTAGGTGATCTAGTCCTCCTGTATGATAGCAAGTTCATGAAGTTTTCTGGAAAATTTAAGATGCATTGGCTTGGTCCATACACTGTTTTACATATAACCAAAGGTGGCGTAGTCCAGTTAGCCACATTAGCAGGAGATAGCTTGCATGACCTAGTCAATGGAAGTAGACTAAAACCCTATCGAGATAGCCCTGCTTCGCAGAACCCTTGATGATAAGAAAAGAAGGAAATTTCTAAGTGCCAAGTACAGTTGAAATTGGGAACTAGAAATGGGAATGAGTCTGTACGCAAAGTGTGATGAAGAAAATGTATATACCGCACAGCACTGTTAAGAAGTGAAGTTGCGCCAAAAAAAAAAGAGAAAAAGAAAAAGCGGAACCACACAGTTGCGAAGTTCAAAATGCAGCTGCGAAGATCGAGCTGAACGAGGAAAGAGGCTAAGCTCAGAAACAAGAAATCAAGCACTGCGAAGTAATTGCGCTGGAGTAGTGATGACCCACCGCGCAGTTCGACGCAACACTCCGGAAAAGTAGCCGTTAGGTTATCGATCGCAAATATAACCATTATACAGTACTTTTGCCAACAATCGCTTGGGCATTAACACAAAAGTAGTCGTTCTAAATGAGTTAATGAAAGAAAGGACCAAAATCTTCGGCAGATTTGGCCAACGGATACCACATTTAATGCTTATCTAGCCGTTAAGGAGCGCAGAGGACGCTAGTTGTGCCTATAAATACCACGGTAGTTGGACTCACGGGCGTTACTGAAACCCTTGAATTGTCTTGCGTGCACTACTTTATGATTATTAACAACAAGTTATCAGAGATCCCGTTCAGATCCGTCCAGTGAATGTCTGAGAGACCTTCTATTGAGGAAGATTTCATGGTCCAAGAGACTGTGAAGGTGTTTAAGTACAGAGGAATCGAAGGGTTGATGAGAACCCCCGTTAAGAAGGTTGTAATAGAGGAAGGTCAGGCTTCTCGAAGATCACCAAGAAACGCTCTAGCCATGCAAGACAAAGGGAAAGAACCAATGGTGGCAAAAATGAAACAACCAAAGATAAGTTCCACAATGCCACAAGTGCCGCTGGCCGATAAGGAGATACTGTTGATGCTAACTCTTGAGTATATCTCGCCGCATGCATGGGACGCACCGACCCTTAAGCTATTAAAGAACGTCAAGTATGAGATTCTTCTGTCGCCTATTTCGAAGCATGTCGAAGTGGTAGAAAATATGCTGGGTAAGATCCAAGAGTGTAAGTGGGAAGACTATGATCTGCTTCAGATCCAGAAGGACCCCAATGAACCTAAGTATCCACAGTTCCAGCCAGACTAGTATATGTGCTGGAAGAAGGATGTGAAAGGCAACCCTTCCTTGGTCGCAGAAAGTTGGTTGTCCGGAGCGGTCGCATCGGGGCTGCTCAACCTATTGAGACTCCCGCACTTTGACAGATCGCCAGAACTGAATGCGGTGGTGCAAACTCTGATGTCGCGCATCCACCAGGGTTATTTGTGGCTTGATCACAATATCGATTTGAACATTGACTTGATCCATCGAATCACCGGACTAATCAAAAGAGGTGAATACTCGAAGCAATTTTCCAAGGAAAGAATAAAGACAAAGAAGTTGCCGCGAAGATGAAGAAAACACAAGCCGTTGTCAAAGGAAAGAGAGGATTTCAAACATAGGACATAGATGATAGGGCCACGCGGTTTGTCACGCAACTGTTAGCCGACAAAATCCTCAAAAAAGAAAGACCATTGGAAGTACCTGCAGGCACGGTACTACTTGGTGCAAAAGCCACGGAGGGAGGAAGGTTCAACTGGTGTCAATACCTGTTGAATGAGTTCCTGGAGGAGCTGAATGAAACACAGGTAAATGGAGGTAATTTCCATTTTACATGGCTGATAGTGATGATCGTGTTTGTAGGGTGGAAGGACCCGAAGGATTACATTGGCGTAATCACCGACAATAATGATTGCAGAGGGTCCCGTTATGCCAACCTTTGGCCGAACTTGAATTCAGAAAGGTAGCACACGACAGCTGAAGTCTTCTACACTTATTATGACCAGCTGCGTGGAGCCATCATCCTCACGTCATGGATAACAAAGCAGGTAACGAGTAAGTATATTTGCACTATCGATTTTGATGCTGACATGTGCTCTATTCACATTTCAGCGAAAGCACAGAAGAAGATCCCTGAATGGTTCGCAGGCAGATACCACATGAATGAAGATGACATTGAAAACATTATGAAGGAATGGCTTGCTGAGTTTAGGATCGAAGTGGTGGAAATCCAAAGTGAATCTGCCGAGAGCAACCCCATTCCATGTCCCATTACTCAAGAAAAAGAGACAGGAAAAAGGAAGGAAGCTGTGAGCCCGGTACAACAAAAAGTGCAAAAGAAGAAGTAGAAAGCCAGTAAGGGCCAGTCAGAATCAATACTTACCGAGGATTAGTTTGACATGATCGCGTCGACGGTCACGGCTCACATGGAAGATCTGATGTCCGAGAAGGGGAAAATGGACAAGGGCATTCAAGGATCTTTACAGAAGAACCTTATAGCCCTGCAAATTGTAACCGAAAAGTTTGAATAAGTTCACCACCGGTTACCCTTGCTGCAAGACTTAGAGTCAGGAGGCACTTTGCAGCAGAAGACACTACAACTAGCACTGACCCTACCAACAAAGCCGCGCATAGTCAAGCTGGATACACTAAGTGTAAGATTGCCTCCGTGTGAACAGTTAGTTGTGGGTGAGAAGGACATCCAGCATGTGGAAGTCAACATCTCAGTCCTGCCAATGGAGGGTCTACATGATCTCCACTCGCAGGTTGCGGAGGAGATCCATGAGAGATATGTAGTTGCTAGAAACTAACACCATGAGTTGGTTGAAAATTATAAGTAGCTGCAAGCGGCAAGCTCACAGAGGGCTATGGAGCTACAAGATGAGCACGATCGAAGGAAGAGACTAGAGTCTATGATTACTGTTGTAGCTGAGGAAATATCAGAATGTGACATACAGATAGACCCTGCAGACACTGTTGTTAAGATCGGCGAGGTGGTTAGCGATCTTAAGGCGGAGATGAGAGACATGGAGATCAGCCACGAGGCTATGATTGTTTCCTTGGAGGCACAGAATCAGCAGAAGACTCCACAGAACCAGGTAGAGTTAAGAGCACAAGAAGTAAAGGTAGCAACAGAAAGCATAGCCGTCGAGGTGGCTAAGTGCCAAAATTTGTTAGATGAGGCGATGAAGGCATTCACTTACCTCGAAGAGGATCCGGAGGTGTTGGAAATCAAGAACACTGTGGAGGATAGGAAGGCAGCACTAGAGCTTCTGGATGCAGAAGTTAAAAAATTGAAGCCAAGAGAAAGACTACAGCAGTACAAGGAAGTCCAGAGCCTGAAAAAAGAAGTTCAAGCATTAAGAGAAAGAGAGAGTGAAATGACAGACAAATCGCAACCCTTGCTGGAGGAAGCCCACACGATCTCGCAAGAGATTGAGGAGAAGTTAAAGGAGCTGCGTGAAGGTCAAGAACAGGTGGAAGGACAAGCCGGTGATGATGTAACACCTGAAATGTTGGAAACCACCAGGCAAGTCAAGCAAGATACTAAGGAAGCAGTTGAAAAATTGACTACAACATACCAAGAGTTTGCTACGAAGCTAGCTCCGTAGGATGAAGAACAATTGGGAGAAGCAAAAGTTGAAGGTGGCTCGGGGACGAGCCACATGTAAGTGTTAGGGGCCTGTTGGGCCTGGCCCAATTGGCGCATTTTTGTGCAAACCAAGTTTTGGAACTGCGGAGCTAAGCATAGTTCGGTTGGAGACTTTTTGGATAAGTCAGTTTTGGGAAGCTGCAAAATTGAGTGCAGCGTAGCATCGAAAGAGCTGCGAGGTCCAGCGCTGCTAGGAGTACAACACTACGATGTTCCCAGTCTATGGAGATCCAGAAAAGCAGAGTGTTGGACGGAAGGCGGCACATATTCCGATTAGACCATCGGTGGTCTATTTTTGGTAAAGATGCCCCATGATTACCAAGCGGTGGGTAAGAGCAATGTGGAAGGAAAGAAACTAGTCGCACATGCAAAGAACCACTACATGAACCAGTCACATAAGGTCGTTAGAGAAGGAACGGCTCAGTGAAAGCGACCTGTTGGCGTGCGCGCGACAGAGGGGATGATAGCGACGTGACCACACGCAGAGGATGGCCACGATTGAATATTCGCTACTAGAAGCAGCAAGTCTGGTTTTGGGAAAACTGCGACAGTTTTGGGAAACCTTAGGGTTTTTGCCTACGTATTGTAAAGACATGACCCATGGGAATGATCTATAAATAAGGCACATTTTGTAAGGGAAGGGTTAATCTCTAAGTTTGGGTTTTGAATCTCATTGTATGATCTGAACAAGTCCTATTCGAGCTAGCCATTGTAAAGGCTCTGCAAGCTGTGTGCACAGAGACCTATTGAGAGAGAAGAGAGTTTGCAGCTGAGTGCGCAGACTGGAACTGTTGTACCCTTCCCAAAGGTTAATATAACAACAGTTCCTGTGGATGTAGCCTCCATCCTGGGGGTGAACCACGTTAAATCTTGTGCAGTGTGACTGTTTAGTGTTTGCATTTGCTTATTTGGTTACAGTGTATGCTTTAGATCTTGTTTATCAGCTTACTTTTTATATGTATTCGCCATGGAAGAATGAGATGGGAGTAATATGTTAAGTTTCGCATGTATGAATGAATGCTAGATGTTTAAGTACTCCTAAGTTTGAATTAATGCATCAGTCTGGTAAATAATCACATATGAGCGTAGAGTTCGTTTCGTGCAACTCCTTTGACGCGCAGCACCGGAAGTGCACAGTATTGGTTGTTTCATCTGTTTATATATGCCATGAAGTCCATAATCTAGGCAGTTGATGAATAAGATAAATCATTGAGTATAACTTGCTGAAGTTGGCTAAATTCGAAGAGGAAGTGTATAAGTCAGTTGCGTTGTCCTGTTGATCGAAACCTATTTGAATCACGTAGTCTGTGGATGCGCTGGTTGTGCACGCATCTTAGCTTATAGAAGTGTTAGCCATGAAGTAGAAGACTTCGCGCAGTCTTAAGCCCACAGCGCAAGTCCCGAAGTTCACTGCACCTTGGATCTGTCTAAACAACTCATCACATAGCTGTGGAAACCTGATTTCGCAACACCCCCATAGCTTCGCCTCGGGTGAGACCTCAGTCTGTTCGTAGACTGTTGCCGAAAGGGCCAGTGAGAAGGGGTTTTGTTGGTTAAGTTAAACCGCAAAGAACCTGGGTCTACATTGGAAACCTCTAGAGCAGTATAGTAAACCAACATTTATATAGGAGACTTCATCATGCTTCCACAGTTACGTGCTTTATGAACAAAGTCATGGCATTTATAACATTCAGCGTTGTAATGTAAGGGAGAAAATGGGTTGCAGTTTCTATTAATAGGCCCATGAGAACCTCTACTCTTTTGAGAGGTTTTACTTACATTTCTCATGTAATCATTTCTTCCATAATATCTACAATTTATTGCTTTATGCCCAAAATTATTGCAAGAAAAACAATAACCAAAAAAGAAACTTTGATATCTAGTTGTGAAGGGTCTGCTTGGTGGAGAAACTCTTTTAAATTCATCCTTATATTTCTTGAGTGAGAAATCAGTATTTTGTTGGTCATGATATCTTTCTTTGCTGTTGTATTCACTATGATTGGAGCTTTTAAGAACATTGGCATAGATTTTAGGCTTCTCTTCAATTTTCCTTTTAGTTGACTTAGGGCTTGCATCTTCTTCAAGTGTCTTCTAATTGTTGTCATAACCAAGACCTATCTTGATAAATGGTGACCTTTGACTGCTAAGAACCTCATCTGGAATTGCAATACTCTTTTCGAATTTCAAATTTGTATTCAACTGGGTGACTGTCTTTTCTAATTCTTTTCTTAGAGAGGTAAATTCTGCTTCAAGTTTGTAACAATTTTCTTCCCTTTCTTCTAGTTGTCTTTTCATCAATTCATCTATTCTTTCTGCCCCTTCAAGTTGAATTTTCTAACTAACAATTATTATTTATTTTTCTTCAAGGCTTTGTGACAATTGCTCCTTTAGTAGAAAGTTCTATCTTTTGAGCTTCGTGATTTCGTCTAGATCACAAATAAGCTCTTCTTCGAGATCAATTTCCTCATCAATTTCATAATTTTCTTCATTTTCTGGAACCGACCTTTCCTTTTGATTATCTTCATATTCTTTATCAACAAGCTTTGTTTCCATGGTTATGGAGAGAGATTCTTCTTTATCTTTAATATATTTCCTTGCATATGGACACTTAGTGGCAAAATGTCATATTATACCACAATTAAAGCATTTGACGAGTACCTTACTATTGTATTTGTCAGGTCCTCCTTTTAGATTTCTCATGGATTGCATTTCTTTTGTCTATGATTCACAACTGGAACAATTACCATATTTCTCTTCATAAATGTTTTGTAGCTTGTCCCAAATCTGTTTTGTTGATGTACACTTCTTTACCTTGTTAGTCACAGAATTTGGTAGGGCACTCAAGATGACATCCATTGCTTTTGTATTGTTTTCTCTTGACTCCTTGGAAATTGCATCTATTGAAGGAGTGATTGGGGTTGTATAACCTATCAATACTGAATACCATATTTTATCCCCAAGAGATATCAAATATATATTCATTCTCACACTCCATGTTGTATATTTTGTTTCATTGAACAAAGCTCTCTTCAAGGAGAGAACAAATTCTTCACTAGCCATTGTGTTCGATATTTTCCTTCCAATGGTTAAACTGTTTCTGAAAGAACCTGCTCTCAAACCCATTGTTGGACTTATGGTTATATTGAGAGGGGGGTTGAATCAATATAACATACTTTTTCTTTATTCTCACACTCCATGTTGTATATTTTGTTTCATTGAACAAATGAGCTCTCTTCAGGGAGAGAACAAATTCTTCACAAGCCATTGTGTTCGAGATTTTGCTTCCAGTGGTTAAATTGTTTCTGAAGGAACTTGCTCTCATACCCATTGTTTGACTTATGGTTATAATGAGAGGGGGGGTGAATCAATATAACATACTTTTTCTTTATTTAGTCATTCATTAATCAATTCATAACAATAAACACAAGAAGGCTCAAACCATAGAACACAAGATGTAATGTGGAAACCCAATAGGGAGAAAAACCACAATATATTTATAAAATCTTTATGAATCTTGAGTAGGCACCAACCTACTATTACAATGTTTGCAAGCACCAACTTGTGGGAGACACCATTCTCCAAAATAAAAGTATTTGCAGACACCAATTTTTTGGAGACACCAATCCCTCAAATTTTTACACGCACCCACTTGTAGGAGACACCAATATCCTATGTTCATAAGATCATTCTTGGTTCTGCTTTTGTATCAACTCACTTCTTAGTTTTGTCTTTAACTATGCTTATACTCTGTATGTGCCCATTTTTTTGTTTGTGCATATTAAATCTCAATCCTTAGTTTGTCTTGATCTCACGCTTCCTTGATTTTTGTCCGTGTTCATATACTTATCATACCTACAATACCTTCATCGACCTTCAACTAAAGAAAATCAGGTGATTGGTTTCCTACAGTTCCTATAACAACACGTCCTTCAATTCCTATAACAACATGCAGTTCTAGTAACACTCTGTAGTTCTAGCAATGGCATGTCCTTTGCACTTTCAGTAACATCCTGCAGTTCTTGTAACACATCCTGTGCACTTACGATAATGTCATTCAGTTCCTGTAACACATCTAATTCTTTACTAACACAATTCATTACCTGCAGTATACTTCGTGTCCATACCCATAGATTCACTTCTTGCAATTACGTTCATACACGATGCTTTCTTATGAATTTGTGACCTGTTCATTATCTAGAGTTTTCTCATACATACAACATGTTCAATCACTAATACATTGCCTCCTATTTTAACCACGTCCATTTCATAGAACTTCAATAATTTGTATCACCTAGAACTTCCTTGGCAAGTTCACTTCAGATCCACAAAATCATTTTGCTCCAGAGAGAGAGTCGACTGTACAATCTTCACTATCCTCATCATCTTAAAGCGTTGTGTTGCACGTGTAATGCACATTGCTTCATATTTCTCCCATGTTCATGCCCAAATATTCATGCATCAAAATCGATTGGGGAAATTTGTATTAATATATTATATGAGTCATTGTTCATCTTTGGAATATTTTATGGGTTGGCTCCAATCCGTTTTTCAAAAGAGTGTTGAACAAGTTCAAAGACTCCAACACATTGCCTTGAATCTTATTCCAAACCCACCAATAAGATATGTGGAATCTTAAACATGTTTTTCCTCATTCAAGAGCCAGATGGATGCATTTGTGGTATTTCCATACATACTCCTTTGTAATTGTGTATTAATTTGATGATTTTCCTAGGCAATATTGACGATGAGATTTTGGAACAAAGAATGGTGAGCGGCTTATGCTTTGAGCCCAGAGGCGATGGGATTTCTTAGTGTCTTGATAACCAATGTCCTCAACTTGGGCAATGGAAGAATCATTATTATTATGACTAGTACTAAGGAGGCCAAGGATCTCTTGCATTTTGGGGCCTTTCTCATCATTTATGTTTATGCTTGGGAGAGTTTTGAGTCCAAGCCAATGGGATAATGGTGGCTTGGTAGACAAGCAATATTTTGCACAACATCCCTAACACCAAATGCCTTTTATTCATTTTGCATCTTATGTAGTTGGTGCCCATGATCTTGAGACATATTCCCCTGTGTCATCAGATCTCTAAGTAAAGAAAGCAGACTCTAACTTTGATTCATCTCTTGTTGACATCAATGACAACTAAACTTGTTTAACAACTTGGAGTAAAATATTTTTATCCTATGGAATTTGGGCCAATAATTTTAGAAAAAAAATGAAAATTGACAAATATGTTTTTTGGAAAAAACCATAAAAAATTAGCCTATGACTAAATTTCACCCCTTAAATTTTCCTAGATTGGATCCAAACCCTTTCAACTTGAAAAAGGAGAAATATGCGAGTGGGATTTGATCCACTTTTTTTCAGCAAAAAAAAACCGTACTATTGTTATTTATAGGATAAATCAAATAGTACAACGATAATGCTTTATTAGCACAGTTCTGGATCATTCCAAAATCTCATACAGTCTAATCAAAATTATAACTTACAAAACATATATACTGCTATCTTATCAAAGATCTCCAAAACAAGATCAGAAAACCATATCAGAAAACCATCAGAATTCCAAGAAGAACATGGATCCATTGGACTCCAACTGTTCACAATGGTATTCTTCCCAAAAAAGTAAACCTTCATCAGAATCCAAAGCTTGTTTGGATAGTTCATCTGCCATCCTGTTATTCTCCCTAAAGATATGCTGAAGCGAAATGTCTTGAAAAGACTAATGTTCAAGCTTGATTCTCTCACACCAATGATAGAGAGCAGACACCTGCAATTTATATTCCCCCAACGCCCATTTGATAGCTACATGCGAATCACCGAAAACTTTGATATCCACTAGGACAAATAAGTTAGCCACTTTAATAATAATCCATAATGCCAACAGTTCAGCCTTCATGTTGGTCCCCTTACCACATTTCAATTTAAAAGTGTAGTAATGATCCAGGTTAAGGAATATCACACCACCTGCTGCACAATGACCAGCTACAGCAGCACCATCAAAGAAAAGAACAGGTTTGTCCATTTGAATATCCAGAGAAAAGACCTGTTTATATTTAGGGCCAGATCGTTTACCTTGATAAATGGCAAACTGTTGAAGACTGATAGTACAAACCAATAAAACATTTGGAGGCATATTATCAAACAAAGCTCTATTTCTCATAAGCCACACACTCCAGCAAATAAAAACATGGAGGATGTCAAGGGATTTATACATCTTGCTCTAGTAGTACATACTTGAAGTAAAATCCACATTAGCCCAAGCATTAGCAATCTTAAGAGATTTGCAAACACTATCCCAAATCTCCCTGGTAAATGCACAATTAATAAAAAGATGTGATATACTTTCAGCTCCTGCCTTGCACAAAATGCAAAAGTTAGGTCCCATCCATCCTCTCCGGATTAGATTATCCCATGTTTTCAACTTATTCATAAATACAAACCATAAGAAGAATTTCAACTTGATGGGAAACTTCCACAACCAAAGTTTCTGATACCACCAATGAGCAGGGAAAATACACTTATGTTTAATAATAGTCCTGTAAGCCTCCTTAGTTGTCACCAAACTAGTCTTAGGATTCCCATGACAAATTATCTTATCAGCAACGCCAATAGCTCTACAGCCTGCCCCAATTAAAGAATTGATATATTCATCCCACACATGAGCACTGTTCCCAACCAAACCAAGATCCAAAGAATTAGACCAGTAACCATCAACATTGTTTTTAATAACTCGGTCTAAGGTAAAGAGGCCCAACCTTCTGAGGTGTGAAAGTACATCCGTTGGTAAACTATAATTATCAAAAATTCTTTCAATTGGATCAACACCAATAGAGATTTCCTTCCCATCACCCATTCTCCAGCAAAGTTCCAGTGCCAACCATTTATAAACCTTCAAAAAACCATTCCAGACCGGAGAAATCCCTCTGGTTTTTTTATTTGCAAATCTGAACCAATGACTGATATTCATCTTAATGTATTTCAAATAAAGGACCTCCGACCAGAGAGTCTTGCTGAAAAGACCTCTCTAGAAAGAATTTAACCTCAAGGCTTCACTAAAAGAAGAAATATCTTTAATACCCTAACCCCCAGCACTTTCAGAAATAACTAGTTTCTCCCAGCCTGTCATAACCAACACAACTTTCTTCAAACCCCCAGACCAGATAAAATTGGAAAAAAGTTGTTGCAATGACTTTAAAACAGCCCGAGGGACTGGAAGCAAAGAGAACTAGTGCATTGGTATTCCAGTCAACACTGCTTTAACTAAAATCAATTCCCACCGATAGATAAGAGTCGAAAAGACCAATGTGAAATTTGGCTTTCAACATTTCTTAATAACCACCCCCAATCTCTGATTAGATATCCATTGGGTTTTAAAAAATACCCAAGATACTTCAGGCCCTCACTCAAACAATAGGCTTTATAAGGTAACACAGTCCAAATATAATCCAACTCAAAATCCTCTAAAAGATTATAATAAAGACAGGTTTTGGAATTACTCACCTTCATCCCTGAAGCACTGCAGAAGAGATTTATAATGTTTATAAAATTCCCCCATTCCTCAATGGAAAACACCCCAACCAGTAACAAGTCATCCACAAATTGGATATGAGTCAAAGAGAGTGATTTGTCAATATTCAATCCCTTAATCATTCCAGCCCTTTTAGCATGTGAAATAAGCAGACTCAAACCATCAATAACCAAAAGGAACAGTAAGGGGGATAATGAACACCCCTGTCTTATTCCTCTAGAACATCTGAAAAAATCAGTTGGATCACCATTGACCAAGGCAACTATATTCATAGAAGTCACGCAAGCCATTATCCATCTGATAGTCATCTGAGGAATCCCAGTTTGAATAAGAATGATTCTCAGAAAATCCCAATTAACCCGATCATATGCCTTCTCCAAGTCCATCTTGAGAATGATAGCCTTCTTTTTATTTACTTTAATAGTGTGCAACAGTTCCTGGGTTAACCCAACAAAATCCAGTATCTATCTATTCTCCAAAAAGCCAAATTGTTCCTTAGAAATAAACTTGGACATAAAAGGTTTCAGCCTCAAAGCAATAATTTTAGAAACAATTTTGTAAGCAAGATTACAAAGGGCAATCGGTTTGTAGTCACCAAAAAATTTGGGCTCATTGCATTTAGGAATCAAGGTCAAGAAGGTAGCATTCATCACTCCAGAAATAAACCCATTCACCTGAGAATATTCCACCATTTTCAAGATCTCATCACCCATAAGATCAAAAAAGTGAAGGAACAACTCCACAGTCCACCCATCAAGGCCTGGACTCTTGTCTTTGGCAAATAACTTTAAAGTCTCCTCCACTTCCTCTAAGGTAACTTCAATAATAAAATCTTTTGACATATCCTCATCACAATACCTGGGATAGAGTTTAGCCACCTTGAGCTGATCAAGAAAGTCACATTCCTTATGATCAGTATAAATATTACTGAAAAATCTTTTAGCTGTCACCTGTAGCTCTTTTTTCCTAGACAAAACAGTACCAGTTTCATCTTCAATATGCCAAATAGAGTTAAGATTCCTTCTGTGCGAGGCAAATGCATGGAAGAAATTAGAATTTTTATCTCCATGTTCGATCCAGATAGTGTGACTTTTGAGTCTCCATTCCCTCTCTTCCATCTCCAAAATTTCATTCTTTTTTACCTCCAATCTTTTCAAAATAGCAAAATCCTCAACAAAGAGAGGCACCTCCCGATTTCCAGAAAGAAGAGATTGAATCTGCTTGTCAACCTCTTTTAATTCAGGTAAATCCTTTTTCTTCTAAAGATGAATCCAATCAGAAACTATAGCTTTCAAGGCTCAAAGATTATAACAAAAAGCATCCATATCATTCAAAGCAGGATCAATGTCCAGATTTGTCCAAGATTCGTGACCATATCACAGAAATCCTTCTAGCTCAACCAAGAGCTATTAAATTTGAAGGGAAAGTGACCTTTCTGATCAAGATCACAAAATTGGAACAACACGGGCCAATGGTCTGAAACCTTCTGATTACTAACCCACGACTTATAAGATCCACCGGCGTCCAGAAGATCCAAGTTGACCAGAAAATTGTCTAGACGTTTATGAATGCCAGCCTCCGCTTGATGGCCATTTGTCCAAGTGGGTACCATAACAGCTGGTCAAACATCAATTAGATTATGTGTCTCTAATAATTCAGTAAAGAACATGCCCAAATCATCTTGCCGAGCACGAAGCCCACAAACTTCTGAAGCCCATCTGGTGAAATTCAAATCCCCTGCAATCATAAGATTGCCAATATTCAACAATCCAGACTCTAAAAGTGAGTTCCAGAAATTAATCCTCTCATGATAAGGCCCATAGCAGTTCAAAACATAAAATTTCAAATTGTTGACAAGACAAACCCCATCAAGTAAAATGCCCCATCGGGTTTTATATGCCACAAAAGAAAAAAATCTAGGATCCCAAGCAGTCAACAACCCCCCAGATAAACCAATCGAACTGACAGCCACCACTTCCCAATTCGGCAATAAGTTAGAAATCTTAACCACAGTAGTCGAATCAACACACATGGTTTCTTGTAACAATAAAATATTTGACCCAGTAGCATTTAACAAATGAGATAAGGCCCTAAGTCGAGTAGCCTTACCCATCCCTCGAATATTTAAAGAACAGAAGGACATTAAGAACCCAATCCCAAAGGATGGCTTGCTCTAAGATCCTCCATACAAGGTAGCTAAATATTCATGGGCGACCCCACCATCAATCTTTCAGACAAAGGCAAAAACTTCTCATCAACACCATTATCCTTATTAACCTTAACCTTAGCCTTCTTACGTCTAATGGTAACATTTTGAAATTTCAGAGAAGAAGAGGCCAAAACATCGGGATTATTCGAGGGATTCTTCGAATAAACAGTTAACGGGGACATCTTAGGTTTACCAATAACACCCTCATATCCTGAATCCTTAAGAAGATCAAACTCAAACTCCAAAAATATACCACCCCTATCCACCGACAGAGACCTACCCTCTCGTGACAGTAACCCTTTCTGAACCGAGGTCTGACAAGGTGAAACAAGAGAACTTTTCCCAAACAAATCCCTACAAACAGGCTTCTTAAACCCCCGGTCCGAAACAGGCTCAACATCAAAAGAAGGAACATTCCCCAAGTTTAGTTTAACTTCACCAATCATAATCCTATGATTTAATGAGTTTTCCATAGCCTCAATGTAATCTAACTCTTCATCAGTAATAACATTAACAGGTGAAGCAATATCAAAAGTAGACTTACCCGGAAGCTTAGAGCAAGTATCATTAGGGCTCGACTTTTCTTCCTGTTAACACCCAAAAAGTGCTCACTAGCTCATTCCCTTATTCACATGACCCATTTGTCCACTTTTCCCCCATCTGAGCCTCTGAAACCAACAAAAGGTCACCAAAAGACCTTAGTACACCCCTTTTTCCCACTCAAAAAGATTATTTTTTCTGAAAAGCATAAAAAACCCTCAAAAAGCGTCCAAATTCCCAAAAATATTAAAAAGGGAATAAAAATATTAATTTTATTCAAAAAAGGAAAAAGGAGGGAAAAGTACCTAAACCATGTTGGTCAATACCATTTGGTTTCCACAAAACCACAAATGGTATTCCCCACCACCAAAACCTATAAAAAGGTGGTAGGGGCTCCTCATTTCACATCCACTCATATTCCTATCCTCATGCTGCCAAAATCTCCCTTGAGTATTTGGCCATTGTAGCAAGCCTTGGAGAAAGGACCCATTGGAGATTGGAGCTGCTCACCATTGGAGCCATTCAACAAACCTTCATCACTTGGAGGTATTGTACTTGTAAGCATTTGCTTGCCCCATTGTTAATACAAAAATTATTTTTTATCTTTCTTGTTCTTGTTTTTAAAATATTTCCATTATTTGCTTATATTCTTGCATAGATCCATGATTAGTTTAGTTTAGTTTTGTTTAGATTAGTTTCTTGTTTAATTCTATTTGAAACTGCTGCTACTAGTTAGCAGGTGCCCATAGCACTAAGCCTGGTTGCAAAACCGGGCCAACACTTCCTTCACATCCCGAACCCTATACTGCGCTTGCAAAAAGGAGCAGTCTGCCTTGACATGCCCCGTCTGATGACAACCATAACAATGGAAAGGGATTTTAAAGAAATCCAATCTTTGTAACCAAACCCTGTTTCCCCAAGACATCTCGAGCTCGGCCAGTAAACCTTTATTCAAATCAAACTCCATCATGACCTTATCCAACCTCCTATAACAACTATGAAGAGCATTGTTGTCCACCCTAACAAATTTCCCAACCGAATTAGCAATTCTGATTAAGACATTTTCTGTCCATAACTCAATGGGGAGGTCGGGAATTAACATCCAAAGGTGTCTACGGCTCTGAACTTCAGAAAGGGGGTTGAAACCAAGATACCACCGCTTCAAACACAGAGACCCCTCCTTAAAAATCCAAGTATCCTTTAAGATGACCTCCCTCTGATTCAGATCAACAAAAATAAACAATAGCCAACCATTGATGAGCATATTCACTCTCGGAATAGTACCAATAACCAGAAGCCAAGCTTTCCTCATCCAATCTACAATTTCACCCTTATGGCCAGAGGTGAATTCGAAATGCCCCACAACCACCCTGGATGCAAGCATATCGATACGATCCATATTAGTTTCCTGGTCAATGGAGCACTTATCAAGCCTAGCTCTAACCTTAAACGTTTTCTTCAAACGTCACTGTTTGGCCTTCAATCCTCTGGGTTTAGTTCTACGAGCGACATGATGCTGGTACAAACCAGATGGCGAGCCTTCCAAATGAAAAGGAGAACCTCCAATATCCAATTCTGAACCCTTAGAAACCCCAGAAGACTTCAGAACACTTCCCCGAGAGTGAGAAACTAAACTCCTGCCGATAAATGCCCTAGGAGAACAAACCCTAACACCACTAGCACATTCCCCCAACACTAAACCACCTGTCCCATCTGCCATCATGCCCGTACTCAGGACACCAGTCCCCCACTCAAACCTCCAGGTGTCTAGAAGGGTTACCTACCCAATAATGAACACAGCTAAAGAGCACCAAGCTGTTGTCCAAACCAGCCAAAAAAAGGGGAATAGCGACAATCTGTAGGGACCCCGTGTCGCGCCAAAAACACCAAGTCGTTGTCCAACTCACCACTAACCAGCCAAGAATAGGGGAAAGACTGAAAAGCTACTGACTTAGAGGGAAAAAAATCCCCGCCAAATATAGAAACATTCAGTAGGGAAATGATAACACCGCACCAAAACAAGGCCAACGATAAATCCAAGATCCAAGAACTGAAAAAAACACAAACAGTAAAAAAAAAGCTTCCCACTTTTTTATCACTTGGTTGGTACTAGAGCTAGCCTGAAGACTAACTAGACTCCAAGTAGTGAACAAATGCCAAGACTCCATTATACAGGAGAAAACTAGTTAACCAGACTAGAAACCCTAGAAAAACCTCCATCTTCCATAGACTTACCACCATAATCCCATAATTATGATGCTTGTCAAGATTTGATCCACTTATTTGTACAAGGAACACTATATAATACTCCCCTCAAATTATATGACACAAAATCCTCTCAACAAGATTGATGATGGAACACGTGGAAACATCAGATTAAAGGTATTTTTTTATAAAATATGAAGCATTGAGTGAGATCACTCCCCACAAAAATTTGTTGTTTGCATAGATAGCCTTAGCCATATATTCGTTATATATATATATATATTCCAAAGAAAAAAGTGAGATATATATATTCCAAAGAAAAAAGTGAGAAAAAAGGTGAAAAGTTATAACGAATATATGGCTAAGGCTATCTATGCAAACAACAAATTTTTGTGGGGAGTGATCTCACTCAATGCTTCATATTTTATAAAAAAATACCTTTAATCTGATGTTTCCACGTGTTCCATCATCAATCTTGTTGAGAGGATTTTGTGTCATATAATTTGAGGGGAGTATTCTCACCCATTTACATTCATGACGAAAATAATTGCTCTATCATGAAGACCATTTTATTTTTAATGAAAGGTTTAATTCCATCGTCATTACTTGAGAATCATTTCCTTGGTGGAGAGGTGACCTGTGTGATTAGTATGCTATAGGAGGAGTACTCCTTGAATGTTGCGCATTGCTTTTTCCAATGCGTCCATGCTCAAGTTGAGCTCACGATATATATGTCTAAATTCAATGTTTATGAAACCCCGAGAATGAGTATACATCCTTTGTAGTTTGTGATGTATAGTGAAATGAGTGCATGTCCTTTTGTTTATCGAGTCTACGACCATTTTGGAGTCCAAGAGGACCAAAAGATGTGTATTTTTTTTCCTTTTCCAGAGTGATTGTCGTGAGAATACTCAGGAGCTTTGCATAGTTTCGTTTGTTGTTCCTTGTGCCACATCGGAAGGAGATCATCTGTTCACTAAAATGTATAATACCACTAGCTCCACTATTCTTTGGATTCCTCTGTGATGCACCGTCATAGAAATAATGAGGGATATTTCTATTTAAAGTGAGTGGTGGGATCACATGTGTCCTTCGGGGATAGGTTGTCTTCAACTATGGGAAAACATATTTGATCATGTAAGACATCCCAAGCAATGATGAAGGTTTGTTGTAGAAGATAGCTTTATTTATGGTTACCCAAATGCCTCATCCAACAATTAAGGGAGCTTGTAAATAGTATTTGTTGATGCATGTTTCCCACCAAGAATTCCATGTAGAAATCAAGGCGTTTTCTTCCCAAGATGACCATGATTCGATTCTATACAGTCTTGTGATCTTCTATACCTCTTGAGTAAAAGGACAATTTACTAAAAGTGTGAAATGGTTTCTTCATTAGACTTGCATAGTGGGAAGATGCCTAGACTAGGTTTCTCCTCTTTAGTAGATTATCCCATGTGAGGATTTTATTGTTTAGCGCAAGCAGGTAGAAAATATTTGCTTTGGGTCAGGCACGGAGCTTCCATAGTTTAGACCACCACCATTGGGTGTTGTCAGTAATGTCATTTGCTAAGATTTTGTAGCTCGGTTTTCCTTGATAAGCTCCTCCTACAAGATTGAGAGTCCACAATAATTTATCCTTTTCCTTAGAAAGTGTAATGTCATCCCTCTTCAAACCTATAACGGATCTCTCCCAATGCTATGCATTTTGCCCTTAAAGTCTAATTTTTGCGTTGATTGCCGAGAAGGAAACTATATAGTGTCCTGATTTTATTCATAGATGTCCGACAAGTATCTTATGTGAAGAGAGAAATGAGTTGGGCTCATTTCTCAGGGCAGAAGATTGGCAGTGTCCAATACAATAATTGGGTCCACTCCCACCAACATTGTTTGATCATTCCTCAGGTCCCAAGCTATATTGTCACCGATGATTTTATAGGATTTTTTGATGGCCCACTAAAATAGAGATCCTTTGGTTTGAGCAAGGTGATGGGTTCACATCTAGGAGATGATCGATAAGGGAGCAATGTACTTTAGATGAATGCACTTCTACCGTGACCCAAAGATAATGATTAGTCACCACAGACTGGTGTCTACTAGAGCTTGGGATAAAATAGGAAAATGTTTTAGACCGCAACCCCTATTCTTTTCGGTTTGCATATGAGATCCCACTGACACAAGGGAGGGCTCTGTTCCTCTTTATTCCCCGACCAGAGGTAGTTAGAGCATATTTTTAGAATATTGTTCAACATTGCTTTGGGTATGAGAGGCATGGCATCCAATATACATGTATTGCTTTAATAACGCTCTTGATCAATGTGAACCTACCTGACATCAAGATCCATCTATTATACTATGAGCCGAGACGCTTCTTTATCTTGTTGATGAGCTAATCCCATCCTTAAATCTTATAATCATCTGCCTTCATTAGAAAGCCTAAATATTTAAAACAAGAGTCAACATATTCTTCTGTGAAAGGAAGGACTTTGAGGAGTGTAGGTCGAAGAGAAATAGAAGCATGGAATAGAAATATTAATGATTTTTTGACATTTAGCTCCATACCTATTGTTGACTGGAAGATCTTTAATATGCAATCAAGACACTTATCTTATGCCATGGAGGTTTTCCCGAAGATGAGGATATCATCTATGAAGAGGACTTGTGTTATATGATGAGTACCTTCTATTTTTACTCCTAAGAGAGATCCAATTTCTTTCTCATGATTTATATAGTGATTGAGACCATCAACGATAATGAGGAAGAGCATGGGTGATAGTGGAAAACATTGCCTAAGGCTGTGGGATGGTTTGAAGAAGGAAGATGCAAAACCATTGACTAGAATGGGAAAAGACACATTTTGATAACAATCCTCTATCCTATATATGACAGAGTGAGGGAACCTAGTTTGAGTGAGGATAAGGAGCATGTAGAGCCAATTTTCCCATCAAAAGATTTTGATAGGTTTATCTTCAACATAAACGTCGATTGGGATTTGGTTTTGATAGAGCGCAAGGCTTCTTGGCTGCCCCTATGACATTGTGTATATTATGCTTATCTAGAAACGCATATTGTTTGGGAGAAATATTGGCCAAGAGAATTGGTTTGATTTCGCCTACAGATGACCTTTGAAATGATTTTATAGAAACATGTACATAGGGATATAGGCCTATAATTTTCAAACCCTTCAGGAGATTCTATTTTAGAGATATTGGCTATGAATGTGGTGTTGAAGGGAGAATAGGATTTACCTATAATTCTCGATTCTTCAACTGCAAAAATGAGATTGTCTACCATAAAATACAAAAAATGGATGAATAGCTAAACTATCCATCCATCTGGACCAAGGGATTTTTCTTTTTGAAAGGAGTGTAAAGCACCAGGGACTTCTTCTTTTGTGACAGGTTTTTGAATTTGGTCTTTCTTCTCATTGGTAAGCCACATGTCAAAGAATGTAGCTGTCACTAGCATATCTCGAATATTTTCTCGGGGAGCTTCTAAGTATAGAAACTTATAGTGATTGACTGTTGCTTTTAATATTGACTTGAAATATGTACACTCCTGACCCTATTGATCCTTGACATTCCAATGGTGTTAATGGCCTTCTTGTCATTTACATTCTTGTGAAAAATGTTGTGTTGTTGTCGCCTTCAGTAAGCCATATTGCATGACTCTTCATGTGCCATTTCTCCTCCTTCCAGGACAATAATCCTGGCTTCTCATTCTCCAAGGTGTTCAATTCCTCCATAATGTCATTGTTCATAGGAGAGTCAACTATAGAGTCCATGCAAACTTCTATTTTGATTCCGCTACATTCAGGGATGAATCATCATTTTTGAAGGTTTTAAGTGCCCATAACTCAAAAAAATATTATTTAGTATGTGTGAGGCGTCTACGGAAAATACCATCGTTTCATGAATAAATAGTACCACTAGAGAGTGCTTTTGAACCATCCTCTTTAGGGCTCTTTATTTTGAAGTAGACCCTAAGCCTCGTAGATTGTTGGAGATTATAATCATTTTAGAACAACTCCAAGGGAAATATCAATATCAATATATTTATATATATATATATATATATATAAACAACTTGCATTAATCTAATTAACAAATCATTTTTAAGACATATAACAACAATTTGCAATACTAATGTCTAATTTCTATTTTAAAGATGTTATAATTAGTATTAAGGTGGAATTTTCAACCTCTTTCTTGGGTCATCTATATTAAGAAGCATTATCCGTGTGTGGTTTTGTATAAGCCATTATCTGATCACCTACTTGATTTAGATAATCTTATATTGGCAGGGGACTTCAATTTCATGTGGGGAGCCTCGGAGATTTGGGGTCATCATGCTAGATTGGATCCTTTGGCTAACTTTTTTAGAGAGATTTTTGCGTCGTATCAGCTGGTGGATGTGGAACCTTTCCCCCTGGTGCCTACGTGGACTAATGGTCGGAGTAACAAGGCTCTAATCTCTAAGCGCTTAGATCGTTTTCTTATATTCGAGCAATTATTGGGGAAATTCTTCAAGTTCAGATCATGGGTTCTATCGACTCGTATTAGTGATCATTGTCCTATTTGTCTCCAGATTGATACTGTGGTGGCCTATCAAAGTTTTCCTTTCAAATTCAACTCCTCTTGGTTATATGATTCCAACTTCAAGAAGGCGATGGTTGATCACTGGGTTTGTGTGGATGTTTCTGGGGAACTCTCGGTGATGGACAAACTGGTGGTGAAATTGAGAAGCTTGAAAACTATGACCTTGCAGTGGGAAAAGAAAAAAAGAAAGGATATGGCTAAGGATTTAGAATTGATTGAACATGAACTTAGTGTCTTATTGATAAAAGTTGATACTAGGATGCTCAATGATGGCGAACAGGTTTCCTTGTTAGAGTTGGAAGGGAGGCGGTTAAATTCTGGATCTATTTTGTCATGCTTCTGGAATGTTATTTAGTGTTGGCAAGTCTTGGTTTTTGGAAAACAACGTGGATATTGCTATTAAATATCTAGTCATCCAACTCTTCCCTTTCAACTTCAAGGCTCTGTCTGCGGGTAAAAAATACCTTGGTTTCTTTCTTAAACCGACGAACTATCTTATTAGTGATTGGTTGTGGCTTCTCAATCGTTTTGATTTTTGGATCAATTATTGTTGTTGGCGCTGGCTTTCTATCGGGGGTCGACTTACTCTGGAAAGATCTGTCCTACAAAATCTGGCTGTATATTGGCTATCATTGAGCAAAATTACGAAGTTAATATTAGAAGGTATCCGCAGAAGGATTTTTTCTTTTATCTGGTTAGGTGGGGGGTCGAAGCAGAAATTCCATTTGGTAAATTGGCATTTGCTGGCTAGGCCGACGAAAATGGGAGGTTGGGCCATCAAGAATATTGGAAAATTTTCTATGGCCTTAAAATCCAAAAGTCTGTGGAGAGCATTATTTTCTAACTCTGCCTAGAGTGTGCTAATCAAAGGGAAATACCTTAAATCACTCTCGGTGGTGGATTGGTTCAGATTGGGCCCTCCATGTGTCAAGGGGACCTCCAAGTTTTGGTCTGGTTTATTGGAGTCCTTCTCCACTCTATCAAATTGGATGTCTTGGATTCCGGGGCATGGTCGTGATATCTATCTTGGGGAGGACCCCATTTTGGGGGGCCCTATGAATTTTTTGTTATCCCGGGACTTGATTGGTGTGTTAAGATTGAAAGGTTTCAATTCAATTTCTCAGGCCATGTATCAGCCTTTTGTTTGTGTCAGCTATCCATCCTGGATATTGGTGGATCAATTGGGATTGTCAGGCTCTTTGAAGTTGGAATGGGACAATTATGTGGTTGGCTTGTGCTACTTAAATATTACTCTCCAGGACTTACCGGACAGGCTGGTCTGGTCCTGGAATAATTCTTGTGGTATTGCTATGGCTCCTCTTGCATATGATGCTATTATATCACTTGATCCCGGGGTGTCAAAGTGGTGGTACTCTAAGATTTGGAAAATTTTGATGCCGTATAAATTGAAATGTTTTTGTTGGCTGGCCCTAAACAACCATGTACTAACTAGGGATAATCTCTGTCGGCGTGGTTTTTGTGGTCCGAGCCAGTGTCCGTTATGCTTTTCCCAGCTGGAATCCATTGAACATCTCTTTATTGGCTGCCTTTTTGTCAAGGCTGTGTGGTCTTCGATTTGCAGTATCAGTGGTTTCTGTTTCTTTTGAGGTTCTTTCAATATTGAGGATGGATTGTTGAGATGGGGGCGTCTATATCCGAATTGGCAGGCTCTTCCCTATTTCATTTTTTGGGAAGTTTGGAGGGATCAAAACTCTTCTGTGTTTGATAATGTCAGGCCAAATGCCTTATTTCATGCTTGTAGAGCTCTGTCATCAATTAAAGAACACAACTCTTCTGGCCCTCCGTCACTGAGGCATGGTGGTGGTCGCCCTCGTATTTTCTCACTTGATTTGTGCATCTATCCCTGTGGTTTTTTTGATGGTGCCTCTCAACTCCGTGGGACTGTCAGTCGAATCGGGGTTGTTCTCTTCATCAGTGGCAATCATTTTTTCAAGTGTTGGATGAGTTCGGGGATTGGAACAAATTCTTGAAGTGAGTTGATTGCTTTGTGGTTGCTCCTTCGATTCGCTAAATCCAATAATTTTCCACGTCTTCAGGTTTGGTGGGATTCGCAGGTTGTCATCTCTTGGGAAAATGGTTTGGCCAGTCTCAATGTGCTCGAGCTTACTCACTAGATTTTGGAGACTCGGGCTTTGATTGATAGTTTTGAGTTCATCACTTTTCAACATCTGCTCCATGCTCATAACTTTCAAGCGGACGAATTATCCAAGCAGGCTCTTACTTCTCCATTGCTCATCCTTTTCTTTTAGGAGTGGTCTTCGGATCGGTTGGTGACTTGTGGATCTATGGACCATCTTCAACTTTAGCATTTGTGGTATTATCATATTTTTGCAATCCCCTGTATTCGAGTATCATATTTTCTTTACATTTGGTGGCTATTATTCACTTGTGCACGTGATATTTATTTATGATGGCCAACTTCTTGTTGCGTTTTTGACCTATGGTGGTCGTTTCAGCGTGGTTATCCCCTGAGCTCCGGTTTCTATTGGGATTGTTTTTTATATATGTTGTTTCCTGGTATATGTTATGTTGTGGTATGATCTGTTGGGGATTATTATGCTGTCCTGTATTTTGGACTGTGCGGGATCGCAGTTTCCTGCTATTGCTTTTTCTTATGATTTGGTCGGGTTATCTTGTGCCCATTGTCTTGTTTATTTTTGGGACTTATGTTTTGTCATGGACTTTGTTGGCTCTGGGAGAGCTTGTTATTATTGGTTCTTGGCTTTATGCCCTGCTACTTGACTCTTCTCTATGAAGGTTGGTTGGAGCCTTGGTATTGTATCTCACTATACTGTTTACTTTATTAATAGTATGTTATTTTCTCGTAGTTGAAAAAAAAGAAGCCATAATTTTTACAAAATATTTAAATTATTTTATTAAAATTATTTAAAAAAATCTATATACATAAACAATTTTCTCTTCATAAAATTCATTATTATTATAAAAGAAAAAAAAAAAAACATTTTATTATAAAACATAAAAATATGTTTAATTTAAATAATAAACTGATGAATTTGATTCCAAACTTGGTCAAAGTTCTCTATGCTCACACGGTCACACCCACCTTCAAAATCCTTAAAGTTCCAGTTCTTTGTGCTCACACTTAACTTCTACTTCCTTAATGTGTCAATAGTGTGCATATCATAACAAGAGCAACAAGTTGCAATGTCGATGACGATAGCAAATGAGAAAAAAAGCATGGAGAAATGTGGGTTAAATTTTTTTTGCTGCTCAAGTTATGCAACCGCAATACCATGTAGTAGTGTGAACAGGAAGATGAATCTCTCTCTCTCTCGCTCTTGCTCTTCCATATCTATATTTAAGTGTGCGTTCACTATCATGACTAAGCACCTTGCTTCCAAAGAAGGCGTTGAGCCGATGGGCTTGCACAATGTATATAGTCTTTAGAAATGGTTATTGATTTCAGCTTATACCAATTTATGTATAAATTGTGATCCAATGGAATATCAAGCTTACATTTTTCACAGACATGTAATTGACAAAAATCAAAACCAATAACAGACTTTTGGAAGGATTTGTCACAGCATAATTGCAATTTTATGTCAGCTGATGAATTATCTAAGGAAAAAAATAGCAAAGACTTGTTTTGCAAATTTCAATTGAGCAGCATGTCAAATTCTGTCTTCCAGGAGGAAAATCTCTGAAGATGTCCAAGGAACCTATATATTTGTTCTATGCTTGAATCTGAAAATGGTTGCTAAAATAATTGCATTTAGATGAAGATCATTAAAAAAAAAATTAAGGCCACCACAATAATTAGACATAACGAATGGAAAAGTATCTAGCATAATCCAACTCAAAGTTTAAGATTTATACAGTCAACGGGTCTTAAAAATACTAATTTATAAACTTCTTCTAAATATGACTTTAAGCAGCTTTCTAAGCTTTCTAATTGAATGATCACAATGAACACTAGCATATGAAGAATGAATTCAAGCATCACATCACGGAAGTAGAGGACATTTACTTGAAGTTAGAAATCTATGCAATCAAGAAGAAGAACAAGTAGCAACAACATATAGCATAATGTAGTAGTGTGAACAAGAAGATGAATCTTTCTCGCTCTCGCTCTTGCTCTTCCATATCTATATTTAAGTGTGTGTTCACTATCATGACTAAGCACCTTGCTTCCAAAGAAGGCTTTGAGCCGATGGGCTTGCACAATGTATATAGCCTTTAGAAATGGTTATTGATTTTAGTGTATACCAATTTATTTATAAATTGTGATCTAATGGAATATCAAGCTTACATTTTTCACCGACATGTAATTGGCAAAACTCAAAACCAATAACAGACTTTTGGAAGGATTTGTCACAACATAAATGCAATTTTATGTCAGCTGATGAATTATCTAAGGACAAAAATAACAAAGACTTGTTTTGCAAATTTTATTTGAGCAGCATTTCAAATTATGTCTTCCAGGAGGAACATCTCTGAAGATGTCCAAGGAACCTGTATATTTGTTCTATGCTTGAATCTGAAAATGGTTGCTAAAATAATTGCATTTACATGAAGATTAGTAAAAAAAATTAAGGCCACCACAATAATATTGACAAGGATGATTGAGTTAAAAGGTTAGCTACAAATTCAGATGTCATTTATTGGGACTGATCCTAAGGAACATATGGACATCTCATTATTGAAATCTCAAAGCATCAAGAATAGCCCATGAAATTTGCTTTTTTCAAATTTCAGGCCCTAAGAAAATATGAACAACATGTCAAATACAAATTAGACATAACGAATGGAAAACTATCTAGTATAATCCAACTCAAAGTTTAAGATTTATGCAGTCAACGGGTCTTAAAAATACCAATTTAGAAACTTCTTCTAAATATGACTTTAAGTAGCTTTCTAAGCTTTCTAATTGAATGATCATAGTGAGCACTAGCATATGAAGAATGAATTCAAGCATCACATCACAGAAGTAGAGGACATTTACTTGAAGTTAGAAATCTATGCAATCAAGAAGAAGAACAAGTATCAACAACATATAGCAGAATGTGAAATATTTTTTGCCATGTGTAGTAGCAATATATATATATATATATGTGTGTGTGTGTGTGTGTGTATTTATATGCCAGATAAAATATACAGGCAGAAAGTCTGAAGACAATGGAAAAAAGATATAGGCAATCCCAAGGAAAAATCCATATAAAGTTGGTTTTATACATATTATTGATGCAAATTCTAAAGAGACATGTTGTTTGGGGAGTTTACTAGACCATAGCAAAAATAACAAAAAATTGTTTTGCAGTGTATCACTGAGTACTATTAATTTATGTTATGGTCTTGTAAGCATTGAGTGTGAAAACAACTTGTACAAAGAGTCTTCGGAGATGAAAAACTGTTGATGGGATGATGCTTCTGTACTGCTTGTATGTAGTCATTGCAACTGATGGGAAATATTATTGCAGTTGTAGAAATTTCATTGTGCAGGCTAGTATTCCATCTTCTGTTTCAAGAGCACATTCCAGACAATGTTCATGTCTCAATGGTGTCTTTTGCTTGCAGATGATGCAATCTGATAGGTTTTCAGGGATCTGCTTGTTGCAATTGTTGCAGACTTTGTGGAATGGAGACGTGGAGGCATTTTTTGTTTCTAGTGTTCCATGCACGTGCAAATTGCAGCTGGTAAATTTCAGATTGAAAAAAGAATTCAAAGATGGTTTCAAACATGGAAATCTATGAAGCGATGATGAATTTTGTTATAGTATTGGAAATTAGCAACAACCAACAAAAACATTACCAACAATCTTGTGGTGTCGAAATGGAAATGAATCAAAGCACTTCAGCAAACGTCAACAAAATCATAAGCAAAGACATCATTAAATCAATACATGGATCTATAACAATCTTACAATTGTCTGGTTGTGGAAAAATATAAAAAAACAAAACGATATAAAGGCCAAGTATCAAATGGTGGGAAAAAAACTAATATCCAAGTACCTGAGAGATTCAAATCGAAATTGTCATAATTGCAAGATTAAAAGCTTTAGATTGAACACAAAATTTTTTGCACTGCCAATTATATCAAATGATGTTTCACGCTATTTGTGGCATATCTTGGAAATTGCATAAATTTCATAAAATCCTTTCAAACATTTGTTTCTCATGACTATTGTATAAATAATCCAAATAATTTGCAATCTTCACTAAGTGCTTATGAAGCTGCTTTGATCCATTTTTCTTAATTGTTCAATTCGTTGAATTAACCTTTAAACTGTATTAAGATTGATCAGTTCACATTGCTTTAGTTTCAGATTAAGTTGTTGGCATGATCAATGCCTTTACCAGGTGGTTATAGATGACAATAAAAGGAGGCAGGTTTGAATGCAAAAGATATTGATCGATCTATTTGGATTGGCATATGCTTGGCATGATCAATGCCTTTAGCAACTGGTTATCTAATTTATTTGAACCATTTTTTTCAACTGTTAGATTAGTGAAACTCAGCTTTGGAACCCCTTCTAGACGACGAACATCCTCATTCTATTAGTTATCTATGCAATGACTATAGACCTATCCTAGCACTTTTTAAAGGCTTGACAATCTAGTGACCTCACTCCCACTACAACTCTAATGGAAGTAGTTTTTCTATGCAACATTCACTGACGTCCTTAGGTTAAGGAGGAAATATATGCTTCTAGTATTTTGACACTTTTTGCAACTTGATATTCCACTTTTCATCTATAGTTTTGATCAATGTTGAATTATTATCTAATCATGCAAATTGATACCATTGTTAATATTATTGCATCATATGGTCTTTTATTCCATTGAACCTTATTTGAATTCATATCAACATTTAATCTTTGATTAAGTGTGTTTTGAACTTGGATTCCAAAATTAGAAGAGAAACATGGAGAGCAATATCACTAACAGATGGTCAATAGTTTTTCCCTTTTAGTTGACCTTCACGAGGAAAGAATCTTGACCTCACTTTCACATGGAAGTGTTTTGAGATTGCTCCTATTTTTTTTTAAGAATGGTATGAAAGAAGGCTAGAATGATTTCAATATGAAGGTAAGTGTGTTTAGCATATAGATTATGCCAACCTTGTTTCAAAGCCAATGATAATGACAACCTTTTCCTAGTGATGTAATGCCTTGAATACAATATTCAAGTTGCTATAAAAAGAGTTGGGCCTTCCCTTATTTGCACAACTAGTCTTCCAATCTTGAAATGAGACATCTAAGCCATTTCACAACAATGACTATGAAACTAATAATGAGAGCATTGAGGTCCTTGCCCCCAATACATAACACAACTCTTCTATATACAATGCTGCTAAAATTTCATAGTGCCAACACCAACAGTAGATAGAATGAAAGGACCTTTACTCTCTTTCATAACAACATCGTGCATTAATAAAATGTGCCAAGTAGAAAATGGTTGAATGTGGCTAGTAGGGACACACTCTAAGATCTCCTTTCCATGTACACAACAATCATGTCACTACACTAGATTCCTTGACACTCTTGCACACCAAGAATATCCTTTCTAGTCATCTAGGATCATCCTGTTCCATTGATGTGTATCGTAAAACATGACAGTTTTTTAATTGCAAACCCCACAACATTGGTAGAGGACCTATAGTATAAGAACTCCAACACATTTTATTATAATTAATGTTCTAGATCATGTCTTCATCACTGGATCCTTCACTTATGCTATCTAGAATTCACTTGCTTCTCTAAATGATTTAGACCTCTACATATGCCAATCAACTAGAGGGATTGACCAGGTGTAGGCCATCTATTTTAAGGAGAGATAAAACACCATTTTAAACTTGGTATACACTATGACTGGTGTGAAGAACTTTGTTCGTGGAGGGCGATTGAAGAAAATTGCTCTGTTTCTAGAGGAAATAGTTATTATTGAAAATTGTCATCACTTCATCTAGCAGGAGAAACCAAATGAAGTTTCAAATCATATTTTGAAATCTCTGGAAGACTGGAAACCTGACATCCATGTCAACTTGAATTTGTATGATCAAATTTTAAAACCATTTTTGGCACTATTGCTTGCTGATTTTGCACAGAAAATAAGGTAATTTATTTCCTAAAACAACTTCTCAAGTGTAGCTGTATTTGTATATTCTATTTTCCATCTTTATTGTTGGGTTAAATTTCTTAGTTGTTTTACTGTGTTGTTTGGGATGATTTATCATTAAAAAACTATTGGGATAGGCATTTAACTGCGTCCAAATCTGGTTTTATTTTTTGGGGAAGTGATTTAATTGTGTCTGGATATGGTTGCATTTTTTAGCCTATTACTAAGTTTAGGAGATATTGTTCAAAATTCTATGATCATCTGATTATCTTCAGAATGTAGAAAAGATCCGGGTTTAAGATGGATCTATGCTAGTCTATAACTGACCAAATTGACACAAGAACAACATTTCTTTTGCAAAAAATATCTACAGAATAAATCCATCTCAATAAATTAATGTCCAACAAACCTAATTTTCTGTAAATCAATATCGCTTAACAAGAAAAACACAGATCTAGTAGCCAAACTAGTGCCAAGTTCTTTGGCATTACAAGAGATTAGAATTGATCACATAATTTGACATCCACTTTTCCAGAACTTGGAAACATTTCCAAATCAAAGGAGACATAACCAACACAGAATATTGATTTAATTTTTGCAGATTTCAATTAGAAGGCCCAAGCTATCTACAATCAATATCCAAGAAGCAACCTAAATTGGAGAACCTTGTCACTTGACTTGCATATTTTCTCCATGCTCGAATCTGTAAATGGTTTCTAAAATGAAATTGAACTGTCTAGTCAATTAGATCCAAATAACAGTTATAGATATAAGAATTTCACCTTTTCACCGTCCTGTAAATGTTGCAATTAGATTCTTTCATGATTTTGTTCATAAGGTGGCACTAATTATCGAGGAAATTGAGGAATCCATTGATAATTTTGATGGAAAGTATGTTTGCTCCATAGTTCAGGTTTCTACCTTTCTCACAATCGGTATAGGACTTAAAACAACAATCTTCTTTTCTTAGAATATCTAGTAATTGGGTATCAAAATAATATGCAAATTGTTGGAGAATATCTTCGTAGCCCAGAGGATGAATCGTTGACAACATGCACATGGGATCTAAGGATTAATCAATTATTATTCCTTCAGAATGGATCCAGTATCAGTGTGTCCAAGATTGGATAATTTATTTCCAAAGTAAGGAAACTCCGGGAAAGATTCGAAGGATCCGATCTGGGGTTGAACTGTACTTTGATTTTCCTATGCGTTATGTAAAAGCTTCTCATGCTTATTTGGGAAAAAAAGGGATTAGGTTGGAGTAAATTGAGAAATTGGCGCTCATGAAATAGTGAGCTCCACTTCAGTAGGAAAGAACTGAAACATTGTCAAATATAACAAATATGATGCCTTAGTATTAATCAATAACCAATGTGATCTTAACAGACTCTTCTCCAATGATTGGATTAAAGATTGAAAAAAGAATGATGATTGAAAAAGGAAACCTTTTTTGGCATGAAAGAAGGCTAAGATTGGAGGATGACTTAATTTGAAATAAATTATTTGACCATAGAGTGAAAGAACGAGGAAACCTGTTTCCAACGACATTGACCAGAAGTTCAGAGCTTCCATCACTGGTTAAACTTTGAAAGACATCCATAATAGCTCTTTTGTTCATGATAGATTATATGATGGCTGAGGAGGGTCTTTTGGTGTGGAGGATTCAATGAAATTCAAGGTTCTCCATCACTGGTTAAGCTTTAAAAGACATCCATAATAGCTCTTTTGTTCATGATAGATTATGACAGTTGAGGAGGTTCTTTTGGTGTGGAGGATTCAATGAAAGTCAGGGTTCTTTGCTAGAAGCACCACTTAATTTAAAGAGTATGCCTTGGAAATTAAAGATGATCTAAACATGGCATAGATGACTCTTTCTAAAATGGCACAATAATACCATATTAAATATCGTTGTCTGTGACTGAATGGCATTAATAGCGAATTTATTGAATGCCTCGGTCAATACTGACATGGGATCCGGAGTTGGTTCTGCCTCATTCCCCAAACCACTAGACTAATCAAACCCCAAACCGCATATTGGCCTCTAGTTTCTCCAGAACATATAACAAAAACCACAATCCAAATGTGAGGCACGGAAAATCCCAAAACCGCATGTAAGGCTTACCTCGCAGTAGCTAGTGGATATCCCCCTTCTTGCCAATAACAACGCTCCAATTCTTGAAGCAATTTGATAATTTCTCCCCACTATTGCAATACCTTGCAAAATTCAGTTGAAGATATATCAGAAACCAACAAGAAACAAATGCATAACACCAAATTACATAGGCAAGACCAAATTTACCTTGCAACAACTGGAATCCAAGCTGACAACAAGAAGCTCAATGCCCCTCGCCCAAGCTTCGAACATAGACGACATAAACATCACGATGACAGTAGAATTCAAACCCCACAACCGAAAGCCCAAACTTTACTATAAAAAAAACCCAAACCTCAACACCCAAGCTTAAATACGGATTACAACTGACCACACCAAATTCACCTTAACGAAGCCTCAATCCAGGTGACAACAACAACATCAATGCTTTGCTAACCAAGAAACCAAATGCATGAATTTGGGTCACAAAAATAGACTCAAACCTCAACAAAATCCAATAAAAAATAGAGTCAAATTATCTCAACAACCGAATTTAAAATGAAACCCCTCCTCAACCGAAAATTGCCTACCCTGCACATATAGAACAAGCTGAGATTACACTAACAGAGCTCCTTCAAAAAAACATGAGATTACACTAACATAACTCCTTCAAAAAACACAAATGATAAAAGAAGACATATATATCCACCGTGATAGAAGAATCGATAGCTTTTCCATCCACCTGTATCATATCCTTTCTAGCTTCTAGCACTTCATCATTGTTGTCTGACTTGCGGAAGACAAATAAAAATGATCCATCCACCGAAACAAGAGCTAATGAAACAGATGAAGGAAGAATTAGAGGCCTGAGTTTCATCATCGGCTGCATATGGAGTTCGACCACCTTGACCTTATTTGTGTCATCAATCAAGACCAATTCCCTTTTCCCCGATATCAGATGCATCCATGTTAAGATTCCAATGCTAGAAAATTTATGGAGACCCACTTCTACCCCGCTAGGATCCAGGTTGCGGAAAGATTCATCAAACCTGTGTACTGCAACCTTACATATTAGCTTATCATATAAGGCTACAAATCGAGTACATTCGTCCACGGACAATAAATCATAGCCCCTCCTGAATTTTCGTATAGGATTTATGTCATCTAAGCTTAAACCCATGCGTGAGGAACTATAAACATACATGCATGGATCAACCAAAGTCTGAATGAACGCCAACAAGTGACCAGACTTGAGGACCACCAATTTTAGAATCCGGCCTACCTCCGAGTCCAAGGTGGCCAACTCAAATTGATCAGTACATGTTGGAGTGATCCGATACTCACTGTTTCAGCTTAACTCCTCCAAATCATTTTCCAAATCATTTTTCCTTGGCATCAGCTCAGAAATCCGAAGAGACCATTGGACGAATAGGGTTAAGAGAGACGGTGAAATTCCAGAACAAGCATCTAGAGTTTGGAAAAAGTTTCACGGAGCCAGAAAATGGATGATACACAATACCCCTCTGAACCATTAGCAGCAAATGCCAAACCATCTGTAGTAAATGTGCTTAGTCCATCGCACAATTGGGTGCCATTCAATGTAGTGTAAGCAACAAGGGACAAGTGGTGACCGAAATCCGAGGATATCGTAGCAGCGTACAACCCATTTTTATAATTCGAGGTGGGACAGATGTCAAATCGATCCCTGCTCCAAATTTCAAAGCACAAAATTAAGATTTAAGCATAATTTCACTTTGCAAAATGCATATGCACCGACAGACTAATAGGTCCAAAATGACCACAAGATGTCATCGACATAATAATAATAAACTAAACTGAACTAGTACTCATCCTAAGAAGAAAATGACAAACCCTAAATAGCATCACCCAAACTATAAATATTTTTTAAGATCTTTCCTGCATTGGCTTTTAACATGCATCCATCACCTTTAGACATTATTTAACCATGAGTCAGAACATGTTTTCTTGATCCATGTGTGATGTGAACTATGCTTACAATAAGCATTTAATGTTGTAATATTTGATTATTATAATTTTGTTGCACTTGAATCATAATTAGAAATACAATAGAAAAAGTTATATTAAGAAATAACAAGTAAAAAAAAATTACATTGAATCATAATTCACAATATTAGATGTTTAGGGTGTTTTATAATACTAATTATTAATTATATAAATAATATTATATATTTTAGGATTTATTATATAAATAAGTGTTTAATTACCTTATAATGATATTTTTGGAGAAGTGGAATTCTAACCTTCTATGTAGGACAATTTGATGGAGTGATTTTGTTTCAAGAAAGCTAAAAACTCCTAGTTAAAGAAATATCATGAAATAACATATTGTTTCAAGAGAGTTGGAGACCCCACCAAATGAAGCAAGGTAGAGCTATGTACTCTAATACATCCTTCTTAAAATGGTAGGAAAGAAAAGAGGTGTTGGGCCTGGCGCAACTGGTCCAATTTTGGTAACATTTTTGAAGGCAGAAGAACTTGAGCTGGCCGCAGCTCTGAAATAGATTGAATTTTGGCTAAGTACTGGGGATGCTGCGAAGAGGCGTGCAGTAGCCATGTTTTGAGCGATGCTACAAAGATCATTACTGCACAGAAGCAGTGCTACCGATATAGGAGGCCACGTAGAGCCAACAAAGCGGAATGTTGGACGAAGGACAGGTATAGGTACCGGCCAGACTGGTAGCAGCCTATTTTTGGAAAAGATGCTCCAGGAGTGCCAAGTGGTGGGCAGGAGTAAATCAGGAAGGCGACCGAGGTGCGAGTTTGTTAAGGAAAGTGACATCTTGGCACGCCTGGTGGGCGAGGCTGTTAGAGATGAATGGTTCGACAGAAGCAACTTGTTGGCACGCGTGCAACAGGGAGGCCGATAGCGATAGAATGAAGACATGGAGAACTGCCATGATGAAGCAGACGCTACCAGGAGCCAGCAAGCCGGTTTAGGGAAACTGGTGCAGTTTTGTAAACCCTAAGGGTTTTGAGTTTAGGTCTTCAGCATTGTAAAGACATGACCTTCGGGCATGATCTATTTAAGAAGACAATTTTGTATGGGATGGGGTTACTTTTTTACTGTTGTTGTTACAATTTTGGATTGTTGTATTGTAAAATCTCTTTGAGCTAAGAAGATTGTAAAGGCTCTGTAGCTGTGTGCGCAGAGACTTATCTGAGAGGAAGGAGAGTCTGCAGTTGAGTGCGCAGACTAAGAACGGTTGTCCCCATCCCTTTTTAAAGAAATATATTACCAACCGTTCTTGTGGACATAGCTTCCCACCCAGGGAAGTGAACCACGTTAAATCACGCACTGTGCGATTGTGGTTATGAATGAATGATTACTTATGTTTTATGTCAATGAATGTCTATATGTTTCCTTGCATACTATTATGATAGAGCTTTTATATGCATTTTCCATTAGAGAAGTATGGAAATTATATGTTAAGTTCCATATGAATAGTTGAATGGTGAACATTTGGTCTTGTGTATGAAGGAAGTGAATCAGTCATTTGGTTAAGTACTTTATTATACGCAGTAAAGGGACATATAACAGTTGGATTAGATCAGTCATCTATGTTCAAATCATAACATCCTGAGTTAACGAATGAATGTTAGAAGAATAGTCAGTTAAGCACCTAAATGAATGGATGAGAGATATTCGTTTCAGTGCCTTGAGTGTGTCAAAATAATCCAATTCTAGAATAAAGCTGCATTGTTCGTAGCTTCAGCAGAAGTCCCACGGTAGAAGAACATAGTGGTGCAGACCGCAGCGTGGCCCATTGCTAGGCAGTCTCACCTCGCAGCACATAACCTTTGTTGTGCTACGCAGTACGTCCGTCCAAGCAACTTATCACTTACTGTGGAAACCTGATTCCACAGTACCCCATAGATACACCTCGGGTGAGACCTCAACCTGCTCGCAGGTTGTTGCCGAAAGGGCCGGTGCGAAGGGGTTTTGTTGGTCAAGGGGAAACCATGAAGAACCTGGGTCTTATAGAAAACCTCTGGGTCAGTTATAGCCAACAAATAGTTTCGTTTCCACGCTGGAATTCGTGATGAGTTGCAATCGTGATGTGTGACGAAGAATACCAGTTCCAGGAAGACTCTAACAACTGGCATCCTGAAAAGACAGAAATCCAAGCTTGGTGGGATAAGACCATAAGAGACTTTAAAAGGAAAGAAAATAGACATCCGCGCCTAAGTGACACACAGTGGTCGGATAGATATCTGTTGAACGATATTCACGAGATTTTCTGGGCATCATTTCCAAATGAGTTGCACGCATGGATCTCGCGGCTCGTAGAGAAGAAAACCTGTTTTCAAGGGGGAGTTCCTACAAAGTGGACTCCTGATCTCACAGCGCAGCTCAAAGCAATAGACAGCCCGCTGACACGCGCAGTTGATTTTTGGGTCGATCATATGCTAGAAGGTTTCGTAACAGAATTTGTTGTAGACATACTCAAATCCTATAGCCAAGCAGAAGCATACTTTTTCAGAGGATTCCAAGGTAAGCTGCTAAACAATATCAGTCTATACATTAGGATGTTGTTAGCCGAGAAAGGTGTTTTAAGAATGCAGTAATATTCTTAAGTTTGTAAAGGTAAACAGTATATTTAGTGATTCTGACGAAGATACCCATAATCTTAGAAGTGGTAAGAGATATAAATTTAATAAGAATCTTGGAGGCCCTGTACTCCATATTGATACCGAGATTTCATGTAACATTGACAACGAAGCCGCACCACCATTTACCCCTGAGAACCCACCGACTGCAGAGGCCCCACCACCTTTATCTCAAAACCCACCCGCTACGCAGCCCACCCCGCAGAATACTCAGCCCAGTACATCTATCCCGATAGAACCATTTGTTTTCACTATGCAGAGCCCCTCACAGCAGCCGCGCACTAATTCGGGTGCTCTACCACCTAATATAACAATGGAAAACACAGATATGAAGCTACCAATATTCAAAGGAACTGGCCTAGAAGACCCTGATCAACATTGGTTTCTTTGTGAAGCCGTATGGAGTGTAAGACAAATCCAGGATGATGCAGTGAAGAGAGCACAACTCATCACCACTTTCAGGGATAGAGCTTTACATTGGTTCATGAAATACTCTAACACACAGCCATGCACCTTAGCAAAAATTAAAGCTGTGCTCGTGGCTGAGTTTAAGAAACCCAAATCTGAATCTCAGTGTATAACCGAGTTGAAAGAAATAAAGTAGAAGCCGACTGAAACGGTTTGGGAATTTGATCAGAAATTCAAGACCCTATTGGACCAAGTGAGCTTTGTTATAGCTCCGGAACAACACAAGGAATGGTTCATTGCTGCGCTGTTGCCCCATATTAGATTACCATTGATGCAGCAGAAGGTTACATTGCAGGCAGAGGCCTTGGAGATCACAATGAAGCTAGAAGCTTCGTCGATTAGTGAGACTAGTTCTGGGATGTCTCAGATCGAGAACCAGTTGACCACCATGACACTAGAGATGCAAAGCGTGAAGAATGACAAAGAACAAAGGTATGAACCTAGACACGAGGTCTAGTGTATAGGTTCTAAAGGAGAAGTCCATGACCGAGAGCATTGCCCGTTATTCCGCGACTATCTTAATAGTGGTGCGCCCAACCCATTAAATCAGAATCAGGCCCCATGGTGTGAAATTTGTAGAACCACAGGACACGGACCTGAAGACTACTATCTTATACAGAAGTATGTGAAAATGCCCAAAAATTTATATTGCAATTTCTGTAAATCAGATGGACATGATGAATCCAACTGCCACGCATATGAACTAATGAACGAAAGAAACGGGATATGGACTCAATAAGAGGCGCTGGCTTGTACCACGTACAAGAGGATAACCAGCCGAAACAAGAGAATGCACAATATGACCAAGGAGGATACAGAGGTCGTGGTGCTGGATACCGCGGTAGAGGAAGAAATGCTGGCCCGGCGCAGGGAAGAGGCCGTGGCCAGGTCAGTTGTTATAATTGTGGACAGCCAGGTCACATATCTAGAGATTGTGTTAACCCATGCACTACGTGCAATTATTGTAAATCATTTGAGCATGTTATTGAAGATTGCCCAGTGCTAGAGGTGGAAATGCAGAAAAGAAGACGGACGGACGCACCAAACACGAACATCTAGTGGATCGCAGTAGAGAAAAGACCAGTAGACCCGAGCATCAATGTGGTCACGCACAGTGGTGCTCAGACAGGCCGCGATAGGGGAGCAAAAGATTCCACATCAGGGGAGGCTCATACAAAGCAATCTCCTCTTGAGATAGTATGGATAACGAAAGCTCCGGGAAAAATACTTTCTCTCGACCTACGAAAGAAAAAGGAAGTCTTTGTCGACGTGCGGGATACCTTCAGAGAACTAGCAATAGAGTCACAGAGGATCCCGTTGCGCATTGAAGCACCGCATGTTGAAGACATGCCAGCAGTTTATGATAAAACAAGCACTGCGACGGATGTCAGCACTTCCGTTGCGTAGTTCCTCCGAAGTTGCATGAAGCTACTCAAAAGTGAAAATGCCATAGTAGAGCTGCAGAAGCTCATAAACCAGTATGAGCCGCAGACTAGAATAGAGACTTCTGATGGCGCAGTACATCACATAAGGAAGCATAAGAGAACAGGTCGATAAATGAGGCTTACCGCGCATATTGGAGATTTCGAAATGGATGAAGTCATCCTTGATCTGGGATCCGAAGTAAATGTCTTAATGAAGTAGACATGGCAGTAGATGGGTCTACCAAATTTGTCATGGTCACTTATCCAGTTGAGAATGGATAACCAAGAGAAAGTCATACCTTTTGGCCGGTTAGCTGACGTGATAGTCGACATCGATGGAGTCCAAAGTCATGCAGACTTTGAAGTTATCGAGATTGTGGATGATAGTCAGCCTTTTCCTGCATTGCTAGGAATTGAATGGGCTATTGATAACTTGGCTATTATCAACTTAAAAAAAAGAAGATGATATTTGAAGGAAAGCATCTTAGGGTCATCGCACCGTTGGATCCTGCAGATGGTGACAGATACAGTGAGCCGATTTAGGAGGAATCCAAGGCTCAAGACCTGGACAGGCTATACCAACTCACAGTGAACCAGGAAGATTACATTAATCCGACCGCAAATGGCACACTCAGCTGGAGATGTGATAGCTCCTGCGTCTTTGATTCGGAGGCAGGGATGGAAAATTGGCAAAGTCGGATGCATGAAGTATTAGCAAGAAGGTGCGCGCAGGTTACGAAATCACTGCTCTGGATAGGGAAGAAGGTAAGTCCTATTCCCACATATGATGGTTCTACTAATGTTTATACTTTCATCCAAGAATATACTGCAGCTATTGCAGATGACCACAGATTACCAGCACTGGATATGGCACTGCGCGACACACCCGCCAGATGGTGGAATGCGCACAAGCAGACATTGACCACTTGGGATCAATGCAGAATTAAGATGCAGATTCAGTTTGCTGACCGGGTTACCTTACCCTTTGGAAAGTTTAATGGATAGACAGATCCTAGTCAACACATTGAAGTCTGTTCACAGGCATGGGTAGAAAGGCCACACACATAATGGGTGCATCTATTCGTACATACACTGGATGATGACATTCCAAAGAGATGGTACCTAGACCTGGAGTTGCGCGGAGAAACCACTGATTGGGAAATGTTGACTGCGAACTTCCAGAGGGACTTCAGCTTTGAGGATGAGAACCCACTGATCCATAAGGCACTGAAGATAATTAAGGAACCCATATTCAGGGAGGACTGTCCTCACAAAAATATGACATTGCAGGAATTCTTTGGGACAGATCATGTTCCTGCGCACCTACAGTCGGAATGGAAGGAACATGAAGAACACTATATCAAGTGTTACAACCTAGCTAAAGACATCGATGATAGAAATGAAGATGATGATGACGATCCACGCAACATAAACATACAAGAATCGAAGGGTGCGCACGACGTAGAAGGACCTCCGTTAGAAATCCCAGATATGAGTGGAACAGTGAAAACACAGAAGGTGAATATTGGCACAAAAGAAGAACCGAAGTTCACAGCAATCAGAGACTATTGGGACGATCAGACTGTTGCAGAGATCGGAGACACCTTGCATGAGTATCAGGAGTTGTTTCCGACAAAATTTACAGAAATGAAAGGAATTCTAGTAAACCTAGGAGTCATGAAAATACCTTTAAAGCCATGTGCAAATCCTGTAAAGAAGAGACCGTACAGACTAAACCCGCGCTACAAGGAAAGAGTACGCGCAGAGCTGGATAAGATGCTTGAAGCAGGAATCATTGAACCTATCAAGGAATCAGAGTGGATTAGTCCCATGGTCGTTCAAGACAAGAAAGCAAAGGGTGAGATCAGGATTTGTGTCGATCTCAGAAAATTGAATGATGCCTCTATGAATGACCCATTCCCCACTCCTTTTACAGATGAAGTGCTTGATAATGTTGGAGGGAATGAGGCCTATTCCTTTACTGATGGTTTCTCCGGATATCATCAGATAAGGATTGATCCTATAGACATGCATAAGACGAATTTTGCTACAGAATGGGGGTCATTCCAATACACAGTAATGCCTTTTGGCCTGAAGAACGCACCTGTCATATTTTCCAGAGTGGTCGTCGCAGCATTCAAATAGTTTATGCATAAGTTTCTCGAAGCCTAGTTTGATGATTGGACTGTGTTTGTTCTATTGAAGAACCATTGTGCGAACCTCAAAATGATGCTTGAGAAGTGTCGACAACATCAGATATCTTTAAATCTAAAGAAGTGTATTTTTTGTGTTCCTTATGGAATTCTACTTGAGCACATTGTTTGTAAGCAAGGACTGATGGTGGACCCTACGAAGATTTCTATTATTGTGAACTTGCCAACACCAACTTCAGTCAAGATGTTGCGCTCTACCTTAGGCCATACTGGATACTACAAGAAATTTATAAAGGGTTACACACAGATAACCACAGCAATGGAAAAGCTGCTAAAGAAAGACGCACCGTTCATTTGGAACGCGGAATGTGAACAAGGTTTTGATACACTAAAAGAAAAGATGGTGACTGCTCCGATTCTAGTCTTTCCAGACTGGACGAAGCCATTCCATGTCCACGTTGACACATCATGCATTGCCTTGGGAATTGTACTAGCTCAGCCAGGAGAAGGAGGTATTGACCACCCTATTGCATTTTCAAGCAGAAAACTCTCAACAGCAGAGAAGAACTATACTACTACCGAGAGGGAAGGCCTTGCGATGGTATATGCCCTACAGAAATTCAGGAATTACTTGCTTGGTGCGCACTTCCTTATGTTCACTGACCATTCTACGTTGAAATACTTGGTCAATAAGCCAGTGTTAGGGGGGCGCATATGCAGATGGCTATTGCTGTTCCAAGAATATGATTTTGAGATTGTTGTTAAGCCAGGTAGACTGAACTTGGGGCCTGATCATCTGTCAAGGATTGAGTCAGGAGAAGAGCCAACGAACATTGAAGACAGTCTATCTGATGCGTAGTTATTTGCTATACAGGTTTCCGATGACTATTATAAGGATATCATTAATTTTCTAACAACAGGGATGGCACCGCAGGAATTATCTATCTAGCAGAAGAAGCAGATAGTGGTGCACGCCGCAGACTTCACTATAATTGCAGGTCAGTTATACAAACTCAGACCGGATGAAGTCCTGTGCAGATGCGTACTAGATCATGAGAAACCATTTATTCTAGCAGATGCGCATTCAGGGATCGCGGGAGGTGACTATGCAGGAAGGACTACTGTGCAGAAGATATTGCACGCAAGGCTATGGTGGCTCACGATCCACAAAGATTCCAAAGAACACTGCAAGAACTGTGATGTCTGTCAGAGGACAGGGAAACCTTCGCGAAGGGATGAGATGCCATTGAATCCGTAGTTGACCTTGCAGGCATTTGAGAAATGGGCAATTGATTTTGTGGGTCCTATAAACCCACCAGGGAAAAGAGCTGGTGTGAGGTATATTATTACTGCTACTAATTACCTCACTAGATGGGCAGAAGCAAAGCCAGTAAGGGACTACAGCGCCAGTACTACTGCACAGTTCATTTTTGAAGAAATATTGTCAATATTTGGTTGTCCGAATATTTTGATGAGTGACCAAGGTACTCACTTTTTGAACAAGACCATTGAGGCACTTACAGAGGAATTCCACATTCGTCATCAGCACAGTACTCCATATCATCCACAGGCGAATGGCACTGTTGAGACTTTCAATAAAATATTGGAAAACGCACTTACTAAGGTCTGCAATGTAAATAGATATGATTGGGACCTGTGCATCTCCTCTGTGTTATGGGCATACAGGACCACATGAAAGAAATTGACAGGACATACACCTTTTCAGTTGGCTTATGGGCAGGAAGCTATAATGCCAATGGAATATATTGTCCCTAGTTTAAGGATCGCTGCATTCACAGGGTTGGAAGACTGCGCAACATTAGAAGAAAGGTTACTACACCTTCTTGGGTTGGAGGAAGATCGCTTCATTGCCGGCTTCCACCAGCAAGCTCAGAAAGACTGCGAGAAAGCCTGGCATGATATCCATATCAAGAACAAGTGCTTTCAGGTAGGTGACCTAGTCCTCCTGTATGATAGCAAATTCATGAAGTTTCCTGGCAAATTTAAGATGCATTGGATTGGCCCATATACTGTGATACATGTTACTAACACTGGTGCAGTCCAGTTAGCCAATTTAGCTGGTGATACCTTGCCAACTTTGATAAATGGAAGCAGGCTAAAGCTATACCATGATAGCACTGCTTCACAGAACCTTGGGTAACAAGCGGAGGAAGAAATTTCTAAGTGTCGAGTACAGTTGAAATTGGGCACTAGAAGTGTAAAGGAGCCTATACATGTATGATAAGAGATGATGTATGTAACACACAGCAGTGTTGAAGCTGCGCAGGAAATATATATATATATATATATATTTGCACTGTGGATCAACTGCGCAGGAGTGTAAGTGACCTGCCGCGCAGTTCGGCGCAACACCCAGAGAAAAATAGCCGTTATACCACTTTTGAGAAAATAGTCGTTAGATTACCGTTGCAGCAACCGCTTCAGCATTTAAAGGGAAGATAGCCGTTCTGGACAGACTGACGAAGGAAAGGGCTGGAAAATCTGATGGATTCGATCGCCAGAGGGCACATTTAATGCATATTTATCCATTGAAGGGCATGGGAGAAGGTCAGTTGCGCCTATAAATAACACCTTTAGAGGACTCGCGGGCGTTATTGAGCACTTAGAATTTTCCTGTGACCACCCCTTGCACTAATATCCATCTGTCGTCTGGCTACCAAAACCCCCCATCTAATCAGTGAATGTCTGAACCTTTCTATCGAGAAGAAGAGCTTACCATTGAAGAAACACTTAGAGTATTTCGGCATGGAGGAATTCAAGAGTTAATGAGAACCCATGCCAAGAAGGTTGTAACAGAACAAGGCCAAGGATCCTGTAGATCACCGAGAACCAATCCAGCCATGCAAGACAAGGGCAAGGAGACAATCACTGCACCTCGAACCAATAAGCCAAAGTCGGGTTCGACGTTGCTAAGGCATCCCATTTTTACGAAAGAAATCCCTTTGAATATGACCCCCGAGTACATCTCACCCCAGGCACTGAATGCCCCCATCTATAAGCTAGCCAAGAGTGAAAAATATGATATCCCCTTGTCACCAATATCGAAGCATGTCAAAATTACAACCAACCTGTTGTGCAAAATATCGGACTGTAAATGGGAGGACTACGACCTCTTGGGAGTGCAGAGAGACGAGCCACATGATCCCAAATACCCAGACTTTCAGCTAGACCAGTACATGTGCTGGAATAAAGATGCCAAAGGAACCCTCAATCTGGTTTTCAAAAGCTAGTTGACACCGGTAGTGTAGTCGGGACTGCTGAACCTGCTGCGACTATCCCACTTTGAATGCTCGGCTGAGCTGAATGTAGTGGTTCGTACCTTGATGGCATGAATCCACCAAGGATATCTATGGATGGATTGGCCAGTTGACATAAGCATTGACTTAATCCATCGCATTACAGGATTAACTAAGCGAGGAAAAGACCCAAAGTTGTTCTTCCAGGGGAAAAGCACAGAAAAGGATGCCGTAGCCAAGATGAAGAAAACTCATGCACTGGTCAAAGGAAAACGGGGTTTTCCTACTAAATAAATTGAAGACAGAACAACCAAGTTCATCACCCAGTTGCTTGTAGCAAAGGTATTGCGGATGGCAAGACCCCTAGAGGTTCCTGCGAGCGCAGTGTTGCTCAGTTCCGCAGTAGCTGAAGGCGTCGAGTTCAACTGGTGCCAATATCTATTGAACGAGTTCATGGCAAAGCTCAATGACATACAGTTGAATGGAGGCAACTTCTGTTTCACATGGTTGATTGTCCTCATCGCATTTATTGGATGGAAGGAGCCGGAGGACTATGTCGGCATCAGCTTTGATAAATCAGAACCCAGAGGAGTCAAGTACATGAACCTCTGGGCAAATCTCGATCCGTAGCGGTAGCATGAAACTCAAGAAGTGTTCTACAAATATTACACGCAGCTGTGTGCCGTGATCACCTCTACGCCAAGGATAACAAAGCAGGTAACAAGAAAATACATATGCATTGTTAATTTTACTGCTGACATGCGTTATGTGTTTATTTCCCTGAAGGCGAAGATGAAGAAGCCATAGTTTTTCCCTAGGAACTACGACATGACAGAAGAGGACATCGAGAACATTATGAAAGAGTTGCCCGCGGAGTACTGTGTGGAAATTTTAGATGTCCCCACAGATTCAGAAGATGATGAAATAATTCCACCGCCATGTCCAATTCTGGAAGAAACGGGAAAGAGGAAGGAACCAGAGAACCCAACGCAGCCAAAGGCGAGGAAGAAAATGAAAGTGACGAAAGCAACATCTGACACAGTACTGAAGGAGGATGACTTTGATATGATAGCAGACAGAGTCAATGAGCAGCTGGAGGAGTTCATGGCCGATAAAGACAAGAAATATAAGGCCATCCAAGATGACCTGCAGAGGAACTAGCTTGCGATGCAAGGGCTAATGAAAAAAGTTGAAGATGTGCAAAATATCTTGTCCTTGCCGTGCGACCCAGCAGTAGAAGGGAGGTCCAAAGGAACCTTGCAGCCGAGGCTAGTGCAACTTGTTGTTGCGCTACCAATAAAAACGAGACTTGTCTATCTCAATCCAATGGCGATCACATTTCCCATGTCGAAGGACGTGGCCATGGATACCACAAATGTCGAGCGGGTAGATCTCGACTTAGCAAAAATCCTGATACCAGGTCTACATTTTTTGAATATGCAGATCGGGGACGAGATGCATGACAGAGATGTGGACTCAAGAAAAGCAGAAGGGGAACTACAAATGGAAAATAGACAGCTCGAGGAGTCGAGCTCGTGCAGCAGAATGTTGCTTGAAGATGAACAAGCATGAAGGAAGAGATTGGAGGCTACCATCAACACTGTTGCAGAAGATATTGGAGAAGTACAGATCCAAGATGATCCTGCGGATACTATCTTGAAAATAAGGGACACGGTGCGCTCCCTTAAGTCAAAGATGGAGGACAAGATAATCCTCTATGAAGCCGATATCAACCTGCTAAAAGAAAATATCAAACCAGAGGTTGTAATCACTGATCAGTAGTTGAGAGGTCAAGCGGTAAAGATCTCAGCAGAGAGCATTGCAGCAGAGGTTGCGAAGTGCCAGAATTTGCTTGACGAATCCTTGAAGGCATTCACAGCCCTTGAAGAGAATCCAGGGATGCAGCAGATCAAGACCGCGGTAAAGGAGAAACATACCACATTGGAAGCACTGGATGTAGAGGTAAAGACCCTGCCAGCAAGAGATAGGCTACTGAAATTCAGGGAGATATCCAGTCTAAAGAAATAAGTCCAAGTATTAAGGGAAAAGGAGACTGCGTTAGACAATCAGTCGCAGCCACTCCTAGAAGATGCCACCGTGGTGTCACAGCAGATAGAAGATAAACTGAAAGAGCTTCGCGACAACGAGGAACAGGTAGAAGCCCAAATCGGAGAAGAGATAACACCACAGCTGCTTGATACAGTCAAGAAGGTTGAGCGAGAAACTAAAGAAACAATGGAGAAACTGATTAACATTTACAGTGAGTTCGCAGCAAAGTTGTCTGCACAGATTGGAGAGTAGATTCCAACGGTGGATGTTGAAAGTGGCCCGGGGGTGAGCCACATGTAAGTGTTAGGGGCATGTTCGTCCTGGCCCAACTAGTCCAATTTTGGTAACATTTTTTAAGGTAGAAGAACTTGAGCTAGGCGTAGCTCTGAAATAGATTGAATTTTGGCTAAGTACTGGGGATGCTGCGAAGAGGCACGCAGTAGCCATGTTTTGAGCGATGCTGCGAAGATCATTACTGCGCAGAAGCAGTGCTGCGGAGATAGGAGGACACGTGGAGCCAGCAAATCGGAATGTTGGACGAATCACAGGTATAGGTACTGGTCATACCAGTAGCAACCTATTTTTGGAAAAGATGCTCCAGGAGTGTTGAGCGGCAGGCAGGAGTAAATTAAGAAGGCGTCCGACATGTGAGTTTGTTAAGGAAAGTGACATCTTGGCATGCCTGGTGGGTGAGACCGTTAGAGATGAACGGTTCGACGAAAGTAGCCTGTTGGCACGCGTGCAACAGGGAGGCCGATAGCGATAGAATGAAGACGTGGAGAACTGCCACGATGAAGCAGACACTACCAGGAGCTAGCAAGCCAATTTAGGGAAACCACTGCAGTTTTGTAAACCCTAAGGGTTTTGGGTTTAGGTCTTCAGCATTGTAAAGACATGACCTTCGGGCATGATCTATTTAAGAAGACAATTTTGTATGGGATGGGGTTACTTTTTTACTGTTGTTGTTACAATTTTGGATTGTTGTATTGTAAAATCTCTTTGAGCTAAGAAGATTGTAAAGGCTCTGCAGTTGTGTGCATAGAGACCTATCTGAGAGGAAGGAGAGTCTGCAGCTGAGTGCGCAGAATAAGAATGATTGTCCCCATCCCCTTTTAAAGAAATATATTACCAACCATTCTTGTGGATGTAGCTTCCCACCCGGGGAAGTGAACCACGTTAAATCCCGCGTTGTGTGATTGTGGTTATGAATGAATGATTACTTATGTTTTCTATCAATGAATGTCTAGATGTTTCCTTGCATACTGTTATGATAGAGCTTTTATATGCATTTTCCATTAGAGAAGTATGGAAATGATATGTTAAGTTCCATATGAATAGTTGAATGGTGAACATTTGGTCTTGTGTATGAAGGCAGTGAATCATTCATTTGGTTAAGGACTTTCTTATATGCAGTAAAGGGAAGTATAACAGTTGGATTAGATCAGTCGGTCTATGTTCAAATCATAACATCCTGAGTTAATGAATGAATGTTAGAAGAATAGTCAGTTAAGCACCTGAATGAATGGATGAGTGATATTCGTTTCAGTGCCTTGAGTGTGTCAAAATAATCCAAGTCTAGAATAAAGCTGCATTGTTCGTAGCTTCAGCAGAAGTCCCGCGGTAGAAGAACATAGTGGTGTGGACCGCAGCGTGTCCCATCGCTGCGCAGTCTCACCTCCCAGCACATAACCTCTATTGTGCTGCGCAGTACGTCCGTCCAAGCAACTTATCACTTACTGTGGAAACCTGATTCCGCAGTACCCCATAGATACACCTTGGGTGAGACCTCAACCTGCTCGCAGGTTGTTGCCGAAAGGGATGATGCGAAGGGGTTTTGTTGGTCAAGGGGAAGCCACAAAGAACCTGGGTCTTATAGAAAACCTTTGTGTCAGTTATAACCAACAAGAGTCCAACGAAGTTCCTTGATTCCAGTCAACTGAGTAGTTAATTAGCAGTAAAACATCCCTCTAGATAGATCAAGAGAAGGGGAAATTTACAAAGAGGCACTCCGTTGATTCATAGTCGTATTTACACATGACACACATATTGGGACCATTCAAATTCCTTTTTAATGCAACGTCCTAGGTGAGGAATTTATTGGAGAGATATAGCCATAGGAAGAGCCTAATTTTAAAAGGTTTTCCAATTTCCAAATAAGGGACCACCACCAATCCTTACCAAGTCTTAGGTATACCTCAAGCATATTCTCCATCTATTCTTCATAACCCAACATAGTAGTAAGGGCCCCATGGGATTTGTCTTTAGGCCATCTCAATTCAACATTTTGGTCTTGTAGAACAATTGCATTGTGCTTAAATTGGGAGATGTAGAGGGTCCATTCTTCTACAATATTCCTTGGATATTTAAATCTTTAGTTGTGAGCCAATCTTAGAAGTAATCACTATGCCTCATTTGTTTGGAAGAAACAATAAGATTCAAAAAGGACTTAGATTCTCTAATAAGGGAGGAGATAGTTTAAAATGGCCTAAGAAACCTATCCAAAGACCCTCACCTAATCTGACTCAGTCACCTCTTCCACCCAGCCAAGCTACCAAGGATCTAAGAATAGGTAACCCTTTTAACAATCCTTTCCAAAATATTGTGGCACCCTTGAAGGATTTTGGCACCAGTCTTATCTAATATTAAATATATATATATGTTTTAGGTATTTCTCCATTGAAATGTTTTCCCACAATATGTTAATGAATATAAGCCTCCAAAGGATTTTTGTAGTGAGGACTTGGCTAAAAACATAGATGTTTTTAAGACCCCAACCCCTTGGATATTTATGCCTAGGAAGATTAGATGATTTTAGCAAGGGGACGCCTTTTTTTCCTTCTTGTGTATCCAAAGAAAGCTAAAGCATTTTTTTCTTCTGATTTTGTCCAAAATTCCTTTAGGAACATGTGCAATTGAAAACCAATAGACATGGATAATTTCAAGAACTATCTTAACCATCACTAACCTACTACATATTGAGATCCATCTTTTACACTAGCATGAAACTTTGTCTTCTAACTTCAAATATAATCCCATCCAATCTACATGTCTATAATCATTAGGCTTGAAATGGAAGCCTAGGCATTTGAACCCAGAACCCAAATAACTTGAAGGAAGAGGAAATATTTGAGTGAACTGCCTTTTCATATATGCTTCTATATCATTACATAGCATTTAAGGATTTCTAAACTTGACTTCCATTCCTATGGCTCCATAAATAGAATCTAGAAGTATTTTTTAGTGCGAGATATCTCTTAAGGATCCATGGCTGACAAATAACAAGATATCACCCACAAAGAGAAAATGGGAAATGAAAGAGGAATAAAAAACCCTAACCCCTTTGATTGTCCCTTCTTTCTTGGAGTCTAAAATTAACTCACTAAGACCTTTTGTCACCAATAAGAACAAGAAAGGGGACACGTGGAAACCTTGTCTTAGATCCCAAAAGGAGTTAAAAACCTTGACAAGCATTATAAAGAAGAAGATAATACATTGGCAAGCATTACAGAGAAGGAAGATGATACACACATTGACAAAGAAGGGGAGACATTCAAAAGCATTACAAAGAAGGCATATGATACACACATTAGGGTCCAATTGACAATTTAAAGATTATCCCCATTTGTAGGCAGATGATACACACATTGACAAAGAAGGGGAGCCATTGACAATCATTACAAAGAAGGAAAATGATGAGCACATTTACAAAGAAGGGGAGCCATTTACAAGCATTACAAAGAAGGTAGATGATACACACATTAGGATCCAACTGACGTTTTGAAGATTATCCCCATTTGTAGGAGCACCAGTCAAAGTAGATCCAATTGACCTTGTCAAAGCCATTGTATAAGTTAGTTTTCATGACTACAATAAGTAGTTTTCCAACCCTAATAGAATGGAAAAATTATTTGGTTGTCCTCACAACATCATGGATCTTCCTCTTAAACAACAAACCAAAATTCTTCTGTGAAATAAAACTAGAAAACCCACCCTTCAATCTGAAGGCAGTGACTTAACAATAATATTGTACACAAGATTACATAGATAAATGGGTCTATTGTCTTCAAAGGATAGTGAAGCATTATTTCAGGGGATAAGTGAAACAAAGGTAGAAATCAATACACCCAAAACTTTTCCCGAGATCCTATACTTTTCAACAATTCTGAAAAGTTCCTCCTCGAGAAAGAAAAAAAATTAAGCAAAACTCCATCGTCCATCCATTCAATCTTAGGCTTCTTTCCTTTTTGAATAAGTTAAGGGTTTCCTTTAATTATTCACTTGACACTATAAAAGTTAGGGGGTATCACTCAATTCCTGATCAAAACATCAAGGAAAATTTATAATTACTTTCATCATGCCATCTATGTTGCTATTAGTATAATATTTACAAAGGAACTAAAAGTGCTCTAAACTTTCCTTATCAATATCCTTGAAGGAGTTCACCTTTATGCCATCTTCTAATTCCACCTCCCATATTGTGTTCATACTTCTCCTGAAGTTGGCATAGTTGTGAAAGAGATTGGTGTTTTTATCTCCCTTAGTGATCCAAGTAGCCATCATTTTCAATTTCCATTTAATTTCCTCGTTGTTTACAAAAAATGTATTCCTTTGTTCAAGGTGCCTCATTGAAAGGATCCCTTCATCCAAGAAGATGCTAGAGGATTTAGAGTTAAATAAGAAATCTATTTCACTTTCCACTTCTAACAACACTTTATGAGCTTCTTCGTTTTTCTCTTTGTCCCACTCAGTTGAGAGTTTATTGACCAATTTAATATTGGCCACAAACTAAAACATTGCAGACTGTCCAAAACTAGCATCAAAGGCCTTCCAACTACTCATAAGTAGGGAGATAAAAGAATTTTCATTGAGCCAAACATGGCTAAATTTGAAAGGATAAAGAGGCTTATTGTATCCATCTTCTAACTGAAAAATATTGGGCATGTGATATGAGGATCCACTTAATCCTATCCGAGACTTGTAACAACCAACCTTATCCAAAGATTTCCTAGCAATGAGGAATCTATCAAGCCTATTTGAAATGCCATCACTTCCTTTCTAAAATATCTCTGAGAGGGAATAAATCCTCAAGCATGTTGATAAAGTAGTTTGCTAAGGGGTCAAACCTAGAACTATCTCCTCAAACATCTCTAGCACTTAGAGTTAGATTTAGATCCCCTCCCAGAATAAGTTTTGCTTATCATAGAATATGTTGGGATTAGAGTGTATCCCAACACTATTTTTTGTCCCCATAAGGACCGTACAGGTTCACAAAGTTGAAAATATGTTTGAGAGCCTTATAAATACATTCCAAGGCAATACTTACAAGAATAATCTAAGTAGAAATGGAATCAATTCTAGAATTCTACCTTGGCATGAGACCCCCTTACTAACCTTTCGAATCAACAAAGAAAATATCCAATTTTATAAGAAGGAAGATAAATCACCCACAACCTTATCACCTAAAAATAATTCCTTGGAACTAAATGATATCTATCTTATAGAAGTAAGAAGACTCTCTTGAGGGATAACTATTTGGGGGAAACCCCAACCTCCCTCACATTAATGGAGACAACAATAATTTAGACACCTTCTTGGGGTTACTTGCTCTAAGTGCCCCATTTATGATTTTTGCTTACTCTCACAAATTTCCTTCAATGCCTTTGATTGGGATGGGCTTAGAAGGGATCATGGTTAATCCCCTCTTTACTTCTCCTTTATCCTCCAAGATGGACCTCTTGTGACACTAGAGATGGTAGGTTGATTGAATAGGGAGTTGTGGAGTCGATACTTCTCAACTACCATTAAAAGGTTTTGAAGAAGATATATTGAAATGCATAACCACTTCCACCCAATATAGAAAAGGATTCAACACTAAGGATGGTTCTGAGGGGAGCACTGTTAAGGTTGCACAAGAAAGGGGGGAAGACAAGAGTATAAAAATATCTAAATCCCGACCCGAACCATTTTAAAAAATAAAATTGGGGAGAATATTGTATAGAGGAAGAAAATAGTAACATACCATTGTTTGGAGCTCTGGCCTCTTGACTCTTTTGAGAAACTTCCTCTATATTACTGGCCTCCTAATTTGAACCCTCAAATTTCATGTCCATAGGATCTACTAATGATGAAGGAACCTTCGATTTATTCACCTTGTTCCCATATGGAAATGAAGCCAAATCCTTTCCATTTCTATGATATTTTTTCCAGAGATTATTTTTGTGAATCTAGGAGAAAGAGGGTATTTTGTAATCACACCAAAGGTGTCCTAGCCCGTGGTAGGTAGCACACCTAAAGGGCATATTCTAATAGTATAATTTCTTAAATAAGAAACAAGGGAACCAATCACTATCAGTTTTAGCTGGGAAATATCTTTGTAGGTCCATTTGCACCAGGACTTTGGCCATTTTTTTGTCTTTGTAGAGCTAGGTTTCTCCATCAATGGCTTGTTTGCACCATGGTTCCAAAGTAAAAGTAAGAAACATGACCCACATATTCTAAATAACCATTGGCTCCTAACTTGGACCAAAGCTTGCATTCCAAGCCTTGAGGACCAAACTAGAGGGGCCCCAAATCCATGATTTCAATAGAATGAATCCCACATCCTTCTCACATATATATTTTAATCAAATCCATCCATGAACTAGCACATGAAACAAGGGATCATATTCCATAAAAGGAATCCAATTGGACTCAAGCCATAAATGCAAGGAGGCTCCAGAGGTTGTCTTTCTCATAATTCTTCCTACAAGAGCCAATTTTGATTGGAATCCCAACTTCTCTAGACCTATGTCACTACCAATACTACTTGCAATAGTCCAAGCCACTTGTGAATAGGTTTAGGTTTACATCTAGAGGTTTACTAGGGTTAGTACCTAATAAAACACCCACTATACACTACCCATGGCTAGGAGAAAGCTATGGAAGAATGGTGCTAGAAGAACAAGAATCCAAGAAGCCCCATCAATCGAGATATGGGGAAGAAAATGAGGGTTTAAATGCACTTGCATTGGAGACAAACTACCATGTGAATTTTTTGGGTTCGAAACTTAAGTAGTTGCAAAGGAGTGTGATCTAGAGGGGGGCTATCCAGATCTTCTATTTGGAGGCCCTTTATGGCCTCATTTCTTAAATATTTAGCATTATGCCATACTTCCATCAATTCCTCCCAAATATGGAATATCTCCTACGATATCACCTTGTCCTCCCTACCATAGTGAACCAAGTGTTAACACCCAAAAAGTCCTCACTAGCTCATTTCCCTATTCACATGACCCATTTGTCCACTTTTTCACCATCTGAGCCTCTGAAACCAACAAAAGGTCACCAAAAGACCTTAGTACACCCCTTTTTCCATTAAAAAAGATTATTTTTCCAAGAAAATCATAAAAAACCCTCAAAAAGGGTCCAAATTCCCAAAAATATTAAAAAGGGAATTAAAATATTATTTTTATTCAAAAAAGGAAAAAGGAGGGAAAAGTACCTAAACCATGTTGGTCAATACCATTTGGTTTCCACAAAACCACAAATGGTATTCCTCACCACCAAAACCTATAAAAAGGTGGTAGGGGCTCCTCATTTCACATCCTTCCATTATCTCATCCTTATGCTGCTGAAATCTCCCCTGAGCACTTTTAGCCATTGAAGCAACCTTGGAGAAGGAGACCTCTTGGAGTTTGGAGCTACTCATCTTGGGAGTTGCTCAACATCAACCTTCACCATTGAAGGTAATATCGCAAGCACTTGCTTGCCCCCCCATTTTTCAATACAAAAAATTATTTCTTATGTTTCTTGTTCTTGATTTTGACATGTTTACATTATTTGCTTAGATTCTTGCTTAGATTCATGAAAAGTATTGTTTATTTAGTTTATTGTTTTTATTTCTATTGAAACTGCTACTACTAGTTAGCAGGTGCCCATAGCACTAAGCCTGGTTGCAAAACCGGGCCAACAGTTTTTGGCGACTCCGCTTTGGTTTGAACTTTAGATCTCTAGTTTTGCCTTTAAATCTTAGTTTTTATGAGTTTTTAACCTTTAGATCCATAGATCTGCCATCTTAGACAGCAGATCCATTGCTGTTCTGAGATTTGCCCCCATAAACAGCCCAAAATTTTCAATTTTCAGGTTAGTTTCTCGGTTTCCGTGCACGGCTTCCACCTCGCGGCTTTTTGCCAGACAGTCGCGCGGTCCATCGCGAATTTTCTGCCTTTTTCCGCGCGGTCCATCGCGGATTTTTTCCAGACAGTCGCGCGGTCCATCACGACCTTTCTGCATTTATCCGCGCGGCTCATCGCGACTGTGCGGTTAAAACCCGCGCTGCTCATCGCGACTGTGAGGCCTAAACCCGCGCGGTCCATCGCGACTGTGCGTCCAAAACCCGCGCGGTCCATCGCGACTGTGCGTCCAGAACCCGCGCGGTCCATCGCGACTGTGCGGCCAAAACCCGCGCGGCCCATCGCGGCTGTTCGTCCAAAACCCGCGCGGCTGAATTTTTTCATTCGGCCATTCCGATTTTGAAAAATATTTTTTACTGTACTTTCTGCCCATAGCACATTTTTTACAGTATTTGCATTCTGCATATTTTACAGCTTTGAAAATTTTTTTACTATTTAAAAGTGCATATTTAGAAATCTTTTTCAAAATTTTCAAGAAAGGGAAAGAAAGACTCATTTTGCATTTTCATCTAAATTCAAGTTTTTTCTTGTTTACTTCTTTAGAATCTTGCCCTTAGCAATTTTTCTTGAAACGAAGAAATCCATTTATTTCTTTTAAAAAAGGAGTTTATCATTTGCTTTCATAAATCCAAGAAATCCTTTGTTTTTTGAGTTATCTTTTGAAAAGCATATTAATTCCTTTTAGTGAAAAAAGTCTTAAATATTTCCTTTTTATTTTCGAAAAATCCTTTATTTTTTGAAAATTTCCCTTAAAGCATTTAATTTTTTCAAAGTTCAGTTTACAACACCTCACGTGCACTCACACGATCACTTAATTGAACTAAGCCTTAAAACGTACCTTAATTTGAACACACTTTTAACCCCACTTGGGGAACACTAAAAGAATTCTTGTAGCTAGGTAGTATTGGGGGGATAGGTGTTCCAATAACACCCCTCAGTTCATACATCTGAGACATAGAAGTTGTCCAATTAGGGAGGTAAAATCTCTTAGTACTTTTTGGCGCGGTCACAACCGGTTTGTGGGAAGGCCTCTCCCTTAGGAGGGTTGAAGTCGCGAGGATGGTTCTGGAAGCCTGAGTGGGATACCGAAACCCATTCAGTAACCGAAGGGCTACCATTCGCAGTTCTCGGGATATCCCTGTATTGGGATATTGCGATCAAAGGACCAAACGGCAGATTTACCTTTTCTCGACGCGTCATGAACGGAGTATCCTAGTAGCCTGTCTTTTTAGGATTGATTACCCGGTGTCCCTCCCGGTAGGGGGATATCTAGCCGTTGTCTCAACATTCATATCGTCTGACTTGGATTTCATCACCTTGCAGAGGATATCGTCTGTTTGAGTCACAATACTTTTAGATTAGGTGTTTGCATGATCTTTACCACCTTTTGAGTCTAGTTACACCTATTTTTTCTAGGAGCCGCTTGCATGTTGGTATTCTGACCAGTTGTTGCATTCCTCCACTTATTGTAGCACAGCTGCTAGAATAAGTGCATTTTTTGAGGATTGATTTTTTGGCCTGTGAGCCTTCTTTTTTTTCACTCCCCTTCTTGCACCCTTGGTTGCATTAGGGTTTTGAGTCTTTTACATATATATCACCACCTGATATTTAAAACACATTTTTTACATACAAAACATATTCTCACCATTGAGAATTCTAGACGTTCTCGTCGTCTACAGGGCGAACTCCCAGAGTTTAGTCCACTTGGCTCTCCACGTCACAGACGCAGAGCATTGTCCCTTGATTCGACACATCGTCAATCAATTAGACGGTCATCCGATTCTGACATACCCCACTTCACCTTTGATTTGGAGGTAGAATCCGAAAACCCCACCGAGTTACCACCAACCACAAATATGTCTGAAACACCAGTTGATCCACAATTTACATTAACCATAGGTCAGACATCCGCAGACCCTTCTGCGGCAGTACCATCCACGGCAACAACCACCCCCTTGGGTATGCCCAATATGGGTAACACTCCACATTCAGGAATGCCTAGCACAGGACCACCACCTGTCATGGGCATGCCCAACATGGGGGTCATACCCCCTTCGGTTTCCACAAACCCTATCCCAGGAATCCCCAGTGCGATTCCTAACCCAAGTGTAACTCATGTTGCACTTGGCAGTGCTATACCAGGAATCCCTGGTGCGATTCCTAACCCAAGTGTAACCCAAGTTGCACTTGGGAGCGCTAACCCATATCATGCCACACCTTTTGGAGGGCACATACCCTCCATACCTAGCATACCTATAGGCGCTACTGGACCCCTACACCATACCACAATGGCTAGGCAGGTCCCGGTTCCGGTCACCACATCCGCTAGTCTACCATACATGGCAAGTCTCAACCTGCCAGATTTAGCTAGGCTCACAAATGACCCCATCAGACATGATCCTGCTTGGCCCCATATGCCCACTAAGCTTCCCTCTGACATACCTAAGTTTGAGGGAAAGGCAGGAGAAGACCCCCAGAATCACATCATGTCCTTCCATTTATGGTGTTCCTCCAACTCCATAGTGGATGACTCAATCCGCCTACGGCTTTTACAACGCACCTTCACTGGCTCCACAGCCAAATGGTATATCGAGCAGCCCCATGGGACGCATGCCACATTTACTTCCCTTGCCTCGACCTTCCTGCAGTTCTTTCAGCTACCAGTCCGCTATGATGCGGGCGTCAAAATCCTACTGTCTTGCAGACAGAACACAGCCACGCATATCACTGACCATATTCATGATTGGCGCCGGCGCCGGAGCCTATGCAAGATCAAATTAGACGACCGAATCTTCCTAGACTGGTTCCTTAAATCCCTCCTTCCTCTCATTGCGAAGGATGTAGCATCTGAAAGACCCCAGTCTGAGGAGGAGGCCATCCTCAAGGCCCAACAGTTTGATCTTATCTATGCCCAGTCAGGTTACCTATACACGATCATACCTGACGCCCCACGAGGTGACTCTGCACGCGGTGACACACCGGGGGCATCACATGCCGCTGATGGCATTATTGGCCAAATTACACCGCAAGCAAAACCTTTCAGTATGGTGAGCACCATGCCCGCCCCAGACCTCTCTAGGGCTACATCCAGTTCCGGAGCGACAACTTCTTATGCTCCAACAAACCAGACCCATCACATTCATGGACCCTCTTGTCCACAACATTGTTATGGCCAAGCGCCATCAGCATATGTACCTCCTACATACTATGCTCAACCTACGGTACAGACCCCCATGCAGTTCCCACAACAGCATATGCATTACCCACAACCGATTGCACCGGCTCACCTCACAACTCCACCAGCTCAGGGGTACCAACAACCCCAGCAGGCAACTGGACCACCTCCAGCTCCACCTGCGTACTATCCACCGCAACCTGCTCCCGCACCTGCGGCTCCTCAGAATCCCCCCAATGCTCAAGGGCATGTGTACGCACAACAACATCAGCCCCAATACCAAAATAACCAACGCAACCAGGGTGGGCAACAAAACCGTGGAAGAGGACGCAACCGTGGAAACAATCAAAACCGTAACCAAGCTCCACAACCTACCCATCCTCCGCAAGAAAATAACGCGGCGCCCGCTCATCAGAATCCCGATCGGCCACCTAAGCAACCCAAAAATGCTAATTTACGAACAAACCATCCTTGTTCCATTTGCGGTGTCTATGGCCACTATACCCACGCTTTCCCACATCTGGAGCGAGCTCGACAACTATGGACAAATGACGCCCATCGTCAAGGGCAGGCGGCTCCTCAGCCTCCACCCAACCCCCCACCACCTCCACAACAACCTTTGGTATTACAAAACCCTTTTCCAACACAAGGAGTGGTGAACACTCAGCCGTTAGCCCCCCAACAGGGCAACGTGCAACCACAACAAATTACTTACACAGCTCCTGACCAACCCATGTTTGATTCAGGCACCCACCACTTATTGATGATGTCCACCGCAGACGTCAATATCCAAACCCGTCGGAATCAATACGGACCGACTGCTGAAACCCCCCCCGCCGAAAAGGATACTAATGCTAATCCCACTGATCAAACATTGCGTATACCTCAGGTTCCACTCGATGGCGCTTCGAAAGCACCTCGCTTCCCCCTTCGTCGAATCAACAACAACCCCAATGCACGGGCTACGTCCAATTACAACATCGTAGATGACCTAGCTCAATATCCCGCAGCCATGTCTGCGTTAGAAGTCTTAAAAACCTGTCCTACAAGGCGCAAAACTTTACTTTCCGCCATTGGGGCGATTGACCCAAATGATTCGAAATTGATGACCTTTGATTTAGACCAATCTGAACCACGGCTGCCTTCTACCATAGCAGTCCAAGTTTCCGTTTCTATTCGGAATCTTGTCATCCATCGATGTATCATCGACGAGGGTGCCTCCACATGCGTCATGTCCACTTTTGTTTGGCAGAAGTTGGGATCCCCTGCTCTCCAGCAATCCACCACTGCATTGCGGGCCTACGACGGCCGGTCAGCTCAACCTCAAGGTTTTTTACCCAAGGTACCCGTCCAATTAGGTGGGAAAACTGTGCTCATCGACATAGAGGTCATTAACGCCCAGCTCGACTATAACCTTTTACTTGGCCGCAGTTACATGTATGCCATGAAAGCGGTCGCCTCCTCCGTCTTCCGCACCATGATGTTCCCCCACGAGGGACGCGTGGTCAAAATTGACCAACTCACCTACTATGATCCCAACGCCCCTGCAGCACCAGAGAATGTTCTTCCCATGATTGAACAACCCGCTTCTAGTGCAGTTACCTCCTTTGTGTCTTCTGTGGCACCCGGACTTTATTCGGATACACCAATGACCTCTACATTCCAGGCCATTCCACCACCGTCACCGGAGACCCAAGTCGCAAACCTCTGTACTCTTTCGCAGAATACGCAAACGTCCGGTGGTCAACCACCATTGATCCCCAGTCACATTGGTGTTACACCCATCCACACCATCCCCTTCCTATTTCCTCCTTCGGGTGTAGTAAGCGCCCCGGTTATGGCTACCCTTAGCCTACCCGGGATAACATTGGGATTACCCGTGTGGTATATTCCGCCTCCCGTTCGACCACCGACACCAGACGTCATCCTCCAACCGGTACAACCTATTGTTACCACAAATCAGCCTCCTCCTGGTGTCGCAATCCCTTCGTCGTCAACGACACCTCCTCCTAACCTCAATATCCCTTCGTCGTCAATGAAACCTCCTCCTGGTCTCACGATTGCGTCGACGTCAAAGGATCCCCCTCTTCTTTCTAAACCCACTGGGGGCAGAGGTCCACAACCATACACTGCTATACCACCTCCTAAGGCAGTCAAACCCCCACCGGTGTTTCGAGCTCCCCCCAAATGTTCATTATGCGATGAAATTGGTCATCCAACTCATCAATGCCCACACTTACCGGCACTCCAAGAGCATATGATTATGTTGGACGATGACATCGGCACCCCAGTAGTCAGATTAGAGCCACCTCTACAGCCTCGCGACAAATCACTGCACACGAACCATCCTTGTGCTATATGCAGTGTTTACGGCCACTACTCTCACCATTGCCCTGATCTACCTGACTATAGAGCAGCGTTGTACGAGTTAAACAATGCCGACTTAGAGATATCGCCTCCCCTCATCGAGGAGATCCACCCCCCACCATCATCCTCGTCAGAAGAAGTCAATACGATATATATGATTTCAACAACCTTCAAACCAGAACCCCTTGATTTATGGTCTGACTACTTCAATACTGACGAGCAAATTTTGGAGACACTCACTGCACCCGACTACCCTTGGGATGATATGCATCATCGCTTGTACTTCCTCCCGGAAGCATCTACCTCCACCGCATCCAACCAGCTATCGATCGAGTCGAAAGACTTCATACCCACCAAAGTCGATTGGTTAAAGGACCCCATCCCAGCACCGGATGCCTTTGAAGAAGGGAACATGTCAAACATTTCCCCCACTATACAGATAGACATTTCCACAACACCAGGGAAACCTGAGCTCATCTCGCTGGGCGCATCTTGCACTCAAGCAGAAACTCAGGCGTACAAAAAACTCTTTCAAGAGTTCCGTGATGTCTTTGCCTGGTCCTACACCGAGATGCCTGGTCTCGACCCCGCCATTATTGAACACCACATCGATACATGGCCAGAAGTACCCCCTGTTCGTCAGAAACAGCGACCTATTCACCCTGCCAAGCTCCCCGCTGTTAAGGCTGAGGTCGAGAAACTACGAAACGCAGGGTTCATCTACCCTATTTCGTACACCACCTGGGTGTCGAACCCCGTTCCTGTCAACAAAAAGCAAGGCACCCTTAGAGTATGCACTGACTTCCGCGATCTAAACCACGCTTGTCCAAAAGACAATTTCCCCACGCCATTCATTGACCAACTCATTGATGAGTGTGCGGGCCATGAGGTCCTATCCTTCATGGACGGGTTTTCCGGATATAACCAGATTCACATCCGCAAGGAGGATCAGTACAAGACTGCCTTTACCACCCCATGGGGCACCTTTGCCTACCGCGTCATGCCATTTGGCCTTAAAAATGCTGGTGCCACTTTCCAGCGAGCCATGACCTATTGCTTTCACGACTTGATCCATATCTTGCGAGTCTATCTCGACGACCTCACAGCTCGTTCCCGAAAACGATCAGACCACCTTAACGACCTCCGGCAAGTTTTCCTGCGTTGTCGCAAGTATAAAATCCGCTTGAACCCACACAAGTGTGTCTTTTGCGTCCCGGCGGGCCGGCTGTTGGGTTTCATTGTTTCCCAAGACGGAATCACTGTCGATCCCCTGAAAGTCAAAGCCATCTTAGAACTTCCCCCTCCTCGCACGCTTCGGCAGCTTCAGAGCTTGCAAGGGCGGTCCAATTTTCTTAGGCGCTTTGTTCCTGATTACGCCACCAAAGTCCATGGATTCTTACGCTTACTTCGTACCCACATACCCTTTGTTTGGGATGAGCAAGCAGACACGGCATTCGAAGCCCTCAAGAAAGCTCTCACACAAGCCCCCTTGATATCCCCACCGGATTTCTCTCAAAACTTCACCCTTTACGTCTCGGCGTCTGAACATGCCGTCTCCGGAGTTTTGGTCCAAGAAGATGCCTCCCACAAAGAGCATGTGATTTATTACGTCAGCTAGACCTTGTCTGGCCCACCTCTACGCTACCCATACGAGGAAAGATTAGCCCTAGCTGTAGTCTTTTCCGTACAAAAACTGCGACACTATATTTTGCTTAGTCATACCACGGTTGTCGCCGACTCCAACCCCATGGTCTACCTCCTCACCCGGCGGCTCCTACAAGGTCGTGTCGCTAAATGGGTCATTATCCTCCAGGAATATGACCTCACTTTCAAAACTCCCAAAAGCACCAAAGCCCTCACGCTAGCTCACCTCATCACGGACCTCCCATCCTCCTCAACATCACCCGTGATCCAAACGGACCTGATCGACGAGCAGATCTTCATTATTTCGTCTGACGACCCTTGGTATGGAGACATATTGACTTACCTTCGTACGCAAAAATTCCGACCACACATCGATCGTGATGGCCGCCGTCGCATACGACACCACGCCCCCCGATACCTACTGATTGGGGATGTACTTTACCGACGCGGCATTGATACTATCTTACGCCGCTGCCTTTCCCATAGTGAGGCAGAACAAGTCCTTAACGATTGTCATAGCGGTGCCTGTGGAGGCCATTTCTCCGGTATGGCTACCGCCCAGAAAATCATTCGGGCAGGTTATTTTTGGCCATCATTATTCACTGATTGCATCACCGCAGTCAAGCATTGCCAGAACTGCCAGCTATTTGCCCCCAAAGCAAGAACCCCCCCTGCCCCCCTTCATCCAGTCATCACTGTTGGACCATTCTGCAAATGGGCCATAGACTTCCTCGACTGCAACCCCCCGTCAGCCGGCGGTCACAAACACATCATTGTGGCCGTAGATTATTTCACCAAGTGGGCAGAAGCCATGCCGACCTATAATTGCAAAGCCGACACTGCGGCACGGTTTTTCTTCAACCATGTTATCGCTCGTTTCGGAGTACCACAGCAGTTAGTCTCTGACCACGGCTCTCACTTCGAAGATGCCGTCTGGAAGGAGTTATCAACCATGTTGAAATTCGAACACCATTTCTCTTCCGCTTACTATCCCCAAGGAAACGGCCAAGTCGAAGCGATCAATAAAATCTTGAAGACCATTCTCCAACGCACTGTCGACAAGCACAAGTCCAATTGGCATCACATGCTTTTCCCGGCACTATGGGCCTACCGCACATCAACCAAAACCGCCACCGGTTTTACCCCTTTTCATTTAGTTCACGGTGTTGAATCTGTCCTCCCTATTGAGTGCCAGATCCCAGCTTTACACATCGCCGTTGAACTTCTACCGGACACTTCCCCGATCGAGCAACGTTTACTACTCCTAGAGCAGGCTGATGAAGATCGGCGCACAGCCATTCAAAACATGGAAGCATCTAAACAACGATCGAAACTAAGTTACGACAAACGCGTCCACCCAAGAACCTTTTCTGAGGGAGACCTTGTCCTTGCTTACGATCAAGCTCATGATAAAACCGGAAAGGGAAAATTCGTATCCATGTGGCAAGGCCCCTACATCATACACACCTGCCTCGGGCAGGGGGCATACATTCTGACCGATTCAGAAGGCAACACCCTGCGCAACCCACGCAACGGGTTGTACCTTAAAAGATTTTACCCATAGAAAATCTCATGAACACCATCGTCCATTTTAGTATAGGCATACATCTTTTTTGATTCACAAAAAAAAATAAAAAAAAATCAAAAAAAACCTAAATATTTGTTTTTCTCTGCATGACCACAGAAGGAGCCTCTTCCACTCTGCCATATCGGTTTCGCTGATGGTGCAAGCCGTTGGTCTCCCAATCTCGCCTCCGTAGCTTGGGTAATATACTCCCCTTCACATGAGTTAATTCACATCGATGGAGTATGTTTAGGTGCCGCCACCAATAATCAAGCTGAATACGATGCCGTGACCGGTCTCCTGGCCGCTGCTCTCCAGATGTGCATACGTCACCTCAACGTTTTCTTGGACTCACAGCTCCTAGTTTCCCAGCTCAACAATGATTACCAGGTACGCGATCCGTGTCTTTTCAGAAAATTCCTGCGCACTAAACAAATGGTTAGACAGTTTGAATCCATTACATTCACACATGTCCCAAGACACCTCAATAGTGTAGCAGATAATATGGCCAACAGTATCCTCGACTGGCACACCAATCACATCATGTCATATTCATAAACAAAATGCATCCATGTGCAAAACATGTGCCTCCACGGGCATATACAAAAACCAATATTGCATCCACGTGCATAACATGTGCCTCCACGGGCATAAAACAAACAAACCAAATAATGCATCCATGTGCATAACAGGTGCCTCCACGGGCATACATAAATCAACAAACACACTGCATCCACGTGCATAACATGTGCCTCCACGGGCTATACAAAAGACAAATGTGCATCCACGTGCATACACGACAATATATCTAAAATATATATCCACATATATATATAAATCAAATGGTGAACATGTCATAAGTGCCCTCAACACCCGATATACAAAAAATACATCTGTCATACAAAAAATGCTTCCCCATATGCTCATGAGCATTTGGAGGCAAGTACAATGTCGTCTACTCATCTGGATCCTCAGGATCCTCGGGCTCCTCCTCCGGCTCCTCCTCCGACTCCACCTCCGCCGGCCCAGCCGGGTCAGGACGACCCCGAACTCGCCGCTCTGCTGGCCCTGCTGGATCATCCCTCAAACGTATCCTCCCCTGCGCCGGCCCTGCCGGAGCATCTCCTCCACCACCCCTGTGCCTCGCCGCCAGCACCGCTGTCCTCAACAAGAGCGACTGCCACTCAAGTGGCGCACCAAGACATCCCTGCAAAACATCCCGATCCAGATCCCTCCAACCATCCTCAGGGAACCTAGCTAGGATCCGGGCAAAGGTACGTCGGACACCATCTATGGCGTCACCATCAGGGCCAACCCCTCGCCCACGAGCTGCATATCCTCCACCACGCGGAGGACGTACAGGTACAGGGGGACGAGCGACCACCATCGCCCGCCCCTGCCGAGCCACATAGTCAGGTGGTGGCACTGGACCCACATCTGCACAAAGCAAGTAAACCATTAGATACTATATAACAAAATCATAATAAACCAAACAACATATGATACAACATCAAATAAAACACAAAACATACCGTCCAAGCCCCAGGCCTGTCCTGGGGCACGAGGCATCTCTGCGTCACCTCTGTAATCCATGCCGGCGTAGGGATAGTCCTCGATCACCAGAGGCATCTGCTCCCACTGCTGATAAAAGTCCTCTGTGAAGTAGCCACGGATACCACCGCTAGCACGGGGCATCATCTGCCCCCACCTCATCATACGAGGCTCGCTCGGAAGACCAGCACGAACGGGTACATGTGGCCGCAAGGTCGGCACCCGCTCGAAGAAAAAACAACATAAAAAAGAGGCGTAACAAAACTCGCCTCCCTCTCTCACGGCCTTGTCCAGATCTCTCCGGACACCGGCCAAGAACATCTGCGCCCAGGCGTAATACGTACCCCGTAGAACGGAATCCACCATCATCGTCTGCCCCCCAGACATACGATGTGGTGCAGCAGCACCCAAAATCCTCAGAACACAGGCACCAACAGCCCGCATATCCCACTCACGTAGGAACTTCAGACTAATAGAGCTGTTTACCAAAACAACGTCATCCACACAGAAGGTCTGTAAGAGGTCCTCCATATCCACACCCGGAGGCAACCTAGGAGAAATATCACCCACCTCACCCAAGCGAGGCAAACCGGTCAAAAAATATACATCAGTGAGAGTAATCTCTAATCTCTCACCACCAATAATGAAGGCACCCTCTGCCGGCACCCACCACTGCACGAGCTTGTTCAGGAGTCGCCTCACTGAACGGATAGGAGGAATCTGAGCGAACTTCAAGAGTCCGCTCATGGCTAGGGTCTGTCTCACCCCCCCATCAGTCTCAATCCTCAACATGATCTCGGCATCAATCTCTCTCTCCCGCCACACGGACTGAGCTCTCCGCAACATTCTGCCAAGAAAACACAGGAAATTTTTAGCCCCAGCATAAAAATTTTAAAAAAAAAAATCCCATCGCGGATTTTACACAAAAAGCCGCGATGCCCATCGCGGATTCTCCACAAAAAGCCGCGATGACCATCGCGGGATCCATGCAAAAACCCGCGATGAACATCGCGAGTTTTGTCCAGACAGTCGCGATGAACATCGCGACTATCACCCATGAACACGCGATGAACATCGCGGGTTCCGACCTCACAGTCGCGATGAACATCGCGACTGTCAGTCTAAAACCCGCGCGGTTCATCGCGGGTTCAGCCCCGAAACCCGCGCGGTTCCACGTTGGAGAGTCAACGTGGAGTTTCGCGGCCTTCGGGGGATCAACGCCAAACAAAAAAGACATAATTGACAAGGTTAAGGCGAATAGAGTTACCTGCAACTCGCTAAATCGAAAACCAACGGTGAAATCTCCCGGAAATCAAGAAAGAGCTCTGACAGCTCTATCAAACTCGCACGTAACAATGACAAGTCATATTGGGCCCCACGTCCTATTTATAGAAATTCCACAAATTTCAAACAACCATTGCGGTGTCATACGAAGTCCATTTCTCAAACCGTTGGTACCGTTGGGATCAGCACAGCGCGAACTTCATAGAGGTTCCTTCCGTTTCCCGTTTTCACGAGGTCCATTTTTTGACCATTTTTTAGCCTCCCTCATGGCCTCGGTTTGCGTGCCACATCGACCGTTCTCCGTTTTAGACGTGCCTTATATAGCCGGATTCAGTTTTCCGCGCTCGTGATGATGCTTGGGATCATTTCTCGCTCTCACCTTTAGATTCTCCGGGCGTTTTTTCCACGCCCCCTCGTCACCCTCGGTTTGCGTGCCACATCGGCCGTTCTCCGTTTTCGATGTGTCTTATATCACCGGATTCAGTTTTCCGCGCTTGTAATGATGCTTGAGATCATTTCTCGCTCTCACCTTTATATTTTTCGGGCATTTTTTCCACGCCCCCTCATCACCTCGGTTTGCGTGCCACATCGGCCGTTCTCCGTTTTCGACAATCCGTATGTCACCGGATCCAGTTTTCCGCGCTGATGACGATGCTTGAGACCTTTCCTCGCCCTCATCAATCCATTTTTGTTCGGTATAATTTTATCCCTTTTTCGGGCCGAGCAACCCCTCTTTACGAAAAAGGCACTTAGGGAGTTTCTGTTAAGCTCTTTTCTGACTCCTAAAACAATGAAAAGATCGCCGAGCTATCTTGCTTCCTTTCATGCTCGCTAAACGTATCTGAAAGGGCGTCTACCTGATATAAGTTTACCCCTTTTCCGGACCTCGTAGACTAATTACGAAAAAGGTATACTCTAGTCACATCGGCTAGAAGAGTTCTCCATTCGCATCATTTTATGCTTTTTCGGGCCTTGGAGACTAAACTTACGAAAAAGAAACACCAACAGAGTCCACTTACCGTTTTCAGACTCTCTAAACATGAAAGCAACCATGAGCATGCGCCGTCCTGGGCTCACAAAATCCACAGGACCGTACCATTTCAAAGCACACTTTTATCCCTTCTTGGAGCTCATTAAAACTACGAAGAAGGAAGAATGGTGCCTCTTGGCGCTACAACACATCATGTCTACTCACATAGCAGCTTCCCCATTTTGGTCGCCTTTGTTCAGAGTATTCTGCAGTATGTCACCCTGAAACTCCCTCGACAGCTATCATCAGCTCGTCCTCCCCCCCAGAGTCAATATATACCATTCAGTCAAAGCAATGATCCCCACACCTACAAGTCAGTTCCCTACGCTGCCAGGTCAACCATGTCATCATGCTCTGAACAAAGGAAGTTTGATTCTACCCATTTTTTTTTGGACCCAGTTATTTCCCTTCCCCACAAGTATGTCAGTCCTACCATCAGTACTACATCACTTCAGTTCTACACCTCGTACTCCTATCAAGGAAACATCATTGCCTTGTTAGTTGCTGGTCTCCCTCTGTCGACGACAACCACATTGACTCCAGAGGATAGACCTAGAGGTCCCTGTGTCTTGGACTCATTACCATTTATGATGAGTGCCTACGAATCATTTCGAGAGGAATCCTCAGTGCCTCTCCGAATGGTTGTTTCTCACATGCTCGACTTCAACACCTTGATCGCATCGTTGAGACTCGCACAGGGTATTGGTCCGTTCAGTTATTAGTCGAAGACCCCGGATACCTCCTGACTCCTCCACATTTGAGAGTCTACCTATGGATACAACCAGTTACATTTTTTCTATAGATATCCGGGTTGCGTATGGCGACAGTATTCCACATGGCTCACAGTCATTGAGTCCATACAGATGTTGGACACCTTCAGTTTCAGCAGTTCAATAGTTATTCCAGTGTATCAGTTATTGAGATCACCCATGATCATGAGTTATCCCACAATAATGTCCCCTATGGACCATTATGATGTACCAGTATATTTCTTTACGTATTAGATCCCCCTTCTTGGGACTAATTGTTTTGTATATGTCTTGATACGAGCATGGGAATGCCCGCCTCGTCCTTTATCAGAGATTATACCTCATTCATATTGAGGCCATGTAATATTTTTTGTTTTTGCAGCTTCCAAGGGCCGTGGCTCCAGTCTCCAACCGGTCTCTTCTCTCCCCTAAACCCCAGAAAAAAGGACAAAAGAACTATGATGTCTATCGGCCATACGATGAGCTCCTGCCCTCACACATCAGGGGGCAATCTGTTAACACCCAAAAAGTGCTCACTAGCTCATTTCCCTATTCACATGACCCATTTGTCCACTTTTTCACCATCTGAGCCTCCGAAACCAACAAAAGGTCACCAAAAGACCTTAGTACACCCCTTTTTCCATTAAAAAAGATTATTTTTCCAAGAAAATCATAAAAAACCCTCAAAAAGGGTCCAAATTCCCAAAAATATTAAAAAGGGAATTAAAATATTATTTTTATTCAAAAAAGGAAAAAGGAGGGAAAAGTACCTAAACCATGTTGGTCAATACCATTTGGTTTCCACAAAACCACAAATGGTATTCCTCACCACCAAAACCTATAAAAAGGTGGTAGGGGCTCCTCATTTCACATCCTTCCATTATCTCATCCTTATGCTGCTGAAATCTCCCCTGAGCACTTTTAGCCATTGAAGCAACCTTGGAGAAGGAGACCTCTTGGAGTTTGGAGCTACTCATCTTGGGAGTTGCTCAACATCAACCTTCACCATTGAAGGTAATATCGCAAGCACTTGCTTGCCCCCCCATTTTTCAATACAAAAAATTATTTCTTATGTTTCTTGTTCTTGATTTTGACATGTTTACATTATTTGCTTAGATTCTTGCTTAGATTCATGAAAAGTATTGTTTATTTAGTTTATTGTTTTTATTTCTATTGAAACTGCTGCTACTAGTTAGCAGGTGCCCATAGCACTAAGCCTGGTTGCAAAACCGGGCCAACACCAAGTCCAACTCATACTCCATTATGCACCAAGGGGAGAGTATAAAAAGTGACCTAAAACCTCATGCAAGAGGATTTGACCCTACCGCAAGGCCCATTCCCCCCCATGTAAATGTCATTCCCAAATGGTATACTTTCTTTCACCATACATACATGCATGCATACATACATACCTACATACATACATACATACATACATACATACATACATGTGTATGTGTGCTTGTGTGTCTGTATGTATGTATACATAATTTTGCAGAGCCCATTTTTTCCCCATGTAAATGTCATTTCTCAAATGGTATATTTTCTTTGACCACACACACACATATATATTCAAGAAAACTAGTTCGATTATTTCCATTGATTTAAAAGAACACCAAATTGAATAATTGATCCCTAAGGATACAAAACCATACAAACATAAACACTAGAACCACATGTTGAAAGAATCAAGTTTCAAGCCAATAATACTCCCACATCGGGTAGATAAAAATTCCCACGTAAGGGAAGGCCAAAAAAAAGAATAAACCAAAGCATTCCCAAAAATGCTAAGTTCTACTTCCATATCGCACAATAGAGGGTCAAGCCATAAATTGTCCACCACTATAAATCCTTAGTTCATATTCGAAGGAGGATCCAAAATAAAATCCAGACCTAGCGGAGAGTCGTCATCGACTAGGTAGAATGTTTCCAATGGAATGTTATGTAATGATAGTGACAATCAAATTGGGAACTATGGGAACTACCTCGTCCCCATTGAAGGGAATACAAACCAACCACAACCATTTACTGTACCCTCGCTTTGAACCTCAGTATCCTACAAGTAGCGATTCCTTCCATCGATTTATGGGTATATTTAAGGCCACTTGGTCCAAAAAGAGACAATCTTCCAACATTCAATGTAGAAATTGATATGAGGATTGGGTTACACATAATGGATCATGGAAATGGTACCATCTTGAATCCAATTAATCGAGGAATTGCTGCAATAGATCTCAAATATAAGGGATCCACCAAGAACGTCGGGCTCCTCCATCATTGAGATCAAGAATCTTTTCTTAGGCCTCATTCCCTAACTCATCTTTCACCTTTAATGTATGTGTGTGTACATATATGTATGTATGTAATCTTGACTACCTTCCCAAGGGTTTAGCTCAACAGTTTGTCACCATTTTTTCTATGTGGCTAGTCCCATGTTAGCAAGTGCTTGGTTCAAATCCCTAGGTGAGGCACACTAATCTACACTGATGGGATTATTAGGGATACCATCCCTGAATATGGGGGAAGCGTCCCATAGATTTCATCGTGATCTTTTCCTATGTTATTAACTATTTTATACTATCTTATGTTAGATGTATAAAATAACTTTCAACACTAGTATCTATTTTAAGCGTCAGAGATGCTATGAAGACACAACTACATTTCGGATTAAAAAAACAACGTTAGCCACCACATCATTTCAACACTATATGTTTTTTATCATTTTAGGCATAAAAAAATTCCAACACTTTTGACAAAAGTTGAATACTTGACATTATAACATCGTCTTATCATGTCGTGAAAAATTATGCATTTGATCAAGGATTTCCTACAAACATGTCAATATTTAAATTTTTCCAAAACCATTATATTTGCTATCAAATTTTTGACATTTGATAAGCATTTAAAAAAATCACCACATAAAACTCATCAAGATCCTTCCAATGGTGTAATGTGTGCCTAAAACATAGTTCATATAGTAAATTTATTGCCCTTGGAAGTGAAAATTCCAATTCAACCTCTTAGGGCCTCACCATTCCACTTGTTTAACTTCTAAGTTTAGTGTTATTACTATGTGCTTTCATTTGTTCATCTCTTTCTTATGTCATTAAAACCATATAATATATATGCAGCCTCACCAATAGAGCAATAAAACTACATATCAAATGAATTTTCTAATAGAACAACCAAATAGTTTTTAATAATAAAATTGGGATACTTGGGACAATCGATTGGTATAGTTGAGCAATTGAGGAAATTAGGGAAAATTGGGAAATTTCTGACAATTTGGATAGTTGTCAAATTGAGATGACTAGGACCTTTGAGGCAAGCGGAATTAATTGGGTGAATTGAGATAAAATGGGGCAATTAGGGAAAAGGGGAAAATGGGGCAACTGGGGATAATTCAAAAAATGGTTATTTGGGGAAATTTAATATATTGGGTTAATTGAGGATAATTAAGTTAATTTGGAAATTGGGGATAAAAAGGCATTTGGGCCACTTATGAAATTATGGAAAATAGGGCTAATTGAGATAATTGATCAAACTGGGAAAATTGGTTAATTGAGGAAGGTGGGTGTAATTGGAAAAATTGGAGCAATTTGAGCTAATTGGGGAAAATTGGAAAACTAGATAAATCAAGGTTAATTTGGGAAGCCCGACTAATAGGGAAAATTTGAAAGATTGTGCTAACTAGGGAAATTTGAGTCAACTTAGTCAAATTTAGCTAATTGGAGCAATTTAGGAAAGTTGGGTTAATTGGGACCATTGGGGAAGTGGGGCTTATTTGGATAATTAGGGAAATTGTGAAAAAATAGGGAAAGTGGGGATAAATGGAAAAATATGGGCTAACTAGGAGAATTGGGGTTGATCAAACTAATTGGGCAAGGGGCCAGTGTGAAAATTTGGGGTAAATGGGCTAATTATGGCACCAATTAGGGAAATTAAGATGATTAGTGTAAATTATGGTATTGGAATAATTGGGGCATTGATTGGGAAATTAGCACGATTAATATAAATTATACTAAATTAGGTTAATTATGGAAATTAGAGTGATTAGCATAAATTATGGTAAAGTAGGCTTATTGGACCAATTGGGATCAGTAGGCAAATTGGGCTAATCGGGGCACTTAATAGGGTAAAGCAAGGCAATTGCTAAGGAAAATTGGGCATATTGGGCTAAATGGGGATAATTAGGGATAATTTGGAAATGCGGCAATATTATAAACATTTTCTATGTAGGAATTGTGTTGTGGACTAGGGCACCATGTATGGACCATGAGGGATAAATATAATGGTATGGACTTAGATCATGCCCTTTGATTCCTTAATATGTTCTAAGTATTAAGCCCATGCCCTTTGATTCCTTAATATGTTCTAAGTATTAAGCCCATACCCTTTGATTCCTAAATATGTTATAAACACTAAGAACCATATTAATATGGCCAACATGTCCCATTGGTAGCCCAAGAATTCTCTCTATAGTGATTATGTAATGACCCAAGGCCTCATGTATGATGCATTTCAATCCCAAAAGGAAAATTGTATGGATTAAGACCTTGGATTTTTTCCTTGGACCATTGAATATGCCCCGTGAACCATTCATGATGTTCCAATTCTTAAAATGTGACCTCATATCCCTCACATGTTAAATACTATATGGATCTACACATGGTCGATTAACCCTAGAATAAAATAGTATGGCCTACGACTCTTGATCTTTGACCATGCATCATGACTTATGCCATGATAACCATCACTGATGTACAAAACATTGAAAGGGTCGACATATCCCACTTGTAGGTTAAATTTTCCCTATTCATAACAGTGATGGAATTAGTATATATTTGACCTCAAAACATGGCCACCATATCCCTCTCATATGATAAGGATTCCTTACTTACAACATGTGTCGTGGATTTAGATTTTAGCTTTTGGAATAAAGCCATGACTTGGGTGCCAAGAACCACTCCCAATGTTCCAAATATTGAAATGAACACCATATATTGATTGCAAGCCAAATATACCTTGTGCAAGGCCAGTGTGATCAACTAAGGCCCCACACATGGCCCATAAGCCCTTAAAAAAGTGGACTAAAACTCTTATCTTTTACCCAAGATCATGGCACGAGCCATTATAAACCTCCCTAGTGAGAAAAGCCTTCCAATTTTCACTAACACATTGATTGTCTACCATGGTTGATTATCATTAACCATATTAACCATTTTTTAATTATATTTGACATACTAGCCCTTGTTCTTCTGTAGTCACATTGTAGTCCCCATAGGCCAATACTCATCATAGCATATCATTTTTTTACAAGTTCTTGTAGCATATGATATTCATATTTGGGTACTCACATATGCTTATTCAGAAGGAGGTGCTTTGTATGTTCCACTCCTATGTCATATTCATATGTGATCCACCCAATGATGATATAATACGTCCCAACTATTGCTCTAATCTGATGGATCACTTTCCTAGAGGCTCTCTTACACTATCCTAGTCATGGGACCTCATTGGGAAATCTATTCCTTGGGAGGGTTCCTTAGGATCTTAGTTTCCCTTGGTATCTAGTCATAACTTCATGGTTTCAATTGAGGGTTTCAAACCCATTGACTTGGGTCCATAGGTACCCAAAACCATTTGGGACTCACTATTTATGGAGTCAATTTGGGTAAACCCCTAAAATTTCTTAATATGTTGGTTCATACCATATCATGGATTCCTTTTACATACCATAATCGTCAATCCACAAGCTATGTATATATAGCCCCAAAATATAAGTAACTCCCTTGAAGTGGGGAAATCATAGTCAACTTTGATTGGCTAGGGAATACACCAAAATCCTTAATTTTTTGTTTGATTTGTGCACCAATGGACTTCCATGGTTGACCCAACCAACTAGGAATGCTGAATTGACTCTCCTTGTCGATTGTCAACTATCAAATCACCATCTTCAAAAGATCCAAAGGTGTGATGAACTTCTTGCTCTCACAATATTTTTCTCCATTCAACACTATTTATGTCATAGCTAAAATGATAGACATGTGATCCTAATTAGGAAAATGTGACTTAAGATTATTTACAATATGTAAATTCATAATTTCATAATTGTGTTTCTAACTCTATATGCTCTCTAATTGTTATTGAGATCCAAATTAGTATGCATGATGCTTACAATGAGATGTTTATGAAAGTTGCTTCATGATAGTCCTCATGGAATTCTCATCCTAGAATTTTGGGCTAAGAAATACAATGTTGTAAATAATTATGCATATTGTAATTTCATACCAAGCATTCGGTGTTTGAAGAAAGTCCTCATATAGGTCAAAGTGTGTTAAAAATATTCATTCTTGAAATATCATATTTGAATGTAACCACATAGTTAGGGAATATGGATGGTCCCGTAGGTTTATAATATTTTTAGAATATTATTGTCCTATAGATGGTCTATTAGAAGAGTATTTTTTCTTTTTATATTTGCATTCAAATTTAGTAGAAGGGTCCTGTCATAACTTTTGGTTCAAAGTTTCGAATAGATCTTGCATAAATCCAACTATAATCTTTGCCACGTTGTAACGATTATTAATATGCTCTAATATATGCTATTTAGACTCATTTAATGAGCTACTCTCCATAATCATGTGGTCTGAGCTAAGATAATCAGAACCTAATGGAGGAAATTCAGAGGAGGAACTAAAGGAAACTCTACACAACTTTCAAAAAGACAAGAGCCCTGGACTGGATGGTTGGACGATCGAGTTCTTCCTGGAATATTTCGACACTATTGGCCCAGACCTGTTACTACTTGTCGAAGAATCTAGAATTGGTGGTCTCATTCACCCGCCTTAAATGCCACATTTATAGCTCTCATTCCAAAATCGGACAAGCCTACTTCTATGAATGAATTCTGACCTATATACCTTTGCAATATTACCTACAAGGTCGTGGCAAAGATCATGGCAAAACGACTGAAAAGTGTACTCTACAATTTCATCTCTAAGGAATAATTTGGCTTCCTAGAAGGCAGGCAGTTCCATGAAGCCATTGGTGTCGCACAGGAAGGATTACACTCTCAAAAATTAAAAGGCATCAAAGGCACAGTCATAAAAATTTATCTCTCTAAGGCATTTGATTGGGTAAGTTGGTTGTATCTGCGTATGCTTATGACACATTTGGGTTTTGATTATGCTTCATAAAATGGACAATGAGCTGCATCTCCACTGCCTCTTTTGTTGTACTCATCAATGGATCACCTACTACTTTATTCAGTGCTGAAAGGGGCTTGCATAAGGGCTTCCCATTATCCCCCCTTCTTTTCCTTTTGGTGGCAGAAGGTCTCAGTCGTTCAATTATCGATTATATTCGTCAGGGCTCTTTCCAGGGTATCTGCATCACCAACAATCTTCACCTCTCCCACCTTCTTTTTGTGGATGATATCCTACTCTTCTATGATGGCACTATCAGGGATGCCAAACAATTGGACCTCATCTTGAAACTTTTTCAAGCGGCTATGGGAATGGTCATAAACATACAAAAGTATTCTATAACACTCTATGGTTTGAATGCTGATGAACAACATAGGTATCTCACACTCTTTCCATTTGAAGTTCTCTTTCTGGATGAAGGTTTAAAATACCTAGGTTTTCAGCTCAAGCCAAATGGCTACAAAACCTGCAATTGGAACTAGCTCATTGCAAAACTGGAGAAGAGGTTGATGATTTGGAGCCACAGATGGCTCTCCCGAGTTGGTCGCCTTGTTCTAGTAAACTTTGTTATGGAGTCCATCCCGGTTTACTGGATGTCACTAGCTTGGATACCAAAGGGCATCTTGGAAAAAGCTAGAAAAATTTGCTTCCGTTTTCTTTGGTCTGAACACTCAGAAACTACTGTTACGCCTTGGGTAAACTGGGAAAGGCTTGCGCTACCAAAATCCTTGGGGTCCTGGGGCATGAAACATATTCACACATTTGCAACATCACTGGCTGCAAAGGTAGGCTAGATATTATTTACAACTGATAACCTTTGGACGGAGGTTGTTACACGGAAGTATATTGCACCTGACACTCTACTACACTGGCTGTGAAATCCTCTTAAGCCTCGGCATGGGATTTCGATTATCTGGAAACTTGTTCTGGCATCTCTCTCTCTCATTACACAGGGACTTTCCTAGAAGGTGGGAAACGACACACATATTCGCATTGGATCCGACCCTTGTCTTGGGTTCCATAATAAACATATCCTCCCAATTCCGCTCATCCTTTTCCTGAATCAACGGGGTATTTATCACTTACATCAAGTTGTGGATCCAACAACTACATCACTATGGAAATAGGGGTGGAAGAACTTGGTGGATATGGAGATTGTGGATGCCCTGGAACTTCACTGGAATGATTATCTCATCGCATTGAGACTCTCACATGCTCAAATATCAAATTCCGCAATGAACACATCTGGTCACCGGCGTCAAATGGAAGATACACTCCCAAACTGGGCTACAAATTGCTGATGGAACAAAAGCATCAAAGTGTGGAGATACTTTGGTGGTGGAAAAATATTTGGAAATCCCACTGCCCCTCAAAAGCAAAAAAATTTATGTGGTGCACCCTAGCCAACCGGATTCCTACTTGGGACCGAATAAAAAAAAATATTGAAGGTCTCGGTTGGTGCACACTCTTCAAATAGGATGAGGAAAATCCTTCTCACCTCTTCATTGACTGTCCCTTCACAAAAATTCTTTGGGTTGTATTAAAAACTCTACACCTGGAAGCTTGCACATGGGACGGGAATAATGTTGAAGAGGCTTGGCGACATTGGCATGATTCTATGGACACCGCCTTCATACGTGCTTTACCTTTGATTGCTATTTGGGTATCTAGATCGCACGGAACCAACAGATTTTCCTTGGCATTTCCACTACCCCTAATATCTTGGCAAACCACGGAATTTCAATCCTCTCTCACTTCCCTCAGGAAAAATTTCAAGCGGTTCCCCGCAACATCATTGTTGAATTCATAAAACACACGCAGCCCTGGGCTTATTTCGATGGTGCTTCTCAAAATTATCTTTGTGGTGGGGAAGCAATTTTGTTTCTCTCTCAACATCACTCATACAAGATTCACATAGGGTTGGGAAGTGGCTCAAACAACTTTGCAGAACTCTATGCTCTTAAAATTCTACTCACTTTTGCTCTAGAAAAACATTGCACACACTTACAAGTTTTCAGTGACTACATGATGTGAATCTTTGTGGTGGGGGCGCGATTCTATTTCGCTCTCAACATCACTCACACAAGTTTCACATGGGGATGGGAAGTGGCTCAAACAACTTTGCAGAACTCTATCCTCTTAAAATTCTGCTCACTTTTTCTCTGGAAAAACATTGCACACACTTACAAGTTTTCGGTGACTCCATGATTGTTATCAACTGGATAAATCAACTACAACGGTGCCACATTTTGATTTTAAGCACTATGTTACTGGTATTTTTGACACTTTCACATGTCAACATATCTACAGGGAAAGGAATAGTGAAGTTGATAACTTATGAAAGCAAGGATTGACCCTTCCACTTGGACAATGGAAAGTTTTGGAACAGGACAATGGAATCTTCCATGAATACTATCATAAGCCCTTCATTGAAGGAAATGGATCACAACACATCTGATGCGTCACCAAATTTTTTATTACTGATTAGCAAACTTCATATATAGTTGTCTTTTGGACACTTTTTGTATAATAGTTTTGTTCGGGATAGAGCTCCCTCGAGAGATCGCAACTCTATTTCTTTTGATGATTTTATGATACTGGAAGCTGAAAATATTATTACCGAAAGGGATCATAGAAGCTCTTATACAGAATGTAATTTAATTATCTTTAATGAAATTACGCTTTTTTCCTTGGAAAAAAAAATCATGTGGTCTAAGTATTATAAATAGATCAACTTTCCATAAACTTAAGGATGTGTCACTACATATCCACTTGCACCTCTCGAGATAATTGATGAAGATATGGAAGATTATTTTGAAGATAGGTATCTACACTTGTCATATCCAATCATGGACATGAGTCTCAAAATATTTGGTGTGAACAAACAATGGAAGCATATTGGGCCCATAACCACTCAACAAGAAGCAATGTGATGACCCGGCAAATAAAGTTTGCCAACCATGTTAGTCATAGTTCCTTTGTACAATAAAAAAGTGGTTCCATTATGGAAAATTTGAAAAAAATGACCTATGATGGGATAAGATAACAAGAGGTTTTCCCCACTTTCCCAATTTCGGTATCATTATAAACAGTAGTTAGTTACCTTCCGTTGGAAAACTATTATAATATATATATATATATATATATATATATATAAGAAGGCTCTTTCTTATTTTGATTCAATTGAATTCCAAGAAAGCGAGTCTTAGAGAGTCTAAAGTCACGAGTATCCAACACACCTTTAGTCCCCAAGCCTCTAGTGTTCATAATCCTAGTGTCTCACATAGGTTTTTGACCTCCCTCTTATATGAGTTCTATGGCATTGTTATAGCTTTATAAGTCTATATTCTATTGATGTGCAATTGAACACAATGATTGTTCCACCATCATTAGAAATTCACAAAGTTGTTAACCCCTAGTTTGATACTTATTGGCATCAATGGCTCTCAATCTAACTTACACTAACTCTTGGCATGTGTGAGGAATCATATATATAAAATTTGTTCTTGAGCAATAAAATCTCTTTTCGTTGTCTTATTTTGATGAGTTATATTCATGGTTCATTTTTTAAAGTTTTGAAAATAATTAAGTGGAAACAAATGTGTAGAAGAAGTTAAGAAGTGAATGTTCCAAGCATAAGAAGTTGCATAAAGGAGGTGTATGTTGTGGAGTCCACACTCAGGGAAGTAGAGACGGCCAAGTGTGTTTGAGATAAATCTTCCATAAGCACTAGTAATACCAAGTGCATAAAAGGAAAAAAATCCTTATATTTTCCTTTATAACTTGGTATACATTGATTCCTTTTTTATATGTTTCACATGTTTCCTTTCTTATTCGCTTAAACCATTTTTTTTAATTTGAAATATTACATCACATTTTACACAAATTTTATTACTCATTATTAAGTCCAGGATATTGTTTTTCTTAGGATTTCTGTAATTGTAAATTCCAACTTATTTTTTTTAAGCACGCAAATCACTCTTCTAACAAACTTCATTGTACCACCAGAAATAAGGATAACCATATTATAACAAGTGCTAGGTCATGTCATGGTTTTCATTGTAAGCTATGGGTTGCTACTTTTGTTTATACTAGTGTATAAGTTATGTTTTCATGGTACTTTTGATACCATTTTCTCAACCATTGTAAAAATTAAATATTTCAAACGGTAAGCAAATTTAGTATTAGATTATAATAAATTGTAACATAATATATTGTAAGAGATTTTTTGTAAAAATATAAATGGTTAATTTTATATTTAAAAAAAGTTGTATTTGTATTAATAATACAAAATTGAAGGATTGTTCAATAGCCATAAATTCAAAATAGTTACAGTTTTCCAAATGTTTCCAAGCAGTGCCTATTATGTTGCCTATTTCTTGAAATAACATTGAAATTTACTAGTATAAAAGCTATGGAACTGCCTTAATATCAAAATAATTTTGTAAAACATAAAAGAACCCGGAGTTAACTAAAGGCATGACCATTATGTTGTTCATCTTGATCCTCCTAAAGAGGATTGTCCTCTTGTTCCATTGGTTCCATAACCACATCCCCTAGCTCTTGCTCCAGTTATTCCTCTTCTTTAACTTCACTAGGGACTAAGCTAATTGATGATCATTGTTGAGTTATCCCAAATTGAGTGCTTTCCAAATCACTACCATTTGTCTCAACATACTACATTCTTCCCTAAAGGTTTCAGTTTGTCTATTTTGTTGGACAACTATTTCTAGGTTTTTTGCATGGCCCATATTTTGAGATTCCTCGTGTGAAAGAAGATGATTTGAATGACTAGATAATGAAGCTTGATTCCGTGAGATAAGTATTTCATGGTCCCTCAAAACTCATTGGATACCAATTAATTCAAAAAGAGAATAACAACCCTAGTGATTGTGGTCCTCCATATCCCAAAGGGGCTCACTCAAATTGACCAAAATCAAACAAACATAGAAATTAGAGTCCACAAATTTCACAAGGTTACCATTCACAAACCACCGAACCAAAAACATGATGCGGAACTAAAATTCATGAAGATATAAGCCAAGAAGTTAAATTCACATAATTCACAAAACTACCAACACTAAATTTCCCAACTGACCATAAAATTACCTCACTATCAAGTTACCCATTGATTTATACCCCTATGATGTGAGAATCCTAAAGCATACACAAGTTACTAGGCAGAATTAGCCACAAAAAATCCCACCTACAAACTCCATATTGATTTGGAATGCTTAAGTCTCGATTCCGACTTCATTATTCAAGTGTGTAGAGGTACTATGGGAGGCAAGAATGTAAGTCCCAACTTGTCTACATAACACCCATTAACCTCATGACGTTGCATGAGATCCTTTATTGATGACCTCCACTTGGTATATTAAACTTGATATGAAACATCGGCTTAATGACTAAGTGATGGTGGTGAAAGATATCCCTTCTTTTGATCAAAGTTACTTATTTCTAAATGAGAGACGACATTGGTGAATATATCCACATTTTGATTTAGGGTCGTCAAAACATTATAGTATTCCATCAATCCTAGGCTCCTTGACTCTTGATTTATCTTGGTTATCATATCTTCCAAATGAGAATTTATCGGGATAGATTAATTTCTCTTATTCCTTATTATGTTTTGGAAATCACCAATTATAATCAAATCTCTAATTAAATTGGTGTCTAGAATATCAAGCGCTTGATAAAGTGCTAGAAATTCAATTTTATTGTTTGTTTATTTTCCTAAGCCCCATTCATAATTCACTTCCTCTTGTCCCTCGAGATCAATCATGATTCCCTTGCACTTTCCAACCCTACAAAAGGGAAAATCTATTACTATGTTCTAATCTATTCAATTCCAATGGTATTTTACTTCAATTTGACTGTTTGTTGCTTTTCCCAAATTCTATTCAAATTTCACTTCCTCTTGTCCCTCAACATCAACAATGACCCCCCTGCACTTTCCAACCCCGCGAAAGGGACAATCTATTACTATGTAGAATATATTCAATTCCAATGGGATTTACTAACTATTGATTCACATAAGATCAAAATACACTACTACACTTTCAATTATTGTATGATGGTAATTCTAGCATAACTGGAAAGTACATAAATGAAATATTTAAATGAATAAACATAAGCAAATAGCTAATAATGAAGTATTTTATTGGTGATGTGAACATATATAAATTTAAATATATACCATATTGGTTAAAATGGAAAATTTGTAGCCCGTGGAGGGCATCTCAAGTGGTAAACATGAGAAGTTGTAATAAGTTGTAAATGGAAGGTCACGTGTTCGAATCCCCTCAATCTTACCTGTGCGCCATGGTTTGGGCCTTGTGGATGCACCTAGGGGTATAGTGGTAGCAAGATTGGATCCTTGGATCCCGTGTCATGTGAGTACCAGCCCAACTCTAGTTGCTGATTCCCCTAGTACAAAAAAATTGGAAAATTTATAATGATCTCATGGATCATAGCAAAATACATAGTATGTATATACATTCAATGAACCCAAACTTCAATTTACAATTGAATGCAATGTGTAACTTTTGTCACTATATATTGAGGAAAATAGGGCTTTACTAACTATTGGTTCCCATAAGATCAAAATACACTACTACAATTTCAATTATTGTATGATGGTAATTCTAGCATAACTAGAAAGTACATAAATGAAAGGTTTAAATGAATAAACATAAGCAAATAGATAATAATGAAGTATTTTATTAGTGATGTGAACATATATAAATTTAAATATATACCATATTGGTTAAAATGGAAAATTTGTAATGATCTCATGGATCATAGCAAAATACATAGTGTGTATATACATTCAACGAACCCAAATTTCAATTTACAATTGAATGCAATGTGTAACTTTTGTCACTATATATTCAGAAAACAAGCAAATTTCCATACATACATACATATATAGTAGGAATGGAATTTGATAGACAAATTTCCCATCACTAATCAATTTGGTCGTTAAATAGAAGTAAATTTTTTAGATAACAGTCATTATATAACTTAATTACATTATATCTATAAGCAAGTATCTGCATGTCTACAATGAAGAGGACTACTACTAGCTTCCATCTTTCTAAAATGCAAATGACATATATTTAAGGTTTTATATTGTTTTATTTTTAATTCCCCCAAAATATATTAATAGTAGACTAGAAAAATTGTAACGATAAATGTAAAACCGACATTCCATCACTCCATCCACCATGTGCCTATGGAATACATGCCTTACTCATGGTGACAACGATATTCCACCTAGACCTAAGACTACAGATCTATGACTCTCCTTTACTCAATTCCATCCCCACATTCACCTGTCCAATATTCAATTGACCCTACATCTGCTAGTACACTCCCACCAATGAGAGAAAAGGATAACGTAGGAACCTCAATAACATGGGGTAGCTACAAGTGGAGTGCATCTTAACTTATTCCAGTAAGAGTCAAGGGTTTTGGAACAAGTTTTCATTTCACTAACAGTTGTTTACCTTTCATTTTCCATTTGTAAATTATTAGAACATAATGAATATCATAAGAAGATAAAAGTGATCAGTTTGATGGCCCGATTTTGTATAATGAGCTATAGTGTTTCCACTTGCATGCTCAAAACTACCAAATGCTCTCAAGGGTGTAGGTGAATCCATTGGAATTTCTCATGGAAGAGGCATAAATAAATCACCAAATCAATGGCATTAAGGGGAGGTGGATCATTCAATAGAAGCAAATGGGCATTAGTGTTTGAAATCAAATAGGCAATTCATTTGTAGTTCTTCAAACAACATTTGTGCACTATAAACTACCTCCCTTCTTGTGTAGCTTGGCTTGGTTATGGTCCATTATCTTGACAGAACCCACATCTCTTTACAGTGAGCTCACCTTCTTAACAAGTTTATTTTCTTGCAGCCTAAGGAGGGTCCATATTTCCAAGCTTGAGTTGTGGATTGCTAAGGCTGTCACCATGGAGATCATGAAGAAGTTGGTTTCTATGTCCATTACTCATTTACAAACTTTTCTCAATGGAGACATTTAGTTCTTGTGCAACATTTTAGTGCAATAACCAGATGAATCACCCCACGATATATGATCATGTGATGGTATCTCAATTTCCAAAGATGAACACGCCAAAATAGTTGTAGAGATGATAAGACCTGAACTAGAATTACAAAGCTTTACAAATCCTGATACAAGATTATAAGAACCATGGAGAACATTTGAAGAGGTATAGTAACCATCAACTCCTCGCCACAATTGTTTACTTGTTATGTTGTATAGTATTTTTAAACGATTCACTACATAGTCATCACACATTGGCAATAGGTAGATGCTAACACATAGAAAACATTAGTCCATAAACACCTAGAGGATTTATAAGTGTTTGAATAGATGGTACATGGAAACTAGTGTGATAGCATGATGATCCTGATAGATCTAACAGTCACGAGGCCGATGCAAGAAAGTGATTTTCCCAAGATTTTATGTCGTCGGTTGAAGAATAAGGCCTCAAGTGCCTCAACCAATTGTAGGGAATTAAAAATGACATCGTTTAATTTATTTGAATTATAATATGTACAAACTTTGAGTATTTGCATAACATTTTTTTAATCAATCAAAACTAATATAAAGTCAATGCGGAATCAATGCAATAGTATTACTTTTGACAATACTAATCAAATAATTTTTGCTATCAAATTTAATAAAAAATTATGTGTATGATGAAAGCATAATAGTACCCCCACGATGGGTTCTTGCATCACCATGATACAAGCCGGGATTAAAATCATAAAGAGGATAGGTGAGATGACTCATGCAATGGAATGCGTGGCGTCACTCACCCGGAGGTCAATATAATAATTATAATAATAATAATAATTATTATTATTATTATAATTTAATTTAAGAATATAGTTTAGTTAAATGTTAAATTGATGCATGGGATTTTTTTTGGTTTCTTAAATAAAGAATCTTCTTCACACAATGATTAAAGTATTTAGTTTATTAAGTTTTTCATAATTTATTTTATTTTGGATTTAAATTTATAATATTTAAAGAATAATTACATCTTATTAACCATTAAATTTATTCAAATTATACAATTAATTATAAACAATTATATTTATTAAAAAATAAATCACAAAAATATTTACATGAATAATTAAAATGAATACAATCATATATCATAATATGAATAAATACTATGAATACACAATTTAATTACCAAATTAAAGCAATGATAGGAAAACCTATGTTTTTAAACAAAATTCTTAAATTAATCTACCGCCCAAATAATTACAAAAATGTAATTATTACAAAAATGTAATTATTAAATCTAACAAGTTATTAATTTGTAAACAATTTAGTAAAATTCATATCTTATTATTTTTTTCAATAGTGTTTCAATGCAACAAAGCATCACATGGATATTAAAAATAAATTTATATCCTTAGCCAAGTCTACACCCCGTTTACTAGAGTCCTTGCAGCCGAAGACAAAGGACTAATAAGATGTTATTTCCATATTACCTTGTTTGTTTTACTTTTGGTTAGTTTCAAGTGATGTGGAAATTGTTGAAATCGTTTATTCAATGTACATGGAAGTGAATATATTTTAATAAAATTTAGTTATTAAAATATAAAATATATTTTATATAATATTTGTGTAATTGCGTTTTCTCTTTACACTTCAGTATGGGGGAGATTTTGTTAGTCGAGTGTTTGCCGAGTAACAAAATAATACAAAGTAAACAAAAAAAAATAATACAAAGTAAAAAGTAATAAATATTATGTAAGCCATAAACAAAAAAGAATAATACAAAGTAAAAAGTAAATATAGACTTAAACTAAAGACTTTAGAGCTTCGAATTAGGTGGTAAATATTATGTCGGCCATAAACAAAAAAGAATAATACAAAGTAAAAAGTAAATATGAGACTTAAATTAGAGACTTTACTTTTTACTTTTAATACAAAGTAAAAAGTAAATATGAGACTAAAGTGTTTGTCCAGTACCAAAATAATACAAAGTAAACCAAAAATAATAATACAAAGTAAAAAGTAATAAATATTATGTCGGCCATAAATAAAAAAGAATAATACAAAGTAAAAAGTAAATATGAGACTTAAACTAGAGACTTTAGAGCTTACGATTAGTGGCTCAGACATTGCACTCAAGGAGCTATTCAAGGAAAGGTTTGCACCTCTGGAGATTTGATCCTTCTGATAGAGCCTAGGATTTTGATCTTGAATAAACAATGTATGTTAGTTAATAATAGTTTATAAGTAGTTAATATAATTTTTATTAAGGTTTAAGTTGTACCAAGTGATATGCTTGTTCTTGTGATCGTATTTGTGGATGTTACTATTGGAGATATAAACCACCAATTAAAAGCAAAGAATTTTCCTTCTCATACAAGGTGACGAACCCCAAAATTATCTTGTTTTGCTCATCATTTGCTACATATTTTGCCTATGACAAATGCCTGGTAGTCCCCTAGTGTACTCAAACATTCTCAAAATTTTACCTAATGCCCATTTCAAGTATTATTTCACAATTGTTCCAATGAGATTTGGATTGATTATAAGGAAGTGTGATGAATGTTAATGTTTATTGAATGTTTGAGTTGAATATGTTGATTGCACCAAGAGTAGCGAGGTGCTCTATAACCCATAATGGGGGAGATGTTGTAATGCATAAAGTTGTGTAACATTATGTAACATGTCGTTCCAATAAAAAAGGAAATAAAAATGCAAATGATGTCGGATTAAACAAAAAAATAATAACTATATTGATTTGATCTTAAACCTAGATATATCAAGCACCCAGGGGGATCAAATATCTCGAGGTGTAAATTTTTTCTTAATGTGTAAAAATTTTAAGATAAAAAGAATTTACAACTCAAGAAAACTTGGATCCCTCTGAGTGCTTGATAGATCCGGGTTTTAAGATGGATCTATGTTTGTTATGATGTCGTCGTATGAGATTTCTTCCATGCACTTACCATTGAATACCAAACTTATATTTTAGAGTCTCCATGATGTTGATTGATAGAACTATTTCCATACAATGACTACAAAGTAAATGGGCTTACTTTGTGTAACACCCCTAGTTTGATGATGGTCATTGTTTATGAATGCATGCAAGGTTGAACATATTGTATTTTTGTAATTATTAATATTAAAATCCACAATTGGTTGTGTTGAGGCATAACGCTGAAGAGATTGGGGACGCATGTATTCATCGAAGACAATAAGGGGGTTAAATGTGGCCTAGGAGGAAACTATGCAATGACCCTTAGATATCCTTTATAAACTTAAAATATCCCAAAGGTTATCAGTCTTAATCCCTCTAATTAAATTAAAAACTTGCTTTAAATCATGATTATGATTTAAGTGGGTTTATGTGGGATTAGGGGAAGAGATTAGATGTTTTAATTATAAAAATAAAAATACAATATAAAAGGTTAAACATGGATCTCTTGGAGAACCCACGTGGCTCCCTCTGGACATGCATAAAAGTAATACATGCAAAGGGAAAGGGAGATTATTTATGGTGATTATGATTATTCATTTAGGGAATTCAATTTTGGGGGATAAGAATATGCACATGGGGGATTTCTATGAGAGAGAGAGGAGAATTGGCAGTGTTGAAGAGAATTGTGACTGAGCGTAGAATTTGTGGACAATTGGAATTGCTAGTGGACAGAGAAACAAGTCCAGTTCTAGATGAAAGTGTCCACTTTGTCTATAGTATGTGGCAGTTGAGTTGGTTGAGAGTACCAGTAATCCCAAGCTTGCTTTTTTAACTTTTTGGTTGATAAATTCCTCTTGTTTTGCTTTTGGTTGCACCCGTGAAATGACAATGGTGTAAGAAATTATTTTAGTGGATTTCGAAGCATAGATGCAGTGATGGGTTTCATTGTGGTGCTAGCTAAAATGAAGCTAAAGGAAGGGATTGCATAGTTGGCATGGATTTGGTAACAAACCAGTAAAACATGTTTTCCAAGTGAGGAAATCCTGAGAGAAATTATGGAGCTGGTGAGATGTCTATTTGGTGAATGCATGAGTCTCAGCCAAGGGGTGGTGTTCTGTTCAGAGATGAATTGAAAAAATTACCTATGGTTGGGTGGAGCGTGGAAGCCACACAGCTAGTTGCCCAATTCAAATATTTTCCAGTTAAGTTTTCAATTTCTCGAAATGATGTTTAATTTCTCAAAATTATTTATTTGATGAATGGTGAAACAATTCCATAATTTTTGTTTTAATTCCTGAAATGTTATTTAAGTGATGACTGGTAAAAAAATTATATGAATTTCCTTGTTTAATTTTCTTGAGTTTGATACAAGGAATGATTTCATGTTTTACTTGGTTAAAATTTATGTAGATGGAATGGGTACAAGTTTTACTACCTAGTATGTCTATTAAAAATTTATAATCACGAGAAGGAAACCTCTATAACTTGGATTATTGCCGTAATTAAATATTTATCATAGAAGTGATTACTAGTTACTGCGCAGTTCAAATGAAAATTGTATTATAATATGTTGAGAGTATAACTCTTGTTTTTCATATAAATGAGAGAAAATAACTCTTAAAGAAATAAATGAAATATTATAAAGCAATGGTTTATTGGGCATATCTCAATTCAATAAGAAAATTGAAATAATTATAAAGTGATTATTATTTGCGCAATGTTTGAACCATGAACTGTAGATGTTTATTAAATACATAAGAAAATAATTAACAACTATTAAAGGTTGTTACTTAAGTTTAGCATGAATGGTATTATGGTTTTGGTAAACCATGGGCTGAAAATTATAAACCACATATGTGATATTTGTATTGATATGCACATAATTAATCTTTTTAGTTAGTTGGTAAATTGAAAACAAATACAATGTGTTAAGGCTTAATTAATATGCCTTGTAATGAATGATATTTAAAAACCACATGCTGATTTGTTTGTTCAAGAAAGGTTAAATGTTATGTTAAGGTTTAAATTAGCTTTGTTTAGTTAGTGCCAATAATGATTGGTATTTAATTTGTAAAATTTACATGGAATGGAATTGTACAGGTTGGATTAATAAGGAATTTGTCATAATATTTCATGTCTTGGAAATTTTTGTAAATGTATCCTTATTAATGTATAAAAAACTTTTCCTTGACACTTAGTGCTTCTTACTGCACAGTAAGCTAGATTTAATGCACATTTCCTATAGTGTTTTATTGTTTCTTACTGTGTAGTAAGCTTAAATGGCTTAAATGCATATTGGTTATAATATTCTAGTGTTTTATTGGACAGTTTTAATAGAATATTTAGTGCGTAGTGTTAGTAAATGATTAATAGGAAAGTTGGTCCAAGTATTAATTTATTGTGGGTCCATTATAAGTATTTTTAATGGGAAATATTTATTATGAGAATTAGTGATGAAGTAAAATTAGAATGGATAAATGTGTGACAAATAATTAAATTAAGCTTTGGCTAAAAGAATTATGTAATATGTTTTTGTTATGCATTGTCACGCATTAGCAATATTAATGCATATGAATATTATGCATGAAATATTTAGAAAGAAAACAATTATTATTATGTGTGTTAAGTTAATGTGACTGGGTGTGTTACAAATTGATATCAGAGCTGAGGCTACAGCTCTCGAACCTTAGGGTGATTTGTTTGCTTTCTAAAAGAAAGTGTATGCATAAATGTATCTATTTGTCTTCACGAGATGAATAGCTTAGATCAATGTGGTGTGCATAGATTGCATAACTTGTGGAATCATTTAGATGTTTGGTGGAATTACATTTAAATTCATAAGAAGTGCGATTGATTTGTCTGTTTGGGACATGTTGGCCAAGTCGTAATTTTTATGTGCACTACTTGTATTCTTTGTATTGTTTGTACCCTTGTGTTCCCCCAAGTCTCCAACTGGTAGTAGGTATGGGGACATGTCAAATGATTTTCAAAGATTAGTTAAATGCTTGATAGCTTGTTGGTGTGTGTGTTTGACATTTTTTAGAGCATGCTAATGCATGAGTGTGTTAAGCATGTTGTTGCTTGTTTCAATTATGACATGTTGTAGTCTAGAAAAACTGGAGTTGGATGATCATGGATGTTTTTCCTAATCAATTGTGATCAAGGTGTATGAATATGCAGATCTGGCGATTGATTGGTTGCACTTGTTATAGAATTTGGAAATTTATTGCCTTAAGTAAATAATTCAGTAACATAGTTAATTACAACTAAACTACTCATGTGCTCTATTTAGAGCAGTGTCAGAGTTTCACAGCGGTCTCCAACAAGGTGTTGGAAAATGCATAAGTTGTATATGTATGCACTGCTTGAACTTTAAATTTCTTATTAAATAATTATTTTCATGGTATATGATCAGTTAGAATAATCCTTTTGGATGAGTATGAGTGTCGATTAGTATATGCGTTCAAAGTGGTATCTGTAGATAAATTTTCTGGTTTATGGCATGTTGAATGCCAAATGGTGTACCTCTATTTAACAAGGTGTTCTTGTCATGATTGATTTTTTGGTGACTGTTTGTGGCATGTGCATGGCCTATGCGTGGCATGTGTCTTAGTCTTTGATGACAGTATGTGACTTGTGTTTGGATTATGTTGGAGTCCTTAGTGACTATTTAAAGTTTATGCTTGGTTTGTGTTTAAGTCCAATGGTAGATAGCCATATTGGACAACTACCTAAATTATTTGAACGGGCCTATGCCTGAGTCCATCTGTGTATGAATGGTTTACGTTGATACAATAGTGGAATGTTGTTATTTAATGGCAATTAGTATAATTGTAGAATTATATATATGAATGCAATATTAAATATGCATGAGACTCTGAAACAATAGTAAGTGTTTGAATTATGTTGGATGTTTTCTTAATAAGATTGATGCACTCACATGTTTTAGTGCATCTCTGAATGTTTGAATTCTTGTTCTCCATGTTTGTGTGAGATGTAAATGAATTATTAATACTTTTATACTTAGGGAAACTTATGAAAAGTTGAAGCTAAGATTATGTTGCTGACTGAGATAAGTTGTTAGATGATTATAAATTGTTACTTTGATATGATTTTTTTGTATGTATTTAATGTTATTACCTATAAGTGATGCAGAGAATGAAACTGCAAAACCAAAAAAGAAATGAATGTAGAGAAAGAGATTGCAATATTAGAGTTCTCTAGGGTCATCCAAGAGGTTCTTCATCATGTTTGATTGACGAATGGCACGAATAAAGAAATACCTCAATATTACACTTGACAACCTAGTGTTGCATCTTTGCACCAAATAACATAGATGACACTTCCCCCTACTGATAAACAACTAGAACAGAATACCATTGACTGAACACTGAAGACAAATCCTTTTTCTGCCATCTGTCACCCCACTTGGTCATGTTTACAAGCACTACCATGTCCTGCATATCTACTGGGGAGCAGTAGTTAGAACTACCGCATGGTGCTCCTCCTCTGTGGTGCGGTACTACCGCGTTATGCTCAGGCTTAGGGGCGTGGTAGTCCACTTATAGCCTTTTTTCCGTGAAGTTTGGGATCTCAACTCTTGAGAGATTTTGTTGGGATTACTATCTTTGATTCGATCCAAACCCCCTCTCTGTTTAGCTGGACTGATCCACTAAACACTCCATAGATCCACACTTCTCTCTTGTTGGTTAACCTTCCCACATACTATAAGAGAGAGGCCTTCCATGACCCAAAGGGAGGACTTTTGGGGCATCAAACCTATGATCATAATCCTTTTGTGGAGATAGCTAGAGGTGGAAGCATTTGGAGCTGGAGGATTGGCTTGGGCATCAAGTAACCTTTGTAAGCACTTTTCAAGATTTTTAATAAATAACTTGCCTTGTTTCCTAATTCGTGTGTATTAATTATGTTTCAGTTTCATGAATTATATCTATATAGATTTGGAATTTAACTTGTAACTCAAATACATTGGAAGATTGCATGTGCTTGTATATTGTTTTGTCTCTATAGGTCTATCGCAAGGACTCTGGGATCAAAGCTACAAGCAGGACAAACACTGAGAGTGGAGGTGAGTTACTTTCCCTCTTTCCCCTTAATATAAAATCTCTAAAATACTAGTTCAATCCAGGATCCAAGATCACATTTGTTTCATTTTTATCTTAGCATAGAGCTAGCTTAATCTACTTTATCCTAAGAGAGTTTCTCTTTATCCGTAGGGAAAAATATCTGCAACAAAAACTGGCAACTCTACTGGTTTGAACCTTGTTTGATTGAGTTCTTTCACTTCCAGTCATCCTTGATTGTGATTTTTCTCTTCCTTAAAACCAGTAGTGGATTTTGGTCTTTTTTTACCTCCATTCAGCTCCCTTTCCTCTGCATTAGCTCTCTACCTTTGATCATTGAGTCCTCTGGGTTTGCACACCCTTGAAAATTCTAGAAATTTTCTCAAAGTAGCGCCCTGTCCATCCTTTTTACCAGTACCGCACCCTTGTAACTACCTACAGAGTGGTAGTACAACACCCTTCACACAGTCTAGAACGCGGTAGTTTACCAGTACCGCGCTTGGAGTTATGGCAAGCCCGCGGTAGTCCCTATAATTTTTTGTTTCTCTTACTTTGTTTGGTTCCTACATGTCATTTATGACCTTCTCTGCCTTGGGTTTATTTTCCTGTTGCTCCTTAGCACCCTGCAACTTGCTTAACCACAACACCGTGCTTCCACTTTATTGTGTAAAGCCTTGTAGACAATTTTCAAAACTTTGGGTTTATGGTCATTAATTATCATCATATCTACTTCTTTATTCCCAATTGCTTCTTGTCTACATACCCTATTACTGTTAGCCAGTTGCAAGTTTCTTTGGTTTGTTTGTATTTTTGGTTTGAGCTTGTATTCTTTGAGTTAGTGGTATCACTTGCATCTTGCTCACCCCTTCATTATTTTTGCATTAGCTTGATCCTTTCATCATAATTAAGTTTTTGTCACTATTTTCTTTCCCTTGATTATATAATTCTAAAGATTACATCGTTCTTACAAGCATTATCTTTTCCATTACTGTTATTAAAATCAATATTGGAAATCATCTTTTAAGAACATTGTTTTTCTTTTAGTTGAAAAGATCCAGTCATACTTTTTCACATTAGGAAGTGAATCATTCATCGTTGTTTGCCACATAAATTCTAATTTTGAAGCATCATTGTTGTAGATCAGTGACATTTGAAAGTAGTGTTTTACTTTAGTTTGGCTTATTCGAAAAAGAAAGAAAAAGTTGTTTGGAGTGGTTTTCTTTTCATTCCTTTGGAAAATTCATGCATTATGATCGAAGAACTCTCTCTTTACTTTAGCTAGATTTCATCAAATAAAAGGCTCATTTCGATTCATTCTCATTGCATGGTTTGGGTCGTCACAACATCACCAAGTTTCACGTCCATTTACCCAATTGAGTAATACAACCACTAATATTTACACTCCCTAACTCAACACATCATAACCTCACTTGAGGAGAAAAAGAACTTGTTAGTTAGGTAGGACACCGGGGATAGGCATCCAAATAATTCCCCCTCGTCATTATCATCTGAGACATAGTTGTTGTCCTCTAGGGTACCAAAATCCTCTAGTATTTGTTGACACTTTCATACACCAGTTTGTGGAGGGGTCTCCTATTGTTTCAAGGGTTAAACCGTCGCGAGATTGAGAACCAAATGGAATCTGTGCAATGCCGCACTCCACTTAGCCCTAAGGAAACATCGATCATTGTCTTCCTTGTATTCTCCGGCAACCATACTGGTGATACAAGGGTGATAAGGCAGAAGTGCCAAAAACCTTTTCCAACGTGTCATGAACGAGGTAGCTTAGTGACTTTTCTGCTAGGGCTCTTTTACCCAGGATCCCTTTCAGTAGAGGGATATCCTTCCATTATCGGTCTCTCACATTGTATTGTTCGACTTGGATTTCATCACCTTACGAAGGATACAACTTGTTGAGGTCTCGAGCTCTTAGTTAGGAGGTTTTGCTTCCTATTTCATCTTCATAGAAGGTCATTTCTCTTTTTTAGTGATTGCTTGTTGGCATTCTGGCCATTCTTGTTTTCAGCTCACTTACTGTGACACTAGTCTTAGTATAGTTTTTAGAGTTTTCTTTTTGGCCCATGAGCCTTGCCTTTTCTCGATCCCCTTTTGCACACTCGGATGCCTTAGGGTTTTTTAGTTCTTTCTTACGAGACTATCCCCGAAACTTGTATTCCTACCATTATGTCTGAACCACGGAGATCACGAAGAGTACAGGGATGAATCCCACCACCACCACAAACTTTTGGTCCACCTACATCACGTATTCATGCCCCTGCTGGCCACGGTGTCGGCCGAGGGAATGTTCCACCACCTATCTGCACTACATCTTCAGTTCCGTCGGTAACCATAACTCACAGCACAGTCTCAAAACCTCTGGAAGTTTTTACAACCAGTAACACACCTGAGATTTTGACTGTCACCTCACCCACTATTATTCCGTACATACCTTCCACAGTGGATAACACTGCAGCGGCCGAAGCTAGTACTTCCCACAATACTAAACCGGAGCCTATCACCCTCCCAGATGTTAGCTCTACCCTTCCAACAGATACTTTCTATGATGTTTCGGAAGGATCTGTTGGAACCATCGAAGGATCTAACGAAGATATGTCCGAGCTGATTGCAGTCCCGGATAGATACGTTGAAATTATCGAAGAAACTAAACTACCTAATACACCTTTTGAACCTGGCTTTGACTTTCTTGCTTCCTAGGTGGAACCCCTGCCTGCCATCACTATGTCGTTGGGTGTTCACACTCAAGAAACCGGTTCTTCTAGCAATGTCCCATTTACCGTATCCCTCCCCGATCTCCCCCCAGGATAAGAAATCATGGCGTCGATCCAATCTAGTATGGTTAGTCTCGCTAACTCCCCTTTAGCGTTGGAATAGTTTAAACGTGATACAAATCAAATGCTCTCAACGGCTTCTAGATATCCCCCTACTACTTGTCCTCCTGATTACCAAGCTACCAACGTTCCGTCTAGCACAAAGTTTCACCACTCCTATGCTGATGGATCCAGACCTTCAGATGTTACTATACCTCATTTCTTTCCGGATCCAAAACACCCAGCTCACACTTTCAACCCCTTCCAGGATACAAATCCAGGCCAAGCCCTCGATGGTCCTCCTACTTTTCAAGACTCTATGGACGTAACTCCTGATAACCCTTGGTTGAATTCCCCACATTTGCTACCATCAAGTATGTTTGACGTACCTTCTAGGGACACACCACTTATGAGGGATAACCCAGTATTCTCTCCATCCCTGCTTGTAACATATGGAAGACCCCCTCCACAAATCGGCACCTTTGGCGTTATTGGCCAATCGACACTATCTCACCTTTCTAGTGTCGGAAGAACATCAAGTCATACTGCTAGATCATCCATGTTGACCGGAGGTTCATCTTCGACCACCATCTACACCATTTCAGGAGGTGGACAACTGACTATTGGAACTACTAATCCCAACAACCAACTCCCTCTAGGCGGACCATCAACCCAGCCTGCGAGAGGACAACCATTTCTTGGGAACGTTGCTCCTAGTCACCAACCCCCTCCCATTGGACCATCCAATCCACCTGCTGGAGGGAAACCCCTTGGTACCATTCAAAGCAGGGCTATTCAACCAACATCTCCATCTTTTCCATCGGCTCAACAAGGGCCTTTACTTGGAGGATTCCCAATAGTTAACGCCCCCACTGGAACCATTCAACAACCCTCTCAACCAGCAGCATCTGCTCAGTTAGGCATGTATAACACACCTGGTAGCGGACAACCTTATGTCGGTATTCCAACCAGACCTCATCCTCAACATCCCTTTCCAGGCATGCTTCCTTCTAGGGGATCTCAAATCCCACAGAGCGGGGGATACTCATTGTTCGGAAACTGGAATCAAGTTGGGGGGAAACCTATTCAACCTCTCGTTTCCCCCAACTTCAACTCTGTTTTTCCCTATCCTTCAGCCGCAACCACTCCATGGAACCCATCCCTTCAACCTCCACCTCTTCATCAGGGTGGAACCCATATTCCATGGACGCCATTCTTGCAGCCACCCCCTAACCCTAGTATGGGAAATCCTCCACCTACTCAAGGTAGTAGTAACATTCCTGGGACCCAACAACCCCAGGGAACCATACCCCAACAAGGAGCAGGAAACATTCCTGGGACACAACAACCCTAGGTTATGGTACACGTCATCCCTAATCAGTAGAACGCCCAACAACCGGTTACCACTGCGATTCCCAGTCAGATAATAAATCCCATGACTTCGAACACACAACCAGTTAACCAGATGGTCTACTACCCCCAGAACTTCTAGCAGTACCCCGTTGGAAACATGTATGGGTACAACATGCAGCAGTATGTTGTGTAGGGCCCCATAGGCATCCCTGCGCCGTACAACTACTACTCATACCCGCAGCCCAATCGTCAACTTCCTTTTTTGGCAACGCTAGACTTACCCGATTTGTTGAGACTCATCAACAATCCTATCTGGCATGAACCTCATTGGCCACCCATTCCAGCCAAACTTCCATCGGGAATTCCTAAGTTCGATGCCAAGCCCATGGAAGACCCTAAGAACCACGTGATGACCTTCCATCTTTGGTGTTCATCCAACTCATTGATGGACGACTCCATTCGGTTACGGATATTCTAGCACACACTTACTGGTCCAGCAGCAAAATGGTATATCGAGCTGCCTCAACACTCCTTTCGCGGTTTTAATACCTTGGCCATGCAGTTTCTGACTCATTTCCAGTTCCCCATCCGGTATGAGACTGGAACAGAATTGTTAACCTCACTACGTCAAACCACTTCTATGCACATCTCGGACCATATCCATTAGTGGCATCGACACCTTAGGTTAATCAAGGCACCCATTCCAAACCAATTACTTGTTGATTGGTTCACAAATTCATTCTTGCCTCCCATCACCAGGGATATTGCCATGCGCAGACCGGTCACGGAGGAACAAGCCATTTCCTCTACTCAGTACATGGATTTGGTATATGCCCAATCTGAAACTCTACATGAGCTTCTTCCCCATGCCACCCGCATTACTATTGATCCAACCAAGCCTGCCACTGAACCCCCCATCGACGGCATTGTCGGTTCGGTCAAGACCCAGCCTGCTACTAAATCAATGGGGCAGCAAGCTCCTACTTCCCCCACTCCACCCCAGGCTGCTCCTAAATCTTCTACTTCTCTTGCTCTCTCCTCCGAGGTGAATGCAGTTCAATCTACGTCACAACCATCCGGAGGAAAGAAGAAGAACAATCGTGGAAAATCCAAGAAAACTTCTAACCAACATGAGAACCCCAAGCCACAACCTACTCACAACGACCCCAAACCACGTCGAAAAGCCAAGTTTCCTTGCCTCATTTTCCAAGAGGATCACTATACACGTGACTGTCCCTACAAAGACGAAGTCAATAAATTTGTCAAAGGATCCTCCCGCCCGGCAGTGTCAACCGATCCTTTCCCTCAGCAACAACAGCAGATGGTTGCCCACGATCCCCCACAAGGGGGCAATCCGAACAACCCACCTCATGGAGAGACATCCGCAAATCGTGAAATCCTGATGATGAGTAATGAAGAGATTCATATAACCACTCGTTCGAAGACATACGATAACCCCCCAATTTCAAACAAACAACCAGAGACAACCAAAGGCAAGTCTCTTGTTGAAGATCCTCCTGTCATACCTCCCCCCAACGGTCATCTCCATCTCGAGAGACCGCCTACACACACAGTGCTACGCCCACCCAAAGGCACCATCCGAAAGGCGACATTCAATCCTAATGCGCGAGCTGCCCAAAATTACAACATTGTTGAGGACTTAGCTCAAGCCCCATGCGCCATGTCGACTCTCGAGGTTATCCAACACTGCCCTATGCAATGCAAAACCTTACTTTCAGCACTGGGGGCAGTAGACCCGGATACTTCAAACACTATCATGTTTAACTTGGAGTATGTCAAACCTCGACTTTCCCATCAGTTAGCCTTCCAGGTTCATACAAAAATCCGTGGAAATAGCATCCATCACACTGTCTTAGACGAGGGTGCTTCCACGTCAATTATGTCTTTGAATTGTTGGATATCCTTAGGCTCACCCAAAGTCACAACTTCTCCTACTACTCTCAGAGCATTTGACGGACATGGTTTTCAACCCTACGGACTCATTCCTGCGATTGGTGTTGAATTGGGGAGAAAAACAGTATCTATACACATCAAAGTCATAGATGCGCCATTAGATTACAATCTTTTACTTGGCCGGAATTGGTTCTACGCCATGACCGCCATAGCATCTACCGTCTTTCGACTAGTACAATTTCCTCATGAAGGGAAGATTGTTACTATAGACCAGTTAGATTACTGTATCCCAGATTCTCATTCGAACTCCGCCAACACTGTTCCATTATTAGATCAACCCCGATACCATTTCCAAGACGTTGGCATTAGTCTTATGAAGGATTCCTCCCTTATCAGAGTTTTCCCAGAGCTCAAATCCCCCGTACAGCCCGTCAACATGATCTCATCAAGTATCACCTCATCCAATGATTCTTGGGTGATACCGAGTCCTACCGATATTGAAAACTATGGCAACTCCATGCCGTTAAATAGGAACCTCGCATCATATGAGGTGATCTAGTCAGCCACTGATTGGGTCGATCCTACTACCCATCACGCAGTGGCACAACTCTCATCTGAGGCTCGTTCATCCTCACCACTAATCGATCCTCTCACATTGATTTCTCCTACTAACGAATCAATCATGGAGGTTATGTGCAGTGATGAACCACCCTGGGGAGATTTCCATCATCGATCTTATTTTCCCACTATCCAGGCGGTTGAGCCAGATACTAAACCCAACACTTCACTTGGAATGTTTCAAACCAAGTTTCCCACTACATTCGATGAAATATTTTCCGAAGGAAACTTGGCCAGTCTCATGGCGACCACTCCCATTGACATTTCAGTGAATCCTGGTCTCATGGAAAACATTTATATTGGAAAAACTTGTACTCCCATCGAGATGGAGTTCTACAGTGCCTACTTTCAAACATTCTGCCACGTTTTTTCTTGGAGTTATGAAGAGATTCCAGGAATAGATCCTTTTATCATAGTCCACGAGATTCCAACCTTTCCTGGCTCCTGACCTATTCGGCAGAAACTCCGACCCGTCCACCCCCGTAAGATAGCCGCTATCAAAGAAGAAGTCGAAAAACTTTTGCATGCTAGTTTCATCTATCATGTTCTGTTGACAGAATGGGTATCTAATATCGTTCTCGTAGCCAAGAAACAAGGTACAATTAGAGTCTGTGTCGGTTACCTTGAATTGAACAAAGCTTGTCCAAAGGACAACTATCCAACTTCGTTCATCGACCAGATCATCGATAACTGTGCTGGGAGTGTCATATTTTCATTTATAGATGGCTTTTCCAGCTATAATCAGATCGAGATACTCCCAACGGACCAGCATAAAACAACCTTTATCTGCCCATGGGGAATCTCTGTATATCGAAAGTTACCTTTTGGCCTAAAAACTGTTGGGGCAACTTTCCAACGGGCGATGTTGTACACATTTCACGATATCAAACATATTGTAGAACCGTATCTTGATGACCTTCCTACTCATTCTCAAAGTCGGCAAGATCATCCTAATCACTTAGGCGCCATCTTTGCAAGGTGTCGTCGCTACAATATTCGTTTGAATCCGCATAAGTGTGTTTTTTGCATTGAATCTGGAAAAATTTTGGGATTCATAATCTCCAAAGATGGTATACAATTGGACCCAGCGAAGGTAGAAGCTATTTTAGCCCTGCCTTCCCCCACGAACATACCAGAACTTCAAAGTTTGCAAGGGCATGCAAACTTTCTACGCTGTTTCATATGTAACTTTGCCGAGATAACAAAAGGCTACATGAGGCTTCTGAAGAAGAACATCCCCTTCTTTTGGGACGATGAATCCCAACACTCCTTTAATAATCTAAAGGAAACCTTAACTAAAGATCCTGTGATTCAACCCCCTAATTACACACGGGATTACATTCTATATCTCGCAGCTTCGACTTCCACCATTGGCATGGTGTTAGTCCAAGAAGACACCAACGGCATAGAACATGTAGTCTATTATCTTAGTAAGAGTCTTCTTGACTTTGAAACTCGTTACTCACATGTTGAAAAACTAGCTCTAGCTACAGTTTTTGCTCTCCAGAGGTTCCGCCACTACATTTTGCTCCGCCAGACCACTGTCATAGCAGATTTCAATCCAATGTACTACATCCTCACATGTCAAGTGCTTGGGGGAAAATATTCCCATTGCATTGTTATCCTACTGGATTTTGACTTGGACTTTGCCAAAGCCAAATCCAAGAAATATTTGGTCTTTGCAGAGTTGATTTGTAACTTGCCCTGTGTTACTGAGCAACCTGAGCCCATCGATTCTCTTCCCGATGAATCGTTGTTCCTCATTAGCATGTCCGAACCATGGTATGGAGATATTCTCCTATATCTCCAAACCCAACGTTTTCGCCCCAATCTCACTCGCGATGAACGTCGACGTATCCGACATCACTCCAAGTACTACCTTATAATAAACGATACCCTTTACCGTCGTGGTGTTGATACCGTTCTTTGACATTTTTTAACCTTAGACAAGGCTGAACACGTTCTTAATGACTGCCACACTGGAGCATGTGGTGGTCATCTCTCTGGGATGGCTACGGCCCAGAAGATACTATGAGCGGGATATTTCTGGCCCTTGATCTTTAAAGACTGCATTGAAATAGTCAAGAATTTCCCACCCTGCCAGTTCTTCCATAGTAAGACACGCTCGCATCCCGCTCCACTCCATCATGTCATTGTCGTCGGCCCCTTCGCCAAATGGGGTATCGATTTCACGCACTGTAAGCCCACTTCAGCCGGGGGGCATAGCTATGTCATAGTAGTTGTGGATTATTCACAAAATGGGCTGAAGCGATGCCTACTTATGCTAAAGACGGTAAAACAACAACACAGTTCATATTCAACCATATCATAGCTAGGTTTGGAGTCCCACAATCCATCGTAACCAATCATGGCTCCCACTTCAGGAACCATATGATTGAAGATCTGAGCGCCAAGTTGGGTTTTCGTCATGAAAACTCAACCCCGTACTACCCACAGGCCAATGGCCAAGTCGAAGCCATTAACAAGGTTTTGAAACGCATGATTCAATGCATTGTGGGTACCCATAAGTCTAATTGGCACTCAGCTCTCTTTTCAGTGTTATGGGCATACCAAACCTCAGTGAAAAGTGCTACCGGGTTCACACCATTCCAACTGGTGTATGGCCTAGAAGCCATCCTTTCTACTATGCATGAATGTAACACCAAAAAAATATTTGTTGGTGATGATAGATCTCTAAGTGTTGTAGGAGATGGAACAGTTCCAGTAGATCATGGTCATTTTAGTGATGTACTATGTATTCCAAGAATTTACTGCAATTTGTTATCAGTCTATCAGATCACTCATTCTGGTGAAGGTAAAACTGTGACCTTTACACCACACCAAGTTGTAATCAAGGATTTTAAAGATCCTCAACAGGTCCTAGCTACCAGAATTGTTGATGATATTACCAGGTTGTATAAGTTTAACAACTTTGGGTCATCACCTTTCCCTTCAGTTTTTGTTGCTCATAGTGATAACTTGAGCAAACTTTGGCATGAGCGATTTGGTCACTTAAATTATCGCTCATTGCAACAACTATGTAAAGACAATATGGTGACAGGTCTTCTGATGGTATCTTGCAGGGATGGTGTTTGTTCCGGTTGTGTACTCGAAAAACATCATCGGGACAGTTTTGACAAACGTGCCTCTTGGCACGCCTCGATTCCCTTGGAGCTTGTGCATAGTGACTTGTGTGGTCCTCTTCCATCTACTTCCTTTTCTGGTTTCAAATATTTCTTAACCTTCATTGATGATTACACCAGACACACTTGGGTTTATTTCCTAAAACTTAAGAGCGAGGTATTTAACATGTTCTTGGCCTACAAGGCCCTTGTTGAAAAACAATCTGGTCATCAAATTATTAAGTTAAGATCTAACAATGGAGGAGAATATGTTAACAAAAAGTTCACTACTTTCTGCATTGAACAAGGCATCCAACAACAACACACTGTTCCATATACACCACAACAAAATGGTGTAGCTGAGCGGAAGAACCGCACTTTAAAAGAAATGGTTAATTGTATGATCCAATCTAAGGGACTAAGTCTTCAATTTTGGGTTGAAGCCATTAATTGTGCAAATTACATAATTAATCGCACCCCTACTAAATCATTACAAGGTATAACACCGGAAGAAGCATGGATTAAAACTAAACCTGATGTAAGTCACTTCTGTGTGTTTGGTAGTGAAGCATGGGCTCACATTCCGGATGAAAAACGGAAAGCATTGCAGCCTAAAAGTGAAAAGTGCATATTTGTTGGATATTCTGAAGATATAAAAGGTTATAGACTTCTTCAACCACATTCTCATGATATAATCATTAGAAGAGATGTTAAATTTGATGAAAATCTCTTGGCCTGCGAGCCTAACTCGACGATTGTGCCATCTTTGTCCTGCGAGCCTGATTCGGCGTTTGTGCCTTCTTCTTCTTCTTCCAACTTCCTTGACAGGTTTCCAACTCCAGTTTCTGATGATGACAATGAGGATGAAAATCCACCTCCGCCTGCTCATGTTCCTCCAGTTGCACCAGCACAAGTGCTTCCTCGATGGGTCCATTCAACATGTGAAGCAACTGGTGATCTTGCCAGTGATCCTAGAGATCAACGTCGAACACATTCTCAGTTTCAGCGATCCTCTTCTCTTTTGGCTCAAGTTTCCGAGAATCATGATCCAGAAACTTTTGCAGAAGCTTCAGGGAATCCAGATTGGGATGCAGCCATGGATGAAGAATATCGTTCCTTAATGGCGAACGATACTTGGGATCTTGTACCTCTTCCAAAAGGAAGAAAACTTGTCAGATGTAAATGGGTCTATAGAACTAAGTATGCATCAGATGGAAGTGTTGAAAGACTTAAGGCAAGGTTAGTTGCCAAAGGTTTTTCCCAAGTTGAAGGGATTGACTACAATGAAACCTTTGCTGCCGTCTCAAAAATGAACTCCATCCGCCTTGTTCTTTCCCTTGCAGCCTTACACAACTAGGAAGTCCATCAAATGGATGTCAAGTCTGCCTTCTTACATGGTGATTTACAGGAGTAAATTTACATGGAACAACCTCCTGGATATGTTCAGAATAACTCTATCCTTGTCTGCCGCCTTAAGAAATCCTTATATGGCATTAAGCAAGCTCCTAGAGCTTGGTATGCCAAAATCGATAACTTTCTCCTTGACACTGGTTTTTTTAGATGCCATTCTGACCCCAATGTCTATACCAAGAAAGTAGGAAACCATCTCATCATACTTGTTCTATATGTTGATGACCTTATTCTTACTAGTAGTGACCCTAAGCTTATAACCCATGTGAAATCCAGTCTTAAACAAAATTTTGAAGTGTCAGACTTACGACATTTGCATTATTTTCTTGGTCTCCAAGTCCTGCAAACCAAAGAAGGAATCTTTCTTTCTCAGTCTAAGTATGCTTGTGACCTTCTTCGTCGCTTTCACATGGAAGATTGTACACCATCCCCTTCTCCCTTCCAGTCTGGAGTCAAATTTTCTGCCACTTGTACTTCACCTGAAGTCGATGCCACCTTGTATCGTCAGCTTGTTGGTAGTCTCTTATACTTGACTCATTCCCGTCCTGACCTTTCCTTTGTCGTTGGTCGTATTTCCCATTATATGCAGACACCTCATGAAAGTCACTGGAAAGCAGCTAAAAGAATACTTCGATATATTCGAGGTACAGTTCATTTTGGGATTCATTACAGTACAGGGGGAAACCTTTGTTGGTTGGTTTCACTGATTCAGATTGGGTCGACGATCCTGATGATCGAAAGTCTACTGCAGGTTATGTTTTCAGTCTGGGATCTGGAACTATTATTTGGGCTTGTAAGAAACAACAAGCTCTTTCTCTTTCTTCAGCAGAGGCAGAATATCGAGCAGCAGTTAATGCCAGTAAGGAAGATTTATGGCTTCGACAGATCCTTTCAGAGTTTGGATTCGAGCAGCAGCAGCCTACTCCACTTTGGTGCGACAATCAAAGTGCCATCAAGCTTGCCAAAGATCCAGTTCTACATCAACATAGAAAACACATTGAGCTACATATGCACTTCATCAGAAATCTTGTTCATGATCGTGTTCTTGAAGTGCTCTTTTTCCCTACAGATGATCAAGTTGCAGACATCTTCACCAATTCTCTTACAAAAGTGAAGTTTTCTAAACTTCGATCTATGTTAGGAGTTCAGAAACTTGTCATTAAGGGGGGATAGGCTCTAATGCCTCCTTCCTTCTCCTAATAGTTTCACTTTTGTAAATCCTTCAATCCTATCCCAATTTGTTCTTAAGGGGGGATGTTAGGATATTTAGACACTTAGGAGTTAGTTAAGATCAACTTGTGTAATATATCCGTTAGGGATAGTGTGTTTCTTTAGTATGCATTAGTATGCATTTGTAAATACTTAATCCGAAGGTCACGATATGTTCCCAACATAGAGTGATCTGACGGCTCAACTTCTCTTAGATCAAACCTAACCTTGATCCGTGGCTTAACACCTGATTGGTCCATGATCTCTATTTAAAGAGCATGGAGGGCCATTGTTTAGTTGATCGATTATGAGAAGCTCATTTGTAACTTTATTTCTTTGCATAATAAATTGTCCCATAGAAGCTATTTGGCCGGGGCCGTGGAGTGTTTCCCTCAAAAGGGTTTAAACCACGTCAAAACATCGGTGTGTTGATCTGTGATCTGTTTGTGTGAAGTGGTTGCTCTTGGTGTTCGGTCCTTTGGTAGTACCTTGTGTACCCGAACATGAATGTGAAATCCTGTCACTCAAGATAGCCATAGAGCTACTTCCCAATACCACCTCCAAAGTAGAACGGTTTCTATACCTAGCCAAGCTAGATGAAACCCGCCGAGATGCTGCTTTAGCTAATGAAGCCCATAAAAAATGCGTCAAAGCACAGTATGACAAATCCGTTCAACCTCGGGTTTTCAACGAAGGTGACCTTGTACTCACATATGACTAGATGCATGACAAACTTGGAAAAGGAAAGCTAGAGTCTATGTGGTATAGCCCCTTCATTGTAAAATGTGTATTGGAGAAAGGAGCCTACGAACTAATCAACTGTGACGGCACACCGTTGGCACAGCCCTGCGACGGGCTGTACCTAAAACGCTTCTACGCGTAGGTTTATCCTGCACAAGACATTTTTGTACATAATGTACTTAGTTTGTTTTCATTTTCTTCTTTTGTGTGTGTATGCATGGATCTTATCTCATGTATCCCTATTTACCTCGACTTGTGCTTCTATGTGCAGATTCACTGCCTACTACGGATTCACTGATGGTGCGATCCAAGACACCCAGAACCTCGCTTCCGCATCATGGGTAATTTATTCTCCTACCGATGAGTTAGTATCTTCAGGAGGCACTTGTTTGGGCCCCGCAACCAACAATATTGCAGAGTACCATGCAGTCATTGGACTCTTAACCGAGGTTGCTTCCCTTGGAATCGACTCCCTGTCAATCTTTCTAGACTCCCAACTCCTGGTATCCCATTTGAATCGTGTCTACGCTGTCCGTGATCCTATTTTGCTTCGCTTATTTCGAAGGGTACACCTCTTAGAATGATCTTTTGATTATATTTCATATCAACATATACCAAGAGAATTCAATTTTGTAGCTGACTCATTAGCTAACTACATTTTGGATTGGCATCTAGCCCATACATAAATAATGCATCATAAAATAAACACACAAGTCATTGTAAATGAAAGTAAGTCCACATGTATATATCATCACATATAAAAGTGTTTTTTAGAATATATAAAGTTTGTGTTTAACAGACAAAATTTGGGATCCAATCCCATACAAAAATTAGCTCTCGAGCCTACATATCGTGCACATGCCACAAAAATATAAAGTACTACTATCTAAGGAGATCTAGGAGATCTATCATGAGCCTCCTCAGATTCCGCACACCGCTAATGGTAGCAAACTATAGCCCTAGCCACCCTATAGAGGAGTAGGCCAATACGTCTAGGCACACCCACAGTGTGTCGCTAAAGACTGAGGGGAACATCGTCCATCCTCATATCTAGGACTCTGAAAGTCAAACCCTATAGATTCTGCTCTATGTCACGGACCCCTCTTTCTTCTTTCGCTTCCTCTTCCTCTTCTTCTTCCTCCAAAGAAACCCGGTACTAGACCTCGCCTCGGCATAACGGCGAGTATCCTGCGGGGCTCCTTGGTCCACGATCTGCAACATGCACATGTACATACATTAGGTCTTTTCACACATTCCAAAACAACTAAAAATTATATATCCCAAAAAATTGAGAATACATTGGTGAAGGTCATACCTGAGTCATCCCAATCCTCATCATCGGGTAATTCCAATTCAATATCCTCGCGGAAGTCCACCCCTGCATAAGTGTAGTCCTCGATCATCACAATCTGCTCCTCGATCCATGAGAAGAATTCCTTGCCAAAGGCTAAACGTTGTGGCCCCCCGAGTCACCCTGCATACTCGCTCCATCGACCCATCCTCGGTTCGGTGACAGGGTGGATAGGCATGGTCAGTTGCAGACGCAACAACGGCACCCTCTCTAAAAAAAAGGTGACCAAAATGCTCCCATAACCAAACTGGAAGCTCTCTCCATTCTTACACTTGGTTATTTGCTCCTTGAGGTTGGATAGTACCCCTTCGCACCAGTTGAATAGAGTTGGTGCTAAACATTCAATGGCAAGATTCATTTGTGTGCGAGATGCTTGATGGGGACTTGTACTACCCGCCGCTCGGGTAATGGAAAACAACACGGTTCTTACTGGGAGATCTAGAACATCCTTAATGACCACTTTCCCGCTTTTCTTCCCGAAACCTTGACGACAATAACAAGCAATCAAGGCATCGGTGCTCACTGTCGAGGCCCTGTACCCTGTCAAGTTCACCTGTGCCCCTCTCTTTGAGAGGCCAGTGAGAAAATAGATATCCTCGAGCTTAATCTCGAGGGTATGCTCTCCAACTCGAAAAGCTTGGATCTCAGGTTCCATCATTTGTATTATGTAGGTAAGGATTTTGGATTGCTTGTGGATACCTTTGGTCTTGAAATTTTTTAATAACCCACAGTTCCGTAATGCATTTAGAGTATCTTGGTCATTTTCAGCCAATAAATCATCATTTTCATGCTCTCTCTCTTTCCATTCGACCATTTTTCTTCAAGTGAGGTGTTAAATCCTGCAAAAAGTCCAAAGAAGCACTCATGAGCAAAATAGTAACTTGATCTCAGTCCAAAATGAAGAAAAACCATTTTTATTTATCATTTTTTCGCCACTACCACGCCTGGTATCAAGCTCGTCACGCGGTAAAGAGGACTACCGCTCCCCCGTGTGCCTACATAGAGCAGTACTACTGTGCTTCCTGACACATAGATCCCACGGTAGTTCTAGAAGCGAAAAAAACCCCATAGGGCTTCCTAAAAATCTGGAAAAATTTAACTGAAATCAAGATTTTAAGCCATGAATTGAAAGAGGAGCTTGAGATCTCTTACCTGGTGCAGACGGATGTCAAAATGATGCCCCAAACCTCCAGATATGGACACTTGAATTTTTTTCCCTTCAATGGATGAAATTCCTCTATGAGCAAAATAGCCAAGGTGAAATGGTAACTTTTCATGTTTACTCCTTGCTTATATAAGCCACATACTCATTTTTGCTCATTATTTTATCTTTCTAGGTTAAAACTCTTTTTCACATTACTAATATCTTTTCGAGGTTTCATAAGTCTTTTTGACAGGATCTTCCTAAGCCGTTCACACTGGTGTTTTCCTACTTATTGACCTTCATTTTGAGCCGACTTTATCTTTTTCGTGCTCTGGATTAAAACTTGAAAAATATTCCAAGCGCCTTTCACACCTGTGTCGTGCTTATCAAACTCAAGGAAACAGTGTCGAGCTTAGTCAAATTTACTCGTGCTTGTAAAACGATGAGGAAAGTATTATTTCGGTTTTATTTTATTTTTTTTTCGGATTGAAATGATTTAAATTTATGAAAAAGACCATTGGAGTTCTCTTTAAGCTCTTTTTAGACTCCCTTGTTTCGAAAAAATTTCCAAGTGCACTTGTCTCTTTCACACTTGTAAAAGTATTTGAAAGGTCGTCTATTCGGTGATAGGTTACCCCTTTTTTGGCCCGTTTAGACTATTTACGAGAAAGGAATACCTCAGTCAACTTTTGACTGAGAGAGTTCTCTCGGGAATCGTTTACACTTTTTCGGGATTGAGAGACTAAATTTACGAAAAAGTACACCCTGGAGCCTTCTTTAAAGTTTTTCAGGATCTCTAAATGTGAAAAACTGCCAATTTTTCCTTCCTTGGACTCGTTAAAATTTAACATCGAAGGACCCACTTTGGGACGAACACCTCCTTTCTCAGGTTCGTAAAACATGTGAGATCAGACTCATCTATGAGATGAGATATATCGAGCATCTGTTATCCTCCTCAAGCTCGTAAAACAACAAAGAGGTACTCGTCCATCATGTCGGGGGAAATTGGGAAATGAGTCAAGTTTACTTTATTGGCAGCTTGTCAGTCGTCACCTTTGAACATGGCATGCGTTTGTCCCTTGTCTATTTTTGTGTATCTATTTTTGTTGAGGTATGGTCATCATCTCGAGTCATCTCTCTGGCCACGAGCCTACTCGTCCTGTGTCTATCCTTTGCTATCAATAATCCCTACTGCCAAGTTCTGCTTCATGTTGTTATATGTTCAAAGGGTTTGCATTGTTCCAAGTCGTCTGTTGTGTCAAGACTTCCATTGTGTCAAGTACATGTTCCGTTGTTCCGTTGTTTCATATTATCTCTCATTTTGATTTTGTGTCGATGATGTGGGAATCATCATGGACCACCTTCGACGAGTCTATTCATGTCGATGTCAAATCACTCTCCAGGAATTAGGCTTAGGATTCAAACCACTAGTACCTTGGTACCTACATGCCTCAATGGCAGGTTTCCTCGTATTCAACAGTAGGTTGTCATCATTGACCTCTGATTGAATGATCTCTCTAATGCTCGACATCAACTCCTTTATTCACATTTCGTTGAGATGTACTATAGATACCTTGGGGATCATTGTCATCATTGATGATTTCCCTCGCATTTGTTAACGGTTCACATCATTGACCGGTAATCAAATGGTTCCTACCATGTTTGACTTCAACTCCTTGTAATCACATGGCTAGATTCGTATCGTTTGCGATCGAGTAGAAGACCCTGGACACCTTTTTGTGTTTTGATTGCGTCCAGGTTGCGATGGAGATTTCTTTGGTATTGTCACACAGATCCACTTATGTATTGGTTGTGACTGTGTCATTACTGTCTCATGGATCTACGATTGTTCATAGTAGCCATGATTAGTCTACAATCTACATCATCTCAGTAATCATGGATCTACAATGTATTGGTTGGCAGCCATGCTTTGATTCAATTGTTTCCGAGCATGGGAATGCCCGCCTCGGTGGTATATCTGACACTTTGTTTCTGTTTCAGCTCCTTGTTGCTCCCCTTTGATGCTATCTTCGCACAATATTTGTAAATTATTTCGGCCATCAGTCTCTTCTGACCTCACACTTTAGGGGGCATCTGTTATACCTCAATATTACACTTGACAACCTAGTGTCGCATCTTTGCACCAAATAATGTAGACGACACTTCCCCCTACTGATAAACAACCAGAACAGAATACCATTGACTAAACACTGAAGAAAAATATTTTTTCTGCCATCTATCAACCCCACTTGGTCCTGTTTACAAGCACTACCGAGTCCTTCATATCTACTAGGGAGCGGTAGTCAGAACTACCGCGTGGTGCTCCTCCTCTGTGGCGCGGTACTACCGCGTTATGCTCAGTCTTAGGGGCATGGTAGTCCACTTATAGACTTTTTGCCATGAATTTTGGGATCTCAAATCTCAAGAGATTTTTTTGGGATTACTATCTTTGATTCGATCCCAAACCCCTCTCTGTTTAGCTGGCCTAATCCACTAAACACTCCATAGATCCACACTTATCTCTTGTTGGTTAACCTTCCCACATACTATAAGAGAGAGGCCTTCCATGAGCCAAAGGGAGGACTTTTGGGGCATCAAACCTATGATCATAAGCCTTTTGTGGAGATAGCTAGAGGTGGAAGCATTTGGATCTGGAGGATTGGCTTGGGCATCAAGTAACCTTTGTAAGCACTTTTCAAGCTTCTTAATAATATAGCTTGCCTTGTTTCCTAATTCGTGTGTATTGATTATGTTTCAGTTTCATGAATTATATATATATAGATTTGGAATTTAATTTGTAATTCAAAGACATTGGAATATTGCATGTGCATGTATATTGTTTTATCTCTATAGGTCTATCGCGAGGACTCTGGGATCAAATCTACAAGTAGGACAAATGCTGAGAGTGGAGGTGAGTTACTTTCCCTCTTTCCCCTTAATGTAAAATCTCTGAAATACTAGTTCAATCCAGGATCCAAGATTACATTTGTTTCATTTTTGTCTTAGCATAGAGCTAGCTTAATCTACTTTATCCTAAGAGAGTTTCTCTTTATCCGTAGGGAGAAATATCTGCAACAATGCTTGGTTTGTGTTTAAGTCCAATGGTAGATAGCCATATTGGACAACTACCTAAATTATTTGAATGGGCCTATGCTTGATTCCATCTGTGTATGAATGGTTTACGTTGATACAATAGTGGAATGTTGTTATTTAATGGCAATTAGTATAATTGTAGAATTATATATATGAATGCAATATTAAATATGCATGAGACTCTAAAACAATAGTAAGTGTTTGCATTGTGTTGGATGTTTTCTTAATAAGATTGATGCACTCACATGTTTTAGTTCATCTCTGAATGTTTGAATTCTTGTTCACCATGTTTGTGTGAGATGTAAATGAATTATTAATACTTTTATAATTAGGCAAACTTATGAAAAGTTGAAGCTAAGATTATGTTGTCATCCAAGAGGTTCTTCATCATGTTTGATTGAAGAACAGCACGAATAAAGAAATTAATATTTTCTCAAGCCTTGAGGAAGAAGGGAAATATCTGTACACTAACCTCGATTTATTATTGAAAAGAATTTTCATAGGTGATACAATTCAGAAATTTTTTTACTTTGAAAATATGCTAAAGCTACAAGTCCAGCCGACATGGCATGCACCTGAAAGGAATGGACGCATTCCTGGTGTTTTTTTTGTTTTGGTTGTCAAAATTGATTACACCTTAAAGGAATGGACACATTCTTGGTGTTTCAGTGACGAGAAGCCAGTCGTGTAAAATGATATGTTTTTAGTTTTATGATAATGCATTTTCATAAATGTATGATGCTAATTAGCTTGGATAGCCATTGTGTGTTTTTCAAGTATATATATGCAAGTTGGTTCTTGCATGTTGAAGAAGAGAAGTGAAGTAAGGAAATAAAGCTAAAGACAAATATTGTGCAAGAATAGTAAGAGCTATAATCTCTTATAGGTGACCAGAGTTTGGGTGATCTTTCTACCCACGCACAAGAAAATGCACCTAAGGGTGTTGTGTGTGGCAATGTAATTTGGATCCCAATTGGTTGAACCTATTTGAGGAATTTTGGGAATTATTTCTAAGCACACACATAAAACGCTAGAGGGTATTTTGTATGGCGATGTAATGAGGACCCCAAACTAGCAATGTTGCTTTGAGAATGTATCTCCTCAAACTAAAATTTTGCTTAGCGGAGCGCCTACATTGAAGATGTGGCTTAGTCTAAGAGAGCATAAGACCTTGCAAGTTGGTGTTGCGGTAAAGTTTGAAGCAATATAATAAATTAACAAATAAATCAATAAGAAACCCTCACCTACTAACATAAGTCGGAGGGGGAGGGAGGTGCTCGGTCTAACAAATGAACCTAATAATAATAATAATCATACAATAAAAGTGATTTATGATGTTGTATTTATGTTGATCCAGTTAGCGAAGAATCCTTTGAGAAAACCACGAGGAGAATTCCGAGTTGTAATTCCTATGGATAGATTTCAAATATGAAGTGTCTTAGCTAGAATATTAACAAGGTCTGGGTGATCCTTTATGCACACACTGAATAACACTAAAGGAAGGAATACCTTCTTGGTATTGTGTGGGATAAATAGTGTGGATTCGAACCTTGATGAAGACTAAGCAAATCAAGCATCTTCATTTCAAAGAGAAATAGACCAAGGAGTGGGGAAGCCACAGTTGTGGAGCTCTAGATTAGGACAAAAATCAGAGGGGGGGACTCTTACTCTTCTCTTTTTACTTATGTTATTTTCTTTCTAAGAAAAGAAAATTGTTGAAATGCATGTTAAAACTAAAAAGATGTGTTTATTTTTGTTGAAATAAACAATGAGTGCTGAAATAGTTACATTTTTGAAAAAGAAATGAAGATGAATGCAGTCATCTATGTGCATATGTTGAGTTAAAAATGAAATGCTTGAAAGCATTATGATCAAAGAAATATATATTTGATCTTTCATAAAAGGATAAAAATATTTTTAATATGTTGTCCTAATGAATACATGGTGATTGAATTTCACGGGAAAAACTTGAGTTGAAAGTCGGTTGCTATTGTCTTAAAAGTTAAAGTGGAGTGGCAAGAGCACCTGATGTCTTCAGTAGAAACAACGTGATGAAGTATGTCAGATTTTGGTGAACCTGGTTCATCTTTAAAGAAACAACTTGAAAAATAAAATTCTAGGGCAGTCTTGCATATTTTTGAATATTTGATGCATGTAAACATTGTATAAATGTCTCTAGCATTAGAACACCGAGGATGGTGTAAAGTTTAAGGGGGAGGGGAATGTAACACCTCTTGTTTGAAACCCCTAGCTTGATGATGGTCATTTTTTATGAATTCCTGCAAGGTTGAACATATTGTATTTTTTTAATTATAAATATTAAAATCCACAACTGGCTGTGTTGAGGCAGAATGATGAAGAGATTGGGGACTCATGTATTCACCGGAGACGGTAAGGGGGGTAAATTTAGCCTAGGAGGAGACTATGCAATGACCCTTAGATACCCTTTAGAACCTTAAAATATACCAAAATTTATCCTAGGTCTTAGTCCCTTTAATTAAATTAAAAACTTGCTTTATATCATATTTATGATTTAAGTGGGTTTAGGTGGGATTAAGGGAAGAGATTAGATGTTTTTATTTTAAAAATAAAAATATAATATAAAAGGTGAAATATGGGTCTCTTGGAGAACCCACGTGGTTCCCTCTTGACATGCATAAAATTAATACATGCAAAGGGAAAGGGATATTATTTATGTTGATTATGATTATACATTCAGGGAATTCAATTCCGGGGGAGACAAATCTGTGCATGGGGGATTTCTGCAAGAGAGAGAAGAATTGGTAGCATTGAAGAAAAGTGTGATTGAGCATAGAATTCGTGGAAAATTGGAATTGTTGGTTGAAAGAGAAACAAGTCCAGTTCCAGAGCAAAGTGTCTACTTTGTCCACAGTATGTGGCAGTTGGGTTGGTTGAGAGTACCAGTAAGCCTAAGCCTGTTTTGTTAACTTTTTGGTTGATAAATTCCTATTGTTTTGCTTTTGGTTGCACCCGTGAAAGGACAATGGTGTAACAAATTATTTTAGTGGAATTCTAAGCATAGATGTAGTGATGGGTTTCATTGTGGTGCTAGCTAGCATAAAGCTAAAGGAAGGGATTGCACAGTTGGCATGGATTTGGTAACAAACCAGTAAATCATGTTTGCCAAGTGAGGAAATTCTGGAAGAAATTATGGAGCTGGTGAGATGTATGTTTGGTGAATGCATGAGTCTCAGCTTGGGGGTGGTGTTCTGTTGAGAGATGAATGGACATAATAAACTATGGTTGGGTGGAGCGTGGAAGCCACCCAGCCAGTTTCCCAATTCAAATATTTTCCAAATAAGTTTTCAATTTCTAGGAATGATGTTTAATTTCTCAAAATTATTTATTTGATATATGGTGAAACAATTCCATAGTTTCTGTTTTAATTCCTGAAATGTTATTTAAGTGATGACTAGTAAAAAAATTATATGAATTTCCTTGTTTAATTTTCTTGAGTTTGATACAAGGAATGATTTCATGTTTTACTTGGTTAAAATTCATGTAGATGGAATGGGTATAAGTTTTACTACGTAGTATGTATGTTAAAAAATTATATTCCTAGTTCTTGAACTACAGTTATTACTGCACTTTAATCTTAAATAATTATGTTATTTATAACTTATGTTATGTTTTCATTGCCATTATAATAAGGAAAATTAATATCATGAAAATTGTAATTGTTAGTCTAATAAACCTAGTTTCTCATTAGTGCGCAATTCATAATAGTGTTTTATTGCGCAGTTTTACTGCGTAGTTTTAATAGAATATTTACTAGTGTTTTATTGCGCAGTTTTACTATACAGTATAAGTATTTTTAATGGGAAATATTTATTATGAGAATTAGTGATGAAGTAAAATTAGAATGGTTAAATGTGCGACAAATAATTAAATTAAGCTTCCGCTAAAAGAATTATGTAATATGTTTTTTCTATGCATGGTCGTGCATGAGAAATATTAATGCATATGAATATTATGCAAGTAATAATTAGAAAAAGAAAAAATACTACTATGTGTGTTAAGTTAATGTGACACTGGGTGTGTTACACTTTGAATGACTATGTCATTGATATTTAGTTCCAAAGTCCTTTAGCACTCACAAGAAGAGGAGTAATTACAAGAATCCTATAACCCAAATCATGGCAATATCTAAGTAGGTTGTCAAGTCTCATGAAGTAGCCAATCAGTCAATTATAAGTTCATAACTTCAAGGCTAAATTTCAATTGAGAGTAGTTTTAGTTAAGAAGGCAATTTGATTAATCATAGGAAATAATTGGTGATGTAGTTGGTTCTGTCCTCTTAGAGAATCCAAGGCATTCCCAATATATAATTGAATTTTCAAAGTTCAAATAATTTCTTCTAGTTATAACTTATTCCTATCTTTAGGAATGACTATGTAATTCATAGTGTTGATTAATAGAAATATTTTTCTCTTAGTTGTGATTTAGAGTTTCTTAAAGGGTTCATCATACTTCCTTGGGTAAGGGCCCACTCAAGTGAATTTCATTAATGAAACCCTCAATTCCAATGTACTATCATTATGGTTACATTGTTCAATAGCATAGATTTGTGTGTTTCTTTATCGACATAGATAGTTATGTGCTTTATCATTTCATCATAGAATAGAGAAACTAAGACTCTTTGACATTGTACTCCTCAATGGATTAGTCTTCATAGTTTTCATATATAGTGCACAATACCTCTAAAGTTTGTACTTTCTCATGTCAAGAATTAAAGTAGGTTAGGGAGTTCAATAGTTTAGTGTTGTAATTCGATAGTTAATCCCTTTTGACACCATTATCAGGGAGGTTGCTAACAAATTATGGTATGATATAATCTTATGCCCTTTCCCCTATTCATTACTTTCCCTTGGTTTAATTTGAAATTGTCATGGGAATAGAAATAATGCTTGACTCTAAAATTATCAACCTAGTGGAAGGGAGAGATACACATGCAAGCTTGGTGGGAAGGCACTAGGAAAGAAGAATGAAAACCGTGATATATGTAAAGAAGGATATGATTAAATTAAAATGATCTGGAAAAATAATTATCATCCCTCTAAACCCCAAGGAAGGGAAACCATGGTTGAAGACTCTACAAGAGGAATCAAACATTATTAAAACATACTAAGCCCTATAGAGAAATGAAGAAATCATAAAACTTAATGACAAGGGAGATTTGTGTCTGGGCCCTTTTATGTATGTAGCCCAAGAATAAAATAAAAAAAATTCACAAAGGGAAAATGGAAACTTAGGAAGCATGGAGAAGAAGAACAAACAAAAGAATCCCAATCAAGAAAACAATGCTAGAGAGAAAGGAGTATACATGAAAAACTAATTCAAATAAATAGATTTATTAAAATAATGTGATCAACTCTAATGGATATCGAAAGGAAAATATATGGAAAATTGACCAACCTTAAAGATGCAAATACAAACACAAGATACATTGCAACAAAATAAGTTTTCAGTAAAGAACAAGAAAAGGCATTCATAAAGAAAAATATGAGTGGTTTATAATTAAGTTGTCCCCCCAGTCAATGAATTGGAAAACACATGTCCAATAAAGAAGTAAGTAATATGGTAGGTGAGGTTGATATAAAGAAATGTAAGCATAAGTTATCCTCACAATAAATGTAAGCATAAGTCATCCTCATAAGTTATGTGAAATAGAAAAGAATCCAGGTTTGCAGGTTAGTGACTTAGCAAGTGAAGAACCCATAGAATCCACATAAATGGAAAAGAGAATGAGAGGGTTGATAGGAATTCCACGAGAATCAAAGAATTCAAGGAATGTGGAGCCTAAAAAGAAGAGAAAGTTTGATAAACAATAATTGATTGTGCTAAAATCCATATTGCAAAGAATAAGAGATGCCAAAATGAAATAAATAGACTCAAATAAGCACTAGGTAAACTTTTGTTGATATGAAGCTAGTTAATTATAAGGGTTTCGCACATTGGTTTATAAGGACTGTTGATATTTCCATTTTGTGGAGTAAGAATGATAATATTTTGTTTGGTGGCCGGTTTGGTTTCCCAGGTGGAAAACCATCCACATAATAGCATGTATATACTCTTTTTATAGTAATACAATATAGAATATAATTACTTATGTGTGTGTGCACGATCCATAGTTTCCATGATTGTAGTGATAGTTTTGTTTGGGTAGGATGGATCCCTACTTTTTTTTTTGGGGGGGGGTGTTTATAGCAATTTTTAGACTTTTTGTGTGGGACCCTTCAAGAGAATCTGACTGAAAATGAGACATTAATGAAAAATATACAACTAAAATAGTGTCAGTTCACCCTCCCTAATAAAATTGACATTAAACTTTGTAGGTATGATGACAGGAATACCACCATCACCCAATGTCCGGGTTATCTTCCTTTAACCTTTAACTCGGGTGTCATGGCACTTTTAAAATGCAAGAAAGAAATAGCATGAGGCTAACTATTCTATACAACCCAATTAATGGATTTGAATTCCTTTGCGGAATGGCATAGACACCATGTGCAAAATGGGGTTTCAACTAGTTCTTGGAATAGTGGGTTGGAATTTAATCTATTGTCCAAAGAAAGGAAATTTAAATGATATATCACAATGAAATTAGCCATAAAATAATGGGATGAAATTAAATAAGAAAACAAGTTTTTGGTTTTACATTTAAAAACTAAAATTATTGTGAGGTGCATGCATGATTTTCTAAAATTAATTAAACACAAAGAAAAGCAAAAAATGGGAATTTTTACATGGTTATCCTATGTTTTTTTTTTTCTTTCTGCCTTATATGCACCTTTTCCTTGAACGGGTATTCAGGTGTTTCCTAGTTGCTTAGGGGAAGCAGTTGGGGTAAATGGATGCTTCCCTTCTAGATTCGCAAACTTTTAGTGCATATATCTTTAAAATTTTCAACAAAAAAGAAACAAAAATATTAATGTACAAGGAAAAATAGCCACCAATATGGTTTTCCTAGAAGGGTAAACTAACCAAAAATAGCCAATTCCCTTATTGAGGACATCAACAGATGGGCGAGAAGAAAGATGACAGCAGAAAATAAAATAAAATAAGAAGAAGAAGAAGAAAGGAGAAAGGTAGATCTAACCAACAAGAAATCCTTGAGAAATAACCTGAAAGGACCCTTAGCCTCCCTATATTCCAGCTAGAGATGGAATGCATTGGTCCTATAGAAAATCTATACAAAAACACACATAAAACGTTAACTTAAATTTGTTATCAAGGAAACACCAACACATCAAACCCAAGGAAATAGTAAAGAAGCCTAGTTAACCAACGCTTCCATGCTTATAACCAATATAAAATCTACCACACTATCCCTCAACCCCTAAATAATTAATGGTTCAATACTAACAGTTGACAAGAACAAGCAAGTCCAAACACCAAGAACCCCATAGAAAAACCAGTCGAGCTTAAGTGTCTTTATTCAAAAAGTCCTCATTGATACAAAGTCCTTCCTCTTATTTATAAGAAAGGAGGAAGGTTAGGGATATATCATAAAACAGTTCTCAGTTTTGGAAAAGTGACAAATGGACCACCATAAAATATTTTTTCCTTTTTTGGAAAAATATTTTTAAATAAAAAAAATCAAACAGTAAATTATAATATTTAATTAACTTAACAAAAACTTTTATAACAGAAAAAAAGACCGTGACCAAAATATTTGAGGAATATGACAAGAAAATGCCGCCTCATCCATTTTTCCTTTGGATAGGAGATCCTAAGTGGCATTAATTTGTTTATTTTCTATTGCAAACAAGGCTGAAAAAAGTGTCAAAAGGCCATCAGTGGCTATCGATTTTACTGGGAATGAGAGCTCATTATTGGGTTCTGAGGATTTGGTTTTCTTCATAGCGCAAGGGGTCCTCAGTATTGTTAGCCCGATGGAGAATATTTATGTTGTTCAAGGACTTTTGACACTTGTTTTCAAGCACCCCTAGCTCCCCATAGTTTTCCCCAACCATGGATGAAGTTTTGGCTTCGATTAGGGATTGATTTGGCATGAAAGGGAAATGGGATTGAAAATAGATTGGATGGCCCACCTAACTTAACAACCCAAAAATTAATATTTAATGTCCCTATAGCAACTTGTTGTCCACCAAATTTTCAATGCCTTTCATTTAGCACAAAACGAGTTAAGAACGAGTGCAATTTGGCCCATAAAATACATAAGGAGGTGTTGGTATAGGGTCATCTTTGATGAAATTTTGAATTTGAAATACAAATTCTAGGTTGAAAACTAGAATTGAAATTATGAATCATAACTATAGTTTTGGATCTGAAATGGGCCATCCTTTGTTTGGAGAAATTCGTCCCAGTCGGCCCCCAATTAAACCTCCTTCAGACATTGATTCCAAGGGAAAATATGTGTCATTGTGGTTTAAGGAATTTTCACTAAAATGCAAGGATGAATTGATGATATTTATCATTGTAATTATAATCTACTCTCTTTTCAAGTTATCTGGACTATTTCCAGGTGATTTGTTTCCTCCATATGAGAAAGTTATAGAACTAACTTTGCCAATGACTCTTGGGGGGAGGGATATTCGATTTCACTACTCGCATGCCTCCATATTGCTTCTTCCCTTTCCAAGATATTCATCCTTTATTCACCCAAGGGATTTAGGTTTGTCTAGGTTCGCATCAAAGAAAACCCCTCCTATATTTTCTTTGTATAAATGCACTATTTTTGTTAGGTATTTTTGGGAATTTTTGAAGTGGTCTTTGGAACATTCAATGGTGAGATTTTTTATCTTGTGTAGTTTTCCTTGTCGGTAATTGATTTGGAAAGCTTTGATGGTTGAATTTAGAATAATAAAGCAATATGAATCTAGAATCTAAAACTTTTGGTAATATAATTAAAAAATAATAATTATGTCAACAAAATATGAAGCTTCATATCGTATATCAACTCAAACTTAGCTTATAAGCAAAGACAAGCGCTTATAAGCACACACTAACAACAAGAATTGACTAGACCCTACAACTATCCAAATAATACCAATTTGAATCTAACTTGAGAACATTTAGAACTTGTGAGCATGGACAATATTATAGGAAGACAAGATACTTGTAGATATTTCCTATATATTTTCTCATAAAAGAACTAAATACTTGAATTTATCATCATAGATGATTTAGCGTATAAATCTGTATTTATTGAAATAGAGTATTTTTATCATCATCGATAAATGTAGGTATCTTTGACTAGCTATTTTCTAGAAAAACAAGTTAAACTTCTATGTTTCTTAATGTAGTATGTATCGACCTTTTGCACTCAGGCCATAGTCAATCAAATTTGGTGAAACTATTGAGACTTGACCTAACTAGAAAGATTCAATTGTAGTTCAAAATACCAAACTCATATAGTAACTTCTATTTAATTTATAAACAATTATCTTCAAACTGAAATATTACGATAACGGATTAAGTCTACCTCTACTTCCCCATATATCACTTTTCCTAACAAAATTCATATCTTCCTATAAATCCAATCAATCCTTCTTACCTCCTTATGGTTTACTACGTTCTCCAAGTAGTCATTTCTCTAATTATAAGGGCCATAAACATTTATTGGGAAGAACACCTTTCTAACAACCTTGGGGAATAAGTTTTTGAAGTTGTTGAGAGGTCTTTGGAGGATAAATGCAAATAAAGTGTTTCCTTACATCCTTTGATGTTTCCCTAGATTTTCCCACTACCCCCTCACATTTAAAATGACATCTAAGAAAACGTATTCACATAAAATTGGCGCCTCTTCTAAAAGAATGCATTATTGAATTAAAAAAATATGCACCTTGTAATTATCTATTATCCTATTGAAGGACCTCTTCTTATAACTGTAATACCAGTGCACATATGTTTAGGGAGATAATATGAGAGATGTTCCCAAAACCACTATCATCAATGGATAACTATAGTCAAATAGATTTATTTCATGGAATTATTAACTTATAATTAATAAAAATACAAACTACAATACAATTAATAAAATACTCGTGGGTTGCATGTATATCTATAAGACTTCCATAGAATTGATGTGCAAATTTTTGCTAACTTCAAACTATGTACAAATTAGAAAAAAAGTTGGTTGGGAATGTTACTGAGGGTTTCTTTGGCGTTAGGGTTTCTGTTCCTTCCAGTGGGCGCCTAGTACATTACATGTCTGCGATAGTGATCTTTGTGTGGTGCATCTATGGGTTTTTTGATGCCATGGAGGATGAAATTTTGGACTTCTTGGCTAAGGAGGTGGAACCGTTGCTTTCCATTTTGAGGACAAATTCAAAAATGCAGGGTCATTGTCAAATTGCAATATTGTCGGGTTCAGGCGGGGTGCAACGTTTTTCACTCTTTCTCGACTAAATGATTTCGTTTTGTCGATATTCGTAACCCTTGGGTGAATGATGGGGCATGTCATGATTCTAATCAAGAGTATACATGTCACGTGACCTCCCCTCAATTGGTGGGTGGTAATATTCATCGCTTTGGTCATTTGTTCCTTCCACCATGTGGCTTGTTCCCTTCTCCTTCAAGTATAGGGTTTAAGGTGAGGGATTCTACTATTGGTAAACATGATGTTTCAAAGACCTTGGGGTTTTCGAAGTTGACTACAACTCCTTTGAATTCTAGTGCAAAGGAGGGATTGTCTCTGGCATCTCGAGATGGTACTTGTGGTGTGAAAGGTTTTTATGTGAATTCTAGTTTCAGGAAGCTGGCAGATGGTGCTCGAGCCAAAGCCTGTCGATCTTGCAAAATCCTAAAATCCCAAGTAGACCCGATATGGTAATGGGGAAGGACATTAACCTTTCTTGGGCTAAAATCATGGTAAAGAAAGCTCTTATTCGATGCCTGGAATATGTCACAATAACCAAGGAGAAGATTATGTCATGGCTCAATATTTAATGGAAACCCCTAGTAGGGTATGTTCCGAAGGTTTGTTTGTTGGTCAATGGATGGTATTACTTTCATTTCATCACCGAGGATCATCTAGAATGGATTCTAAGTAAGTTGTGGGTGCTTGGATACAGTTCTCTAGTTCTTGACTATTGGAATACATCCTTTAACCTGCCGAATGAAAAAGTGTGGAAACGTCATCTCTAGCTTTTATTTCGAGGTTTCCCTTTACAATGATGGATGCAGTCAATTCTGGAAACTGTAGCCAATATCGTGGGTTGATTTAGCTTCATGGAATACTTGATGCTTTATGGTTATGATAAGCAGGTCACCTCCATCCTTATGGAATTGGATATCTCTTGTGGTCTTCCAGAATATTTACATATTAAACGGGGGGACTTGCAATTTCTTCAATGCTTGGATTATCTTAAGGTCCCTTTTTTACGTTTTGCTTGTCAAAATACTGGCCATATGAAGGATGCTTGTCCAAGCAGACTAGGGTTTTCTATGCCTGTAAACTCTTCATCTGATGCACTTTCAATAGAGGACTATTTGGAAGAATATTCTCTGGGGTCTATTCCTAAATCGACTAGTGCTTTGAATGCCTTATTTTATTTGGATGTTAACTCAGACACTTCAGGATTTCTAAGTTAAAATCTCTCTTCCTTGCTTTCTACAATTCCTTGTCGGCTAAAGAATTGGATTTTATTAATGCTAAAGAGTTGAGGTCTTTGAATAGACACATAAGTCCAATGGTTGGTTTGATGGTAGTCCTCCATATTCTGTTATCCCTTCTCTTGTTATTGAACCCTCTTTGGTGGTGGATAAGACACAATTTTTCTGTGTGGAAAAGGGTAATAAGGGTGATTCTTTGGATCTGTTGGATTCAGCCTTTGGGCCTTGTGATGAGGGTTTTTCTTCAGTTGTTGACCCAATTTTTGTTGGTTTCATCCCTCTACATTCCTTGGATAAGGTTCCAATTTTAGATTCGATGACCCTTTTCTATTTTGGGGAAGGTGGATTCCCAATTACCTTCAACGTTGAAATATTTTCTCTCTCTTGAGAGGGATAGTGTTTATGTGGTGGAGCCTTGTTCGCGTCCTTTGATCCCCTTGTGTTTCGAATCTATTTGAAACTCTCCTTCAGGGGCCTTAATTCCAAACCATTTATTTTTAAATACCCTAGGCTCTTTTCACAATCCAGGTCCCTCTCAAACTCCTTTTATGGTATTTTCATATAATCCCTCCCGGGCTGAGATTGTTCCTATATATTCCATCAGATGCGAAAATGGTGACTATTAATCGGAAAAAGAATATGAAGGCTCTGGCCAAAGAAGGGGGTTTGGATCTTAAGGTAATTGGGTCTCCTAAAAACACTTATATTCCTTTATCTACCATATTGGTTGATTCTTCATACTCATGTTTTTTACGGAGTTCAAAAGGTATTTCTAGGGATCTTAGAGCAAGTCATCCCTAATCACACGATGAATTATGCTCTTGATCTCCTTCAATATTAGAGGCCTGGGGGGTAGGCCAAATTCAATTCCCTCAAAATATTGTTCATTATCACTAAGGTAGGTTGATGTTGTCCTGGTACAAGAAACTATGTGTGAGAGCTTGAAGGCTTGTGAGTACTTTTTGAATTTATTCCCAGGTTGGGAATGTTGTTCTTTGGACTCTTTTGGTCTGGCATGGGGCTTATTAGCTATATGGAACCCTTCCTTAGCTTATTTTAAGGCCTTTTCATCTCCAACAGGTATTATTTTAGATGGGAATATCAGGGGGTTGGATCGCCCTATAAAACTTGTTAATTGTTATGCACCCTATGTGGGAAGGAAAGCTTTTCTGAAATAGGGTGGAGAATTGTGTGATTCTCAAAGAGGATCTTTTAATTTTTGTTGAAGATCTAAAATTTATGCTTTTATCCAATCAATTTTGGCAAGATGCCCCTAGGTTGGATCCTTTATCATATTTTTTTAGTAGGATGTCCGAAAGGTCAAAACTTATTGATGTTCTCCCTTTCCCTTTGGGGCCAACATGGCAGAATGTAAGGACATGCAAAATTCATGTCTCTAAAAGATTGAATAGATTCTTCCTATCAGAATCCATTTCTGAGGTTGTTTGGAGATACATATCGTGGGTCATTAATTCGGGGATCTCTGATCATCTCCCCATTTGTCTCCAGCTGGACTTGGACTATAAGGTTCAAATTTTCCTTTTAAAGTTAATGATTCTTGGCTTGAGGATCCCAGTTTTATTCCATTAGTAAGGACCTTCTGGTCTTCCTACCCTATCATTGGTGATCTCTATGCTATGGATTCTCTAGTAACCAAATTGAAAGCTTTAAAGAAACAGGTTGTTCAATGGGAAAATAATATAAAACAAGAGATTACGCAAGACTTGTTGTTGTGTGAAGAGAGAATTGACTCCATCTATCCACATAACTTTTCTAGTATTTTATCCAGAGAGAATAAGATCCTTTTAGCTGATTTGGAATCCAAGAAACCTTCTTTCCTTAGAATCTAGGAGGAAACCTAGACTCTCAAAAGCAGGGCCATCTATATCAAACAAGGTGATAATAACTACAATTTTTTTCACAAATTTTCAAATCAGAGAAGGATTTGTAATTCCATTTAGGATACCAAGGACAAGGATGGAGTGATTAATGGACAAAGGGATTCGGAGAGAGAATTTGTGTCACGCTTTTCTTCTATTTTTAAGGATCCAAAAAAGACTGATACTTCTTCCCAATTAAAGGTGAATCAACAATACCCTAGGTTTTTTTCCAAGGAGGAGGGCTTGCAGGTGGGTAGTACTAGTGCTATCACCCTAGATAGGTGGAACATGTCGTTAAGAAATTTTCCATATGTAACAGTATTGGCCTAGATGGATGGATTGTGGAACTTTTCCCTGCTTTCTTTGACCTAATGGGGGAAGACATTGTGAAGGTGGTGGAAGAGTCTAGGGTTAAGGGAGTTGTTACTAGTTCTTTAAATGCCACTTGCATAACTCTTATTCCTAAAAAATCTAAGCTCGATTCCTTTGATGATTTCAAACCGATATCCCTTTACAATCTAGCTTATAAATATATATCCAATGTGATTTCCAAAATCAAACCTATATTGATTGACTATCTATCTCAGGAGAAGTTCGGATTTCTAAATAAAAGGCAAATTCTTGATGTCATCGGGGTCACTCAAGAATGATTACACTTTATCAATATCAAACATTTAGAAGACCTAATTATCAAAATGGTTATCATAAAATATTGTGATAGAGTTTATCAATTCTATATTAGGTTGGTGCTTCTCCAAATTGGTCTTCCCCTTCAAGTGACGGACTGGATCATGTCTTGTGTAATTTCTGCAAAAAATGTAGTGCTTGTCAATGGTAGTCCTACTCCTTTCTTAAAAAGTACTAGGGGCTTCTGCTAAGGATTCCTCTCTCCCCACATCTATATGTATTGGTTGTGAAGGGCCTCAGTAGGTTCATTGAGAAATCCAAATTAGATCAAAGATTGTCAAGGGTGAAAGTGTCCTCTTCTCTCCACATTACTCATTTATTATTTGTGGATGATGTTTTGTTATTTGGGGTTGGTATTTTATCATAATGGAAAACTTATTATGAAATTATTAATATTCTTTACAATGCCTCGGGGATGGAGGTCAGTATTCAGAAATCCTTTCTCATTCAGCATGATGTGGATGACAGGATTCTGGCATCAATTCTCCAATGGTTCCCTTACAAAACTGAGTTATTATCTTCTAGTTTCAAATATTTGGGATTTATTTTAAAGCCAAATAAATATGTCCAATCATATTGGATGTGGCTAATCATGAAATTAGAAAAAGGGATTGAATGTTGGAGTTACAAATGGATCTCCTTGGGGAGAAAACTTATTCTCGTAAAGTCAGTTTTAGAAAGTATTCCAGTTTATTAGCTTGCTTTGGAAAAAATCTTGTTTCGATCCTTCACTCTTTGGAAAGGAATATTATGCAATTTTTGTGGTCAGGTAATGTGAACAGATCTAAGATTCACCTGATCGGTTGGGAAAGGGTTTTGTTTCCAAAGGATGTGGGTGGGTGGGGAATTAAAAATCTCATTTGGTTTAGTGATGCTTTGAGATTCAAAATCCTTTGGCGGGGTTGTTTGGTGTGGGTTTATGGAAGAACCTATTATATGCTAAATATTTTTAAAAAATGCATGTGTTATAGTGGATTAGAAATACTAACAAGTATGTTGTCAATGTTTCTTTGCTATGGTTTGGTTTTATGAAGGCCTATTCATGGTTGTGATCATGGCTAGCATGAAGTATAGGAGATGGAAGTCTTGTTCATTTGGAAATTGATCCCTTCATTGGTGGGGAGTCCTTCTATAAGTTGTCTTCTCAGCTTATACAAATTTTAAATTCTACAGGTCACTATAGACTTTCACAGGTGAGAAATAGGATAGAGGGTTCGCATTCCTATTGGCTCTTTGTTGAGGATTTAGGACTCTCTGGCGCTACCGCAATCAAAAGCAATAATTTTGTAGTTGGTATTAACCATATTGGAAACAGTCTTGTTGAAAAGGATGACATACTTGTGTGGGTTTGGAACAATTCGGATGACCAAATTAGTGCCAACCTGGGTTATGAATCCATTTCAGTTTCCAATTTGTTTAGTCCAAGGAAATGGTGGCTTAAAAAATTGTGGAAACTGTATATACCATTGAAAATTAAGTGATTTTTTTGGATCGGCTTGGAAAACATAATTATGACATGGGATAACTTAAATAAAAGAGGATTTGAAGGTCCAAAAATGTGTGTTTTTTGCAAAAAAGAGCCTGAGTATGTCAATCATATGTTCATGGATTGTTACTTTTCCATAGCTGTCTGGGTAGAGGTTCTTGTAGTATTAAATAATGATGTAACTTCTCCTTTGGCAAATTTTGATGAAAGTTTGGAGATTTGGTTTCCTAAGGTCCCTCTACATAAGGAACCTCCATTTATTGGTTGTTGGATCTTGTGGAAGGTGAGTAATTCATGGATTCTTGATGGTGTACAACAATAGGTTCAGTTCCTTTCCTCTAATATTTTAGGCCTTCATAAAGACTATTAAAGATATCAGGGTTGTAGAAATTTAACTTCTCTGACAAGCTTTCAAGTTAACTCAGATTAACAATGTTTAATAAACCATCTCATTCAACCATAGACAGTTGAAAATGAAATTTCACTCTTAAACATATCTGAACTGGAAGCACAAAAGAAGTACTACCAAAATACTGAGAACAGAAAGAACATAACAGCCATGCACATAAAATTTCAGACTTAGGTATTTTAGCCAAAATGGCCCAGGAAAAACCCTGAAGGGAAAACCTGTGAGAGAGATATTTTATTAGTTTCTTCTTCAATCAAATGTACAGCATAAATTTAATAGTAACAAGCATAATTATCTCAACCAACAAAATTAACAGGAATCCTCGAATTCTCTGCAAGAATCTACCTCAAATTCTGTGCATATATTTCTGGAAATCGTGCCCTTCTCAAGCAACACAGAGTTGTACTAACAGCTCCTTGATTTTAATGCCAAACTCAATTTTCTATCTGGAAATCCGTGCCCAACAAAACAACACAAAAATTAATTTTCTGCCTCGAAAATTGTGCCTCGATTTTCGTGCACTGTACGGAATAGTACGGAATTAATTTTTTGTACTTGTCTCAAAATTCATGCCTCTTCCTGAAAATATGTGCCACTGTTTTCTTATCGAAAATCGTGCCCTGAACTATTGTACAGTCTAGGAAACCGTGATGTACCTGGCTGATATCTCAGACAGCCACTTTCTCTCTCTCAAACTCCAACTAGAACTTGATTTCCAATTCTCTTGGAATATCTCCACTTATCCAACTCTCTTGGGATGTGTGCAAATGAAGGAATGAGGTGCCTTATTTATTATTTTTCCCTTGTCTTTTCACTTCACCTTCCCGAGGTAGCTGAAAGACACTAGATCAAGGGCCCACATTTAATCTAGTGTTTTCTCATCAATGGATGAGAAAAGTCACTTTTCTCTCCATTAAATATTTTCTCTCTCAACCACAACTTAAATAAATTGAAAAGTCACTTTATAACTCTAAAGTGACATTAATTACTTTTCTCCAGCAATTAATGCAAGGGTTATGTACTTTGTCCCCTTTTTAGTGACTTAGGAAAAAGTCACTAGGGGAACACTTCCTTGGTACAAATTTCAACACTCCCTCTTACTAAGGAAGGTGTTATCCCTCTCTCCCAACTTATCCCCGAAGAAGATAAACTGGTTCCCCACCAAAGCTGGTAAACTGCTCATGTGCTTCTCGCACAATATTGAAGATGCCCACCCTTTCTAAACTCTGCTCTAGAAAGGTCAAATCAAGTGTCCATTCATGTTAGACATCATCACATGAAGGACATCATCCTGAGCTGCAAAGCTCAGTGCTTCCGCTTCACGCAGGAAGGCCTTCTCACATATCCTCTGCCAAAACCTCTCTCCAGTCTCATACTATCAACAATAGAAGCTCCCCCTGTCTCTGGAATCTGTTCTGCATCCTGCACTGATGCCTCATGTCGAGACATCTCATCTCGCTCATCCATCAGTGACAAGTCATACTAGTTGACCCTCTTTCCATCACTGGAGGAATTAGCCTCATGCTGACTCCTCTGAATACAAGATGAACTACTCGGTACCATAATAATATATGGAGCATCTCGCTCTCTCCTCTAAACTGTGGACTGACTAATCAGCGCCACATCAATCCTCGAAGCATCTAGCTCACTATTTGTATCAAACTCAGGATCTATTATCCACCCAGATCCTCCAACTATAGGTTGACCACGCACTACATACTCTCCATCTCTCTGATGACCTATAAGCACAGGGTCAACCAGATCCACTCCCAATACATAAATGAGGATGTGTTCACTCTTGAACAATACTGCATATCATGTTCCCTCTAAGGCTAGAATTGAAAGTTTGTTGTCCTACAGCCCTGGAATATAGCATACTTTTGTAATCTCCATAATCTCTCCAAACTCAAGGTGGAACCGTACTCATCCCAAACCTATGAGTTCATGCACTGTCCCATCTCTATCCTGCATGAGCTGCTCTGTAATAGTCTCAAAAGTGAGGAAGGCATCTCACCTCCCAGTCATGTGACTACAATAGGAACTATCCACAATCCACTTCCCAGTATCAACTGGTCCGCTACTGTCACAACTCGAAATAGTAGTGACGAGAGAGAACTCTTTCTCGAACTGTGTATCAAAACACTCAATATCTGTTATAGCTTAAACATGCTCCTCTTTCTCCTACTCCCCCTTCTTCTTCTTAGTACATTGGCCTGCATAATTTCCAAAATCATTGCATGCATAGCACCTGACTCTGCTCAGGTCCTTCTTTTTCTCACCCCTCTTCTGCTTATCCCCTCTCAGGCCCTTCTTGGACTTCTTTCCTTTATGTGATAAGGCAACGTTCTGCTCATCAGTATCCTACTCAATCTTCTCTTGAGACCCTTTTCGGATCTCCTCCTGAGTAAAATCATCCCACAGTATTTCCCAAGAGGGAAAGTTCTCTCATCCAACTACACACTTCTTGAAAACATCCCACTCCTTAGTGAATCCTTTCAGGGCTATCAGCACTAGCTCGGGATCGGGAATCACCTCACCAACTGCACTCAGTTCATATTTTACTTGTCTAAGTCTAGTGAGGTAAGAGGCTACATTCTCACCTCTCTCCATCTTTGTGCCGTGAAGCTTATCCTTTAAATCCATTTTACGATTTTCATTCTTGTTCTCATACAAACTTTTCAAAGTATCCCACATATCCTTGGCAGTATGTTTCTCTTCCAAATGAGGAATGAGGTGATCTCAAACACCATCTAGAAGCAATCTCTGCGTTCTAGCTGTTAAGATTTAATATGCTAAGACATAAAATAGCAGCATTGCATTCCATTTCGCAATAATAGCATACACAGGATCACTGAAGAAACAACAAGTACATCATAAACACAAGAGACACAAATTTATCTTGGGAAACCCTCATGGGGTAGAAAACCCAGTAAAGCTTCCTCAATATAGATGACCAGCAATATACAAAGATGTAACCCTGAGCATAAGCTCCTCCTTCTCCATAGCAGACCTCTCCTCCACAAGTGCGCCACTCTCAAGTGAGTGAGTGTGTGTCAAATGAGGAATACACCTCCTCTATTTATACACTACTCCGACTTGTCTTTTACACAAATCATGTAGGCTCGTATTTAACCAATGGGTTAAATACCCCACTACAACTGACTGGGCCGACCCCTCTAGGGTGGTCTAATAACCCTTTGACCCACATAACACATATAGCTCCGACCCCCACTAGAGAAGTCTAATAACCCAAGTTACCACATTCCGATGGAGGAATAAACATCTTCGGATATACATTAAGATCTTCAAGGAGGAATGAAACATCTCTAGAATAATAAAGTACAAATATAATATTCTTTGAAGTTACAATATCTCAACACTAGCATCCTTCACCTCATGTATGTCAAGGGCTATAGGATTAGCTGAGGGAGGAACCACTATGGTACTGACGAAGGTCCATAATTTGTTCTCCTTGAGAACCGTTGTCATCCGAGCTTTCCACTGCAAGTAGTTGGAAATCCCTTCCAACCGATCTTCATACCGGATGCAAGCCATAATTTACTGAAAATAATAGTCCAATAAATCTGCTAGGTGAACAAAGACTAAATCTCCCACAAGTTTGAAAATTTATGACTGTTAATCTTTCCTTAATAGGACTTTGATACCATATAGAAATTTCACTTCTCTGACAAGCTTTCAAGCTTACTCAAATTAACAATGTTTAATAAACCATCTCATTCAACCATAGACAGTTGAAAATGAAATTTCACTCTTGAACATATCGGAATTGGAAGCACAAAAGAAGTACTACCAAAATACTGAGAATAGAAAGAACATAATAGCCATGCACATAAAATTTCAGACTCGGATATTTTAGCCAAAATGGCCCAGGAAAACCTTGAAGGGAAAACCTGTGAGAGAGATATTTTATTAATTTCTTCTTCAATAAAATGTACAGCAGAAATTTAATAGTAACAAGCATAACTTATCTCAACCAAAAAAATTAACAGGCAGCCTCGATTTCAGTGCCAAACTCAATTTTCTACCTGGAAATTCGTGCCCAACAAAACAACACAGAAATTAATTTTCTGCCTCGATTTTCATGCACTGTACGGGACTGTATAGAATTGTACAGAATTAATTTTTTGCACTTGTCTCGAAATTCATGCCTTTGCCTGAAAATAAATGTCGTTGTTTTCTTCTCGGAAATCGTGCCCAGAACTATTGTACAGTCTTGGAAACCGTGTTGTACCTAGCTTCTATCTCAGACAGCTTTCTCTCTCTCAAAATCCAACTGGAACTTGCTTTCCAATTCTCTTGGAATAACTCCACTTCTCCAACTCTCTTGGGATGTGTGCAAATGAAGGAATGGGGTGCCTTATTTATTGTTTTTCCCTTGGCTTTTCACTTCACCTTCCTGGGGTAGTTGAAAGGACACTAGATCAAGGGCCCACATTTAATCTAGTGTTTTCTCATCAATGGATCAGAAAAGTCACTTTTATCTCCATTAAATATTTTCTCTCTCAACCACAACTTAAATCAATTGAAAAGTCACTTTATAACTCTAAAGTTACATTAATTACTTTTCTCAAGCAATTAATGCAAGGGTTATGTACTTTGTCCCCTTTTTAGTGACTTGGGGGAAATTCACTAGGGGAACACTTCCTTGGTGAAAATTTCAACAAGGGCCAGCCTAAGTTGAGGAAGATGATTGTGCCAAAGTTTCCTTCTGATGTCATCCTTGGTTTCTTCAATGGTCCTGATTCTACTTAGTAGTGTGGAGTTGGAATGGTAATCATATTTTATGATAGGAATATATTTTCTTTATGTATGGGATGTGATGTCGAAACCAATACTTGGGTTGAGCTACTTACATTGTGGGGGCTTCTTCATTTTGCTTAGACAAGGGGGTTGGTGATTAGAAACATCTATGGAGATTCCAAGTTTGTGGTTGATTGGGTTGAGAACAAGACCTTCCTTTGTGTGGACAAATTGGAACAATGGAGAAGCAAGGATTCATGTACTTAAATCTGGTTTTGCATATATGTCAGTTTCACAAATCTACGGGAATTTTAATGTGGAGGCAGATTTTTTATCCAAAAAAGTTTTTGAATGTCTTGAAGAAATTTTTTACTTTGAAGAAACTGATGATTTCATCATTTTTAATGAGGGTACTGTGATAGTATATTTAGTTTTCTGGACTTGGTTATCATATTTTGTTTTTTCTTCTTTTTTGATAATGATTCTATATAACTTTGTTGTTAGTAGTTTCCCTGCTCAAGTGATGAACTGCTAGAACTTACATTCTGAGAATTGCAGTCTTTGTTTATATCCCCTTGACATTAGATATTTAATATACTTGTCGAGAACTATAATCCTTGATGGTGGCTCTGTCATATGTATTTTCTACTGTAACTTTGATTCACCCTTTGAATAGCAAGTTACTTATTTTTTCTATTGAAAAAACCTATGTACAAATTAAGAAACATTCAAATATTTTTTATAAATAACTTATGATGTTAGTTTCCCACTCATGCATTCGTGTAGAACATCTAATATAAATTATGTAATCTCACTATTTCCATACACAACTAATCATGTTCTTTTCTTTATGGAGAAACTTAGTCTATTAGATATTTTTATGTACTTTTTCTCAATCTTACTCTGTATCTATTCAAATTGGAGAAAATCGTATAGGCTTACACCCACAAGATAAGTAGTGATCACATTTTACTAGATCTTACATCACTTAATTTTTCTCCTCATTGGGTGTGTTGAGGATGAATGTATCTAATTATCTCTACTTGATGTTCCCCAACGTAGTGTTCAACTTTGACTTTGTATTCACTTTTTATTGGCATAGTAAATTCATATTGTTATGCATATACCACATTTATAACTAAATAGGAGTTATCATCCCATCCTAATCAAATTTTTATAACTCAAAAATGTGTTCCTTTAATACAATAAAGAATTACTTTTGTAGTCTTCTAATGACTAATTGGGTTCTAAAATGTACCTTGGCACTACTCCTACAACAAGTGTATATCTAGTCAAATCATTACAAGATTAATCATACTTACAATAAATTATGTGTGCATGTGTGTGTCGTTATGTTTGATATTTTCTTTGAATCATCTGTGTTGAACTTCAATCGAGGTCTCACGAGTATTACTATGGCCTTCAAATTATACATCTTAAACTTTTTTGAGAAATCATGAACCTATTTGGTATGTGAGATAAATTTACAATCACCCTTCTACAAACGTCGGTGGTCGAATAGTAATGTAGGACTCTTGTATTTTTAATATTAAATGTCTACAGTAAAATTCTAGGGAAATTGCGTTCGTGATAAGATATAATTCAATAAAACAATGTTAAAAGCATATACATTTTGTTGAGTTTCCAAAGCGACAAAAATATGTAACATTAAATATCTTATCTTTGTGTGTGTCTCTATTGATGATAAATTTTGTCTCCACAAAATCAATTAGATATATTGTTTCCACATATGACTAAGGGTAAAATAATCCACTCAACATAGACTAAGGTTTTGACACAATATCTTCTTTCACCTACTCGTGATTCTATATTGTCATCGGATTGTTTGGTGTAGGTTCAATTGAATATTTATATATTAGATCTATCTTTAGAGGGTGAGGATAGTTCTTGAGGAATAGGGGAAAGTGAAACATCACCTAGATGTAACAGGATGAAATTAACCAAAAATATTAGAAGAAAATTGTTTAGATGTAAGGAATTGTTTCATGTTGAAAGAGGGACACTTTGTTCTAACATTAAGACAAAATATGAAAATGAGGTCCCCTCAAGGTACAAAAATCTATTGAAAGGGTGAGAACATAAATCATATTCAAAATTGGACATTCACTTTTGTATCCACTAGAGAATTTGTCGAATTGCTCCATTATCTATTTGTGGTCTAGTACTATTTTCCATGGATGGCTTAAAGGTCAAATATGACAAATTAATTGAATTGATGGAGTATGTGACCATGTTATAGATATGTATTATGAATTAGACAAGCCCAATATGTGCATAATATGCAAAGATATGAAATTTATACAAACTATATATAATTAAAATACTCTAATCAAAATAAAGGAGCTAATATACATATATGGAAGGTCAAAAGCTTTCAAAAATATTACAGGGTTTATAAACAATACATGACCTAGAGGACAATGAGAAAGCAACCCAATTACATATTTGAGGTACATGAAGGAAATTCAATAGTGGTATGTGCAATAAAAGCAATAGTAGTGGGGGAGGATTTGTTGATAGATTATGTTTTGAATTGAATGGAAGCATATCTTACAATCATTGAGGTACTTATGTTTTGTTTTTTAGATATCTCAATAATAAATGGTTGTGTTTAATTATTTTGAACAATGTTGATCTCTCATATTTTACTTATTTTGATGCAATTAACATTATTTTGAATATTTTGGCAAGATGATTGTAGGAAGGGGCTCTTGCAACCTATAAATGCACATATAAAAACATAGATCAAGCTTCAATTGATTACAACTCCTCATTTATTTATAATTTGTTCTTATTAATGTTATAACTGTCAATAAACATGTTTCTTGTTGGTAGGGCTCCACCCATGATTGTCATGTACCCACCTGCTGACCCAATGCAAGGAAGGGAACATGGCACTAAAATCTGGGCATTTCATAAAAACTCAGCCCACTAATTAGAATCATAAGAATTTAAACATTTATGTGCAGATACAAATTAGGCAATATGCACAGCGGAATTTACATCTAATCCACACACACATTTCATGCCCATCTAGCATATCAAAACAATCATTAATTGAACATTGCAGAAGTAAATACATAGTCATAAAACACTTATCTTCATTATGCAACTCCCCAAGCAACTAGCTATGTCGCTGCAACGTTCCACCCAACCATAGGCCCTTCGAAAGCTTATACTGAGTCCGTCCGAAGGCCACCCCCGAGTTGGGCATGATTCTCACAAGGAAAGGAAACATTCCAGCTCACACGTAGCCCATTAACAATTTCATCTCAGCCAAGCCAGTCCAACTGGGTTTATCAGGCTACACTTGAACAATGGATGTTTATTCTCAAGCTCAAGCCAAAACAATGGATTACCCATTACCCATACCCCAACATACTCTTTCTTCTCACAGCAAAAATGATCATTGACAGGGTTACACATTTACAACAGAGGTGTTCACAAAACAGGGTCCACATTGGCTCTCCCAACTCGTGGTTCACCCAAGCGAACTGTGGAATTTCGATTTCAACCCCAGGGAGCAAAACTGACTTCTCCCCACTCATTAGGATCCTTTCCAATGGCCTAAATGACCTCCAGGAAGACCCAAAAATGTTCTGTTTTCTTCCCCACTGGTAATCAATACAAAAACGCCCCTTCCCAGGTAGAAAGATGAAGGGAAACCCAGAAAAACCATGGAGGAAAATGCCCAGGCAGCTAGAGTTGCGTGAGGGAGCAAGACTGATGGTTGCATAATGGCTTAGAGAGCAATTCCGTGGCTCTATTCTTGCCCAAGTAGACAAACACGTTTTTCCATAAAGGGTGGCTTGCCCATACCCGAATTTGGACAACCATACCTCTCCATTCCCAAGGCATTAACTACCCCAACCAACTCTTGGGAGAAATCAATGGTTGGGTACAAAAGTCAACATGGGTAGTTGAGGGTTTGATGGGTTCTCTTATTGACATTTGGATTGACTCTAGTGGCTCAAGGGTTTGAATGTTTTCCCTCCCAATTCCTTGTGAAATCATGCCCTCATCTCTTTGTTGCATTGCATAGCTAGTTGTGGGTATTTTTATTAAAATGCATATTACATGATATTTGAATTTCCAATGTGCATTGCTAGCATGCAAACCATATGCATCACTAAATCGATGGCGGGGCCTTAGCCCTGAGCTCCTCACCACGATTTCATAACAATATTACATCATTTATAATGTTAATTCCATGGGGTCAAACTGGGGACATTACAATGATCCCAATGGGTGATGAGGATGACTTGCTTAATTACCAAAACCTACAAGTTATAGTTGAAAAGGCTATTAGAAAAACAAACAAAAAACCACTTTCTTTATTTGACACTAAGTCAGAGGATGTTGTGCATAGTCATGACCATTTTGACCAATAGACACATACAATATTGAGTATGCATTAAATTTAAATTTTTTATTTGATCATAGTTCAATATTTTTCAATTTAATTTAATCTTACATCTAAACAAAAACAATCTTTTTTTGGCACAACAATTTCTGAGTTTTCTTAATACTACCGAGCCTCATGAGTTCGGTGGTGGTAGTAATCATGCAACACCTTGCCATCACATCCTATAGCCACCAAAAATCACATACCCACCAAATTAGTTTGATCTCCATTTGATGCTACACACACACCCAGGTCTCCTCCCTCCATTACTTATCCCCCTATCCTTAAGGCTCTCACATTGTCTAGCGGATCATCACATGGTGCACTGGCCCATGACATGGATATTGGTGGAGCTAGCCCCAGTGTCCCCATTCTTGGCTCACCCTATGAATTATTTCCTGAAGTGGCACATGTCAAAAGTAGTGGAACATTATCCACTAAGGTTATGGTAGACAAAAGCCTAATTCCATTGAAACAATCAAAACTCACATGAAATTATTAATATCTTTATTTTCCATAATGTGATAGAATCTTAGTACTTTTTAATCTTTATTATATATTAATGGTTGTTGGCTGCTTTCTGGACAGACCCGGGTTTTCAGGATGCGCAGCAACAAACACCCCTTTGGCGCACTGGCCCTCTTGGCAACGAGCTGCGCAGCAGCCCGAAGTCTCACCCGAAGTGGCTATGGGGGGGCTAAGGAATCAGGTTTCCTTAACCTAGGTGGTGTGGAGTCTACAGTCGTCTCTCTTCCCTTCTTGGAAGTAACCCCTGAACAAAGCGTCTCACACCTTCATAGGTCTCCCAGCGCTACAGCACTGGAACTCGCTCTTGTCAACCTTAGCTGCGTGGTAGCTCCGCACAAGCCTCTTACCCGCTACCCCCAATACACTATGTATCGTCTCTGCCCATGTGCCACAGCACAGTAACACGCTCCTTTAGCGCTGCGGCGACAGTGTTCTCACAGACTCCTTCGACAATGCACAATTACAACTTCTAAGGGAGCTTCCAGGATTTACGTTATACAATCATTCGTAAAGATAGTGAAACATTCATAGAAACATAGACAGTAAAGCAAATAAACGCAATCACATAAAGCATCACCACAACAACAGGAATTATGTGGTTCACTTCCAGGAGGGAAGCTACGTCCACGGGAACTATGTTTTATATTATCTTGAGATGGGGACAACACAGTTCCGCTGCGCACACAGCTGCAGCCTTAGATCTTTCTGGGAAACTCCATGCACACAGCTGGGAGCCCTTCTCTTAGATCTATTCTCTTCTTCTACAGATATTACATACAATTACATTCCCCTCTCAGTCCTCTTGCGACTGGTCGATACATGCAATGGCCCTTATGCCAAGCGGTATTCCTACGAGATCCCGGCCTTCTTACATGCACAAAATGCTCATTAACAGCTTACAAAATACAGCAATACAAATGACTCAGACATCAACTTAGACTGTCTGTAACTTAGTAACTATCTATTCTCTAAGCTTCTAACCCGTTTCCCTTTTCAATTACACATATATATATATAGGTGGCCTTGAGGGTCGCACCTTTACAAAATTGTGGGCCTTTCCCAACAGTGATCCCCAAAAACCCTAACCGCGGACACGGCTAGGTGTACTGCAGGCACCTCTTGTAGTCACGTCGTAGCTTCCTGCAGGCTCCGTGATTTTCGGCGCAGATCGCGGGTATGGGCGCCGCTTTATCGTTCTTTACTCCTTGTCCTTCGCCTTCAATGCTTCGACCCGTTGCTCTTACTTGGTCTGAGCAACCATAACTTCCTGTACTTTGCCTTAATGAGGGTAGCTGAGCCCTCTATTCTGTCGCTTCATTTACTGTGGTGGTTGAGCTTTCTACTCGGCCACCTTATTTACTCTTTCCTTTGACTTGTGTGCGCGAGCTCCACGATTTTTGGCCCGTAATCTGCGGTGAGCTCATCCATCTGGCACCGTACCACGCACTATTCATTTCCGCCCAAAAATGGTTCTTTTCCTCAAAATTAGCACTTTTCCTTCAAAACTTAGTGCTTTTTCCTCAAAATTGGCAGCTTTGCCATAGCTACGGCCTATGCTCCAACAGGCCCCTAACACTTACTTGTGGCTCGTCCTCGAGCCACTCGCACTAGCTTGCGGTCGTTTTACTTGTGCGTCTGACTTTGCTTGGTTCGCAGCGAAAGCTTGCTTCCACTGCGCAATAGCGGAGTCCATGTCTTGTATGCACTTCATGGTTGTCTGCACCAGGTCTGCAGTAGCTTCTTCTTCTTCTATGCCATCGACCAACTCTTGAGACTCAGCAAATGCTTTGACCTTGGCCTCTGCTTCGGCAGCAAGTTCAGCATACTCATCCATAAATGGCTAAATGATATTGGCGAGAGTAGCATCTTCGTTTCTGAGCATGTGCAGTTCTTGCTGGATTTTGCAGACTTCGCTCATCTTTCTCATTTTGGCTAAGCCTTCCAAGGGCTTAGCTTCTTCGTTCAAAACATCTAGGGACTGTTCTACTGCTTTCACCTGCTCGAAAAGGGAAACTTTAGAAGGGAGCTTCTCGAGCTCAGCCCAAGCCTGAATAGCTTGCGTCATTAACTGTTGGGATTCCTCTGTTCTGCGCTTCATTTGGGTAGAAGCTATGCACAGTGCTTCAAGTCGTTCCTGCTTCTCATCTGCGGGAGGCACTACGACACGAACTTCCAACTCGGCGAGCTGCTTTGCATGGTCTTTAGCCATAGCAACTACTTGATGTTCTAGGGCTTTCGCCCTTCTTCCAATGCGTTGCACTTTCTCGACTAAAGGAAGGTCTGGTTGGATCTGGCAGGCCGGCAGCTCCTGGGTGATTTCATCGACGGCATTGCTTAGCCCAGTGTCTCGCGCTTCTTGAAGTGCAAGCTGCGTAGAGATCTCCTCATAGTCTGCCCTTAGCTCTACTTCCTGCGTCTACAGTCTTTGATTGTCATGGAATGTGGAGAGCTCCCTTGCTCTCAGCTCAGTAGAGACCTGCTTGTGTACCAACTGTAGAGTTTCCAACGGAATTAGTGACAAATTTATTTCAACAGGGCCAACCGCGCTTACCTGCGGTACAGCCAGAGGATCCGGGAGTGTCATGCTTGTGGGCGGGATGTGGACTACAGTGTGCCTTTCTGTAGGTACTTCAACCCGCCTGGTGCTTGTAGATGCTTGCGGCGCCTGCGAGCCGGATGTTGGCGCATGGGTCTGCGCAACTCGTCCTGCGAGACCTTTCAACTCCATGAGCTGCAGATCCAGAGCACTTCTGATGTTGGCCTGAGAGGCACGCAGCTCCTGAAATTGTTCCTTCAAGTACTGGTTGAGCCCCGCGGCAGGAATCTCATAGGGATCTCCGGTCGCTTCTGCGGGGTGCGACAGCTTCTGCTTCTTGGTAGCCGGTTCGGACGGACCTTCATCATTCTTTCACCCTATCTTTTCCTTTCCCTTATCTTTCTCTGGCGCCGCAGGGGGTGGCATCGTGGCAGCGATTTCAGCGGCCTGCTTCCATTCATCTGGCCAGGACTTCACAGTGTCCTCCACATCCTGGGTAGTCATTCGGTAGATCCCTATGGCCCATTCTTTCGACTGAATTCCGCGAGGGCGGAAATAGATTTCATGCAAGTTGGCAGAAAAGACCAATTTCGTTCCATAGAGTTCTGTCGTCTCCTCAGTAAGCCTCGGCATCTCCATGATGGTATCCCTAAGGAGATGATAATACTCGAAGAACACGGCGCGGTTCATCTTGCGCTTCACGGGATTACTAGAATCCCAGAGGTTGACATAGCGCATCCTTGTAACCTCTCCTGAGCGGCACGGAAGAAACTGAGTGTTCGGCGGTTCCTTCCACCCGATAAAGGAACACAAGATCAGGAGCCAAGAAAAATGGAACAGTTGATTGGCGGTGTCCTGAACGTTCTGGCAGTCTTCCAAGAATAAATTCAGGAGGAAGAGACACTAGTTATACTGCTCTCCCTCCGCAGCTGCAATTGCGAGCTCTACAACAGCTCCAGGGACTTCTTTAGGTCGGCATTTCGTTAAAAGTCTGCCTGCGAGCAGACTGCCTGTGAATCTGAGTGCTTCATATTCAACTACAGTGAGGTCATAAGCCCGACCTCCTCTCAACAATTTGTATTTCTGCACCAGCTGTGCAGCCAGCTTTTGGTCCTTGTCTTTACCAACGAAATGGACATTGGGGTCCTTACCAACCTTAGACAGGCCGGTAATTCGATGAATCAAATCCACATTCAGATCAATTTCCCTCCCTAGACAAAGATAACCACCGTGAACACAGGATAACAGGACCTTGACAACCGCATTAACTTCATTTCTATGCCCGAAGTGCAGTAGCTTCAACAGGTTCAACAGTCCAGGCCTTTCTATATTTACTGCAAATTCCTGTGGGGCGAATTCATCAATCTTCTTAATAGGATTATGGACCACCGTCAGATAGTGATCTGGTGCGAACTAAGGATACGTTCTATAATCTCCCAAGTTGAAGTCAGAAAACTTAACGAGCGGGAGATGTCCAAGCAGGTATCCTTCTTCTTCCATGATTTCCGCCATTGGTGGCAGCGGAATCGAATACTTGCCGTTCTTGGGAATATGCACCTCGGGTGCATCATCTGGGCACGGAGGAATGTAGTTAACCAGAGTGGCCAAGGGCTCTAGAACGGGTACCTCCGGCTGCTGCTGCTGGGGCTGTGGTTGAGACGCCCTTGTGCCTGGGGACTGTCTAGGATCAGGGAAAGTAGGAAGCTTGATAGTCTTGGTTGGGGTAGCCATACCAAAGTCTAATCCTCTGCATCTGAATTGTCGGACGAATTCTTCAGTTGATAGGTTCTCCGTCATGAACCGGCATACACGACAAACACTGAACAGAAAAGAGCGGAACAGCGTAGGATGCGAACTCTGAAAACAGAGGGAAACAGTCTACACGATACGGCTCTGAAAACAATGGCTTAGACTCTCAAACAGTACAACTATACAACTCAATAGCAAGGAAAGTAACCCAAACATATGCGAATGAGGAGTATTTATAGCTGAGGGCAGTAGTAGGTGCGGACAGGTGGCGCTAATAACCGTTGGCACCTAAGCGGATGAGTTGACAACCCCCCCACCTGCGCCTCTGTGGTGTATTAAATGCGAGGGATGGGCTCTGAAAGCCTTTGGGAGATGCGCTAAGGCCTTCGGCTCCTTAATTAAATGCAAATCTTAGGGAAATCAAGCCGAATCTACCAGAACAGTACAATTAGACGGCGGTCTCATCCTTCATTAAGACTCAGACACGGCTACAGAACTTCCGCAATTCAAATTTTCGGCGGGTAACTTCAGCATGGGTAACTGTGCACATGGAGGGCTCCACGGCGAGGAGAACTCCGAAGAGAGACAAATCGACAACAGGGAACTCCGCAAGAGCGAAAGTTCGACAACCCGGGGAACTTCGCAAGAGCGCAAATAGGCTCGCCCAGAACAGGCTTTATTGACTGCACGGATGTTTCGAGGAACTACGCGGGAAGCCAGAGACTGAAAATGTCTCGCGACTTCCATGTAAACTGATAAGTGCGATGCCTCTTTCAACTACACGGGACATCTGCATGACTTTAGCAGCTGATTAGGTCGACAAGGCAGAGTGGCCGTCGCGATAAAGCTTGAGCCGACTCCCGTTGATCATTGTGGGAAACAATTCTCCATTAAGCTTCGCAAGCTGAACTGCTCCACCTTCTGCTATCTTCATCACTTGAAAAGGGCCTAACCAATGTACACGAAACTTGCCTGGAAACTTGATGAATTTACTATCATAGAGGAGTACCAAGTCTCCTTGCTGAAAGACTTTATTCTTAATTTGCCTGTCATGCCAAGCCTTCTGTCTTGCCTTCTGCACTTGTTGATGGAATCCAGCTAAAATCCTGTCTTCTTCTAAGGAAACCAATTGTGACAGCTTTTCACTCATAGTATCAGTATCTGCCATTTCTGTAATTTGAGAAATTCTAAGACTGGGAGCAATGTATTCCATGGGCATGACTGCTTCTTGTCCATACACCAAACTGAAAGGTGTGTGACCTGTTAATTTCTTGCATGTGGTTCTGTAATCCCATAACACAGCTGTGACTCTAAGGTCCCAATCATCTCTTTGTTGATTACAGATCTTGGTCAGGGCATTCTCCAGAATCTTATTGAATGCTTCCACCGTACCATTAGCTTGAGGGTGGTAGGGTGTACTCTTATGGTGACTAATGTGGAATTCTTCAGTAAGGGCCTCTATAGTCTCGTTCAGGAAATGTGTGCCCTGATCACTTATTAGAATCAGTGGACATCCAAATCTAGTAATAATATTCTCAAAAATGAACTGCGACAGCGTCGCAATTCTTAACTAGCTTCGCCTCAGCCCATTTGGTGAGGTATTCAGTAGCTGTGATAATGTATCTTGCGTCGGTTCTCTTTCCTGGTGGGTTGATAGGTCCCACAAAATCAATGGCCCACTTATCAAAAGCACGCACTGTTATCTGGGGTCTTAGCGGCATTTCATCTCTTCTTGAAGGTTTTCCTGTTCGCTGGCACACATCGCAACACTTGCAGAATTCCGTAGTATCCTTATGCAATGTTGGCCACCAAAGACCTGCGGCTAAGATCTTCTGCGCAGTAGGCTTTCCTGCGAAATGGCCTCCTGCGGTTCCTGAGTGCGCTTCCGCAAGAATGGAATTCTTCTCATGCGGTAAAATGCATCTGCGCAAGACTTCATCAGGGCCCAACTTATAGAGCTGGCCTGCTATCAAAGTGAAGTCTGCAGATTTGACAACAAGTTGTTTCTTCTGCTGTATTGTGAACTCAACTGGCACTTGTCCTGTAGTGAGAAACTCAAGAATATCGGAATAATACTCGTCTGCTGCTTGAACAGAAAATAGCTGCGCATCAGGCAGATTGTCCTCCAAATTTGTAGGTTCCTCCCCTGACTCTATCCTAGATAAATGGTCAGGTCCTGCATTCAATCTACCTAGCTTCACAATAATCTCAAAATCATACTCCTGGAAGAGGAGTATCCATCTGCAAATTCTTCCCCCTAACACTGGCTTATTGACCAAGTACTTCAAAGCAGAATGGTCAGTATAGATTTTAAAATGAGCACCCAATAGATAGTGTCTGAACTTATGTAAGGCATACACCATAGCGATTCCTTCTCTTTCTATAGTGGTGTAGTTCTTCTCAACTGTAGACAGCTTTCTGCTAGAGTAAGCAATGGGGTGGTCAATACCTCCTTCTCCCGGTTGTGTCAGTACAACCCCCAATGCTATGGAAGAAGCATCTACATGAACATGCAAGGGTTTTCTCCAGTCTGGGAAAACTAGAATAGGTGTTGTGACCATCTTTCCTTTAAGTGTGTCCAAGCTCTGTTGGCATTCTTCTGTCCATTGGAATTTCGAATCCTTTTTCAGCAGTCTTTCCATAGGCACAGTGATCTTTGCATAACCCTTGATAAATTTCCTGTAGTATCCTGTATGTCTCAGTGTAGTGCGCAATTGTTTGACTGAGTTGGGCGCAGGAAAGTTAGCAATGATGGCAACCTTCGCAGGATCCATCATGAGTCCTTGTCTGCACACAATGTGACCCAACAAAATACCAAAAGGAGCACAGAAGATACATTTTTTCAAGTTAAGGGAAATCTGATACTGCCTACATTTTTGTAACATCATCCTTAGATTCCCTATATGGTTCTTTAGTAAACCAAACATAGTCCAGTCATCAAAATAGACTTCTAGAAATTTATGAATGAATTCTTTAAAAACAGCAACAACAACTCTAGAGAAAATAGCAGGAGCGTTTTTAAGACCAAAGGGCATTACCGTATACTGGAATGAGCCCCATTCAGTCGCAAAAGTGGTCTTATGGCGGTCCTCTGGATGGATTATGATCTGATGGTATCCTGAAAAGACATCAGTGAAGGAGTAAGCCTCTTGTCCTCCAACATTGTCAAGCACTTCGTCCGTAAAGGGCGTAGGAAATGGATCATGCATCGATGCGTCGTTCAGCTTGCGCAGGTCCACACAGATTCTTATTTCACCTTTTGTCTTTTTCTCTTGTACCACCATAGGACTAATCCAATCACTTTCCTCTATTGGCTCGATAATACCAGCTGCGAGCATCTTATCAATTTCTTCTCTGACCTTTTCTTTATATCGCGGGTTCAACCTGTATGGGCATTGTTTTACTGGCTTAGCGTCTGCTTTCAAAGGTATGCGCATAACTCCTAAATCTCCTAGGATGCCTTTAATTTCTGTAAACTTGGTAGGAAAGATATCCTGGTACTCATGTAGTAAATCTGCAATATGGCCAATAGTTTCATCATCCCAATAATCTCCTATAGAGGCAAACTTGGGTTCGGCTTCTGTACCAATGTTAATCTTCTTGAGCTTGATGTGTGTTCTGTAATGGCAGGGATATCAAGCTGAGGGCCTTCGACTTTGCGTGTCCCTTCTGACTCTGGAATATTGATGTTGCAAGGATCATCATCCTCTTCTCCAGTGGTAAAATTATAGCATTCCAGGGCATGTTCCATCTGGACAGCCCAATCTAGTTGAGAATACTCTGGTAAAGGATATTGTCCAAATATCTTCTTTCTAATACACTTTAAAGCCTAATCGATGCTTGGATGTTCTGACTCAAAGCTGAAAGTGAGTTGAAAACTTTCAATCATGAGAGGCCAAGTGATAGTGCCTCTGCGCAATTATGTTTCAGTGTACCAGTTCCTTGGAACTATATCCAACGTGTGGATGAATAGGTGAACCCACTCATCCTCTGGAATATCTGACCATTGGCGAATACATGCTTCAATGTGTGACCTGGGGTCACTCTGTCCATAATATTTGCGCAAAGCTCCTGCTGTAGTGTCTTGAAATCTGCGCAGTATCAACCTGCGACAGTCTTGCCATGTGTCGATATTTTCTTTATGCGCACCCCACCATCTTGCAGGTGTAGCGCGCAGTGCTACATCCAACGTTTGTATGCGCTGCTCATCTGGGATTTCTTGTTCATATGCATGTATGAATTCACTTACTCCAGTTAAACCATCAAATATTGGAGTGTTATTCAATTCTGTGCCAATCCATCGAATGGATTTAGTCATCATGGCGCAACGCCTTGCAGAAACCTCATGTAAGCGATTCTGCCAGTTTTCCAGTCCTGCTTCTGAATCTGATGTGCACGAGCTATCACATCGCCAGCTGATATGGCCGTCCGCTGTGGGATTGACATAATCATTATGACTAGCAGTCATCTGATACAAACTTTCCATGTGGCGCACTTCTTCTTCTGCTCGAATGGGTTCAATATACCGTGGTCCTTGAAGGGGATCAAGTGGTGCAATGACCCTGATCTGGTCATCCTCAAAGGTCATCTGTCTTTTCTTCAAATTAATGACAGCCAGATTATCAAATGCCCAGTCTATGCCTAAAAGTGCTGGGTAAGGTCTACTGTCATCCAGAATTTTGATTACTTCAAAGTCTGCAGAACTTCTTACTCCCTCAATATCAATGGGTACATTGGGTAATCTGCTCAATGGAGAAACTCATTGCTGATTTGCTAGTCTTAGATGGATAGGAGATCTGATAAGCTAAGGACTACCCATTTGTTCCCAAGTCTGCATGGTGAGAACATTAACTTATGAGCCTAAATCCAAAATGAATTCATCCATTTCAAATGCTCCAATCTGCGCTGTGAGTCTCATCTCTCTTCCAGTTCTAGTATGACTCCTAATCTGATGAACAGCACGCTGCGCTGTGTTCATCGAAGCAGATTGTTGACACTGATCCAACAAGTGTTGAAGTTCCATAGTTGCTTTTTCATTGTGCAACAACTTTAAGCAGCTTCTCAGGAAAGCATGAACACTGCCTAGTGTATCCTCCTTATCAGGCCTTCCAGATGTATTATCCTGTTGTTGTACCAGGTTCTCTTGACTTGGCACATGCAATCTGATATCATTGTGTGGTAATGCGACAGAACTTGAAGCTTGCGGATATGAGAAATACTCTTGAGCTTACTTGAATGCTTCTTTTTGCTTCTGTAGGTCGAGCGGGGATGGTTTAATATTAGCGCGGCGCACCCATTGTGTTGTTGGCTTTCCAATTCCCGACTCCGGCGCACCAGTGGTTGCACCACTGCGTGTCACTATATTAACTGTGGGATCTGGTTCTCTTTTTTCTGCTTCAATCAACTGAATATTCTGGTTAACTTGTGGCTTCTTTTCTTGCATATTGGCCATCAACTGAGGGCATTCTTCAATGACATGATCATAAGATTTACAGTATTTGCAGGTGGTTTTAGGGTTTTGGCAATCCCTTGCATAATGGCCTTGAGCTCCGTAGTTATAGCAAGTTATCTGTCCTCTTCCACGACCAAAACCTCCTGTGCGTCCTCGACCCCTGTAATTTCCTCCTCGGCCTACGCGAGCTAGGTCATACTGCGGACCTACTGTGGGTCCTTGTGGTTCTGACTGTACTCTATAAACATCATGTTTTCTTTCTATCATAAGGTCATATGCTCTGCAATTGTTCTCATCATGGCCTACTGATTTACAGAAATTGCAGTATAGATTCTTTGGAGTTTGTACATATTTCTGTAACAAGTGACACTCTTGTGGTCTGTGGCCTCTAGTTCTACAGATTTCACACCAAGGCCCCTGAGCCTGTGGTAACGGGTTAGGTGCTCCGGTTGCAATATAGTCTATGAAAACAGGACAATGGTCCTTTGAATGTCCTTGCGCTCTACACTTTGTACACCAAATTTCTTCTTTAACATCCTTTCCTTTCTTAATATCATGCACTTGCAAGGTTAGGTTTGCTATTTGGTTCTGCAACTGCGCAACATCGTTGCTTGTTCCAGCAATTGGCGAAGCTTCTAGTTTCATAGCCATCTCTAGAGCTTGTTCTTGAGTAGTGAGATTTTGTTGCATAAGAAGAAGTCTAATATGAGGAAGCAGCGCAGCAATGAACCATTCCTTATGCTGCTGCGGTGCAAACTCAAAGCTTACTTGATCTATCAAGGATTTGAACTTCTGGTCAAAGTCCCATACTGATTCTGTAGGTAACTGTTTTATATCTTTGAGTTATGTTATGCACTGTGATTCTGATTTAGGTTTCTTGAATTCTTTAATCATAGCACTTCTTACATCAGCAAGCGTCCTATTCTGTGCTGCTGAGTATTTCATAAACCAAGTTAAGGATATCTCTCTTAGTGTGGTTGCTAACTGAACCAGCTTAACAACATCATCGTTAATTTGCTTAATCGTCCAAATGGCTTCACATAGGAACTAGTGCTACTCAGGGTCTTCTAGCCCCGTTCCTCTAAAGGTTGGTAGCTTCATGTCATCACCCATCCTTCTTGCGCTAGGTTGACGTGGAGGTGCTGTGGCACTGCTTCCAGGATGGTTAAACACAGGTGTGGCTGAGGTACTAGAAGTACCGTGCGGGCTACTAGAGGGTGTTACTACGGGGTTATGCTGAGCCTCGTCTGGCTTTTGCGGTGTAAAAGGGTGATAAGGGATATGAGCGCTCCTTTGTCTCTCTATATGGATCGCTCTACGAGCTCGGCTATCTTCTGGGATAGACTCAAAAGAATGTTGGTTGAGGCCTACTTTATACCGTTTTCCGCTACGAGTGCAACCAATAACTTCAAGATCACTATCAGAATCTGCGGACATTACTTGTCTATGCTATTCATCGAAAGCTATGCATAGTTTTCCTTTTTCATATAAGAGCATTTTAATCCACAAGTTCAGAGAATTTAAGAACTTACCCCTGTATGCTTTGAAAAAGCTCCTCTCAGCCTCGCTGAAGCTCTTTCTCGTATCTACTGCAAACTCGGTGATGAAGCCTTCCAGCAGACTGTTCAACCAAAAGTCTACTGCGTGGGACACAGGATTATCTACCCGCTTCAAAATGCTAATTAGCTCAGGCGTCCAAACGATATGTTGATCAACATGCACAGTGGGTCCAGAATCTGCTAGCTTGGATACCCACTCATGCAACTCGAGTGCAAATGTTACAAAGAAGATTTCGTGAAGGTCAGTATAAATATGCTTCTACAACCAGTCCTCTGTCTGAAGCCTAGGGCTTCTATTTTCACGTTCAGCGAACTCTCTAACCTTTGAATCAAACCACTCTTGAATTTCTTTAGTTGTAGGATTCCAGCACCACATTTCCTTCAAAATAATAGGGTTAAAGCCGACAACGGAACCATTTGTTGGCTGCTTTCTGGACAGACCCGGGTTTTCAGGATACGCAGCAACAAACACCCCTTTGGAGCACTGGCCCTCTCGGCAACGAGCTGCGCAACAGCCCGAAGTATCACCCGAAGTGGCTATGGGGGGGCTAAGGAATCAAGTTTCCTTAACCTAGGTGGTGTGGATTCTAAATTCGTCTCTCTTCCCTTCTTGGAAGTAACCCCTGAACAGAGCGTCTCACGCCTTCACAGGTCTCCCAACGCTACAGCGCTGGAACTCGCTCTTGTCAGCCTTAGCTGCGTGGTAGCTCTGTACCTGCGCACGAGCCTCTTACCCGCTACCCCCGATACACTATGTATCGTCTCTGCCCATGCGCCACAGAGCAGTAACACGCTCCTTTAGCGCTGCGGAGACAGTGTTCTCACAGACTCCTTCGACAATGCACAAGTACAACTTCTAAGGGAGCTTCCAGGATTTACGTTATACAATCATTCATAAAGATAGTGAAACATTCATAGAAACATAGACAGTAAAGCAAATAAACGCAATCACATAAAGCATCACCACAACAACAGGAATTATGTGGTTCACTTCCAGGAGGGAAGCTACATCCACGGGAACTGTGTTTTATATTATCTTGAGATGGGGACAACACAGTTCCGCTGTGCACACAGCTGCAGCCTTAGATCTTTCTGGGAAACTCCACGCACACAGCTGGGAGCCCTTCTCTTAGATCTATTCTCTTCTTCTACAAATATTACATACAATTACATTCCCCTCTCAGTCCTCTTGCGACTGGTCGATACATGCAATGGCCCTTATGCCAAGCGGTCTTCCTGCGAGATCGCGGCCTTCTTACATGCACAAAATGCTCATTAACAACTTACAAAATACAGCAATACAAATGACTCAGACATCAACTTAGACTGTCTGTAACTTAGTAACTATCTATTCTCTAACCTTCTAACCCGTTTCCCTTTTCAATTACACATATATATAGGTGGCCCTGAGGGTCGCACCTTTACAAAACTGTGGGCCTTTCCCAACAGTGATCCCCAAAAACCCTAACCGCGGACACGGCTAGGTGTACTGCAGGTGCCTCTTGTAGTCATGTCGTAGCTTCCTGTAGGCTCTGCGATTTTCGGCGCAGATCGCAGGTATGGGCACCGCTTCATCGTTCTTTGCTCCTTGTCCTTCGCCTTCAATGCTTTGGCCCATTGCTCTTCCTTGGTCCGAGCAACCATAACTTCCTGTACTTTGCCTTAATGAGGGTAGTTGAGCCCTCTATTCCGCCGCTTCATTTACTGTGGTGGTTGAGCTTTCTACTCGGCCACCTTATTTACTCTTTCCTTTGACTTGTGTGCGCGAGCTCTGCGATTTCCGGCCCGTAATCTTCCGTGAGCTCGTCCATCTGGCACCATACCACGCACTGTTCATTTCCGCCCAAAAATGGTGCTTTTCCTCAAAATTAGCACTTTTCCTTCAAAACTTAGTGCTTTTTCCTCAAAATTGGTAACTTTGCCATAGCTGCGGCCTATGCTCCAACAATGGTAATCCGGTATTGTTTTGGTAGGGAATAATATGTTTTGGAAGTGCATACATGAGAAGGCGTTAGAACTTTTTTTGGCAACCATTCATGCCTAATTTAACCAACAACCTTCACATTTGAAGAAGGAGATTTTCAGATACATTGTTGGTCTCTTTGGTAATATTTTCAACCAAATTGAAATACTCTCCCTGATAGGTAAATATTTGAAAACCATTATAGATAAAAATAGGGTTGACATAGAAAAAAAACATAGTTATGGATGACCCTCATTAGTTCCTGAGAGGGAGTGGAAGGCTCTCCAAAAGGAATGCAAAGGATAAGATGGTGAGAAAAGAAGGAAAGGCGTCAATAGCTAGAGGGAGGTATAACATGATAAATCCAATTAAATAGGTTATTGTTTTAGTTCAACATAAAAATTGCATTATCTCACCTTAAATGTTTTCATAGGCTAAAAGATACCTCCAAGGTCTCCCTGGTGAGGTTAAAGAAGCACAACCAAAACAAACTTGTCTAGGGTGGATACATGAATTTTTTTGTCAAATTTGTAGGTATGAAAAAAATTAAACCATTTCATTATTGATTAGATGTTCCAACTTTTATTTTATTGTAATGATAATCATGTTTTTTGCTGATATTGTTATGGAATCGAGGGATGTATCTGCAAATGATTACCCATTGAAGAAGGAATGAAGCTCATGTTTAGGTATTGGCTTCAAGTCATACTAGATAGTGTGCAAGGTGGGGGGTAATCACAAATTCACTTAGATAATGTTGAGGTAGATATTTTTTCTTGATCCTGGAATATTAGTAAATGTAAGCCAATTGAGGGTTTATTGTTTCCTGTAAATTAATCCCAACTTGTTTTTAATGCAAGAGAGCATGAAATTATTAAGGCATGCACTAGAGAGAAAGTTGTGATGGTAGTGTGAGTGTACAGTTATCAAATGCATGATGATATTCATAATTTTGAATATATTTGGTATACTTATAAATTTCTATTGTTACAATCGTAGAGCATGTAAATGATGATATTGGGAGACAAGAGAATGCCATGTAGGATGCCATGTTAAACTACGAGGCTTCTACTATATTTGGAGCTATGGTGAGTCTCATAACTATTTGAGTCATTATGGATTGTACTTGCTATATCCTAACAATTATGGGAGTGATATTTCATCATACTCTACTATTTAGGTCATGCTATTCTTTATTCATTCTCTTGCTTTCGTGGTCCATTAACCCTTGACTCAAGTCGGTGTCACCATTGATGGGTTTTTGTCTGCAATTTAAGGAGTTCTTTTGGATTCCAGTATAGTAATGTTGCCACATACTTTGTAGGGATGAGATTCCTTGTTCTTATCCATTCAGTTATGTGACATATCTTTCTTCACACATTACTCCAATCATACCTCACAATATGCGCCACAAATAAAGAACCGAATGAATTTATGAAACATTTTGAGGGCTCCTACATATTTTCCATGTCGACCTACTCTATACAAGTGCCTTGGCAAAATTTTCTTTTAGCATATAATCTCAACTATTATCATAAGGGATTTTTTTAATGGAGTTGTTAATGGAAGGTGTATGTTTCATTTTTTTCTCTTACTATTCTTTCTTAGCTACCCATATTAATTGAAGTAGATACTACAGAATGCAAATGTAACTTCTTATGGTTTTATTACTTATTTTTGTTTAGCACCAAGTTGGAATCCATAAAGAAAAATATTTGTAGCAACTAAGGCTATTTTCACTTGGTTGCAAAAACTACCTTGGTGTCTCATGTAAGCACTTGATCTTCCTCTTCCACACTTATTAAAATATAAAATCATTTTTCATATCAAGAACTCATACGGAGTATTGATTAGAAATTTAAATTTATAGTAGTCCTTTGGACAAATAAATTGTGGAGATTATGCATATATTAAGAGTAAATATGAACTAGAAATCGAAAGATGATATATGGAATGCTGAATTCTAGAATTTGATAGACAACATATAGTTGTCCCGCATATTAAGTGTTAGGGTATAATAATGAGAGTAAAATGGGCTTCTTATAATTGACTATATTTTCCTATGTTAGGGTGATGCACTGCATGGTAATTCTTTTTATAAGATAGGCTACATAATTTAGTTTGAAATATGATGTGATGAAATACAATAATAATATGAATTTTCTTTTATCCTAAATGATGTCAATAAAACTAGGGATTAAAATTGAGTGAAATATGGTATTTGGCATAGGGTTTACTGCTCTAGAATAACATCAGTAATACCACACCATCAAACCCTAGATTAAACCAAAATCACACAACATATAAATCAAACCCTAGCTACGATATAACATAACATAAAATAAAAATTAACATATAATAAATCCAATAGAATTAAAGTGAATCGTTTCCTTTCCTTTTCACAATGTAAAAACAAAGTAATAAAATAAATATCATATGAGAGAGTTTAGAAATCTCTTTCTCAATCACACTCCTTTTTTGTTGTAAATCTCCTCAAGCATAGGCCTTGAACATATCATGATTGTCCCTTCAAATCCATTTATTTTCACAAAGCTCCAACATCACTGCAAGGCCTCTTTTACTCTAAAGATAGATCTAGTAGGGTTTTTCTCTTAGAAGCTTTTAATGTGCTAGAAAGAACATGATTAGAAATCTTATGGATGTGTGGATCCCATTAAAGCAACATGATTATAAGACATATAGTGATGCAATATTTATAGTCAAAGCAAATTGAAAGTTAAGGTAGGGATCTTGACGTTTCCAAGGGATGAACCCATATGGGAGCCTAGTGTAGTTGTGAGGATCCTTGGAGGGTCAAGTTAGGGATAAGTTATGAACCCAATTTGCTAGTAGTGTGTATAGAAGGATCCAATGTGTGGCTTAAAGGGTCAATGTGTGGATTAAGAGGATGAAAAACTAAAAACTAAAGAAAACTGTAGCACTTACAAGTCTGGGAAATTTATTTTAAATAGTTTGCACTCAACGGTGCACTTATAATATTGACAAACTTTACTAATGACATAACCTAATATTATCAAGAGCACTAACAACTCAATTGAGTCAGAAAAAATATTTGTGTTAAGTGGTGCACTTATTATGCACAAGAGCACTGCGATGGTGCTATTGAAGATTTCACTATGCACTGGAAAGCACACGAAAATAGTTTTATTTAAAAAAACCTATATGTTCATTTGATATGTTTGGGGGCACCACTAGCAATGCATCCATACATTTCCTTGAGAAATAGCAAGTGTGTATATTTATTATATATAACACTCAATAGTGTATTTATAACATCGAGAAGCATCGAAGTCGATGCCATCTAATATTATATAGAGAATCAACAAGTCTGGCATATATTTTATAAAAAATCTTGAATCTTGTGTTTATAACATCGACAAGCATTATGTATGATGAAACATGATATTATAAATCTAGCACCAAATATTTATAGGATTTTTAAAATTTGTGCTACTTTAACAGTGCGCTTGACCTAAAACAACACATCATTGAAAGCATGGGAAAATGTTCTTATTGAAACAAATCCTATCGTCGCATGTGATATGTATCAAGGAACTGCCAGTGGTGCATTTGTACATATCCTGGAGTGTCGACAAGCACACAATATTTTTTTTCAAATAGAGAAATAGTTATATTCTTATATTAAAAATATATGATAAGGTATCCATACAATCCTCCGCATGGAGATAGTCACATCCCGACTGACAAAGTCCAAAGCAGAATATAGTTCCAAACAGCAGATGTCCACAATAACCACAAGATCCACTCGAACCAATGAGATGACAAACCATAAGAGGCACACCACGCCACTCTTATGGAAAAAAGGCTCCCAAAAAATATTATGCCGAATAAAGGAAAAGAGATGAAAACAACAAAAAATAATAGCCGCAAAAAAAACCCCACAACCCAAAAAAGAACCCCCCTACCTGCAAGAGGACGCAGAAAGAGAAATACTCCCACACAATATTTTTATATACATGGCACTCAATTTTTCATTTATAATATCGAGAAGCACCAAATTCAATGCCATAAAATATTATAAAGAGCACCAACAAGTCCGGCATATATTTCATAAATAGTCTTCAACAATGCATTTATAACTTTGAGAAGCATCATGTACTATGACAACTAATATTATAAAATTGAACATTTGCAGTTTTTTTAATTATTATTTTACTGATGCGCTCGACCTAAAACAATGCAATGTTGATAGTGAAATCTATAACATTACAAAGCACAACACATAGTCCAGTGCAATCCAAATAGCTTGAATGCACCACATGGATTTTTTGTTAAATTGAAAAATAGGAACATTTAAACAAATTTCTACATTTTAATTCACTAAAAATGTAAATGAGGAGGTAACAAACAATTTACTCGGTATCTTCCTTCCTACAAGGCATGGTTGCCACCAAAATTTTAAAATTTCAAAATATGGCACTGTTTTGCAAATTTCAACAACAAACCAAATTCATCGGTGAAACAAATGACTAAAGGAATTCAACAACCTAATAGCACCAACAACAGGGGGAGTGTACAAGGATGGTGAGCATCAATACTTGTAAGGGTGGAAGAGTTGAAGAAAACTTAACAATGAAATAATGATTTGGTAATATGTATGTATGTATGTAAGTATGTTAGCGTGGATTTAACCTACATCGATGTGCCCAACATTTGCATGTAGCAGTGTATTTACTCGGTCATGGCATGCCAATATTTTTAATTAAAAATTGTATTTTAATGTGCTTTATTGGGTGCATCAGTGCATGTATGGATTATTAAGTGCACGATGTAGTTTTTGAAATTTTAAATAAAAACCAATATTTTATAATAAAATGTCCAAACCTAGTTTGGTGCTTCTTACAATTACACACAAGTGCACTTGTTGTCTAATAATGCACTTGTGTCTATGATATCACAAACAATTAAAACATTCTTCAATGCTACTAGATAAGGAATGCACGAAGGCACCTTCAATGAATGCACACTAATATGTTTTGTAATTTTTAAAGTTAAAACCAATATTGCATAAGAAATTCTCTAAACTCATTCGTTGTGTTGTAGATTGTAGTGCACCAATGTACTTATAAGTTTACCACACATAACTTAGAGTTTGTTTTAAATTAAAATTATATATATATATATGGATGCATCAGTGTGACATTTATGATTTAAGCACGTCAATTAAAAAACCATCGGTCACTCACCTCCACTAGCAACCTTCACTATAAATGAGCAAGGAAGAAATGTTTTGGATAGGTTTCACAAGAACCTCCACTAGAAAGTGTTTTCCTTGTAGTGTATTTATTGTTAAAAATCAAAGATGCATTACATAAGTAAACACATATCCAAGCTAGGACTCGTTGGTGTCTAAAGATATAGTTACAACATTAAAGCATATAACATATAAAATATGGTCATCACATGAATTACTTGTAGATTGATCCAAATTATCATCTATGTATACTTGTGAAGATGATATAAGATAGATTTGGTCAACTTTCATCACTCAAGGTTGCCTCAAATTTTTAGGTAGATCATTATTTCTTATGCCTAGTTATCCCTAGTCTAATAGCAATGATACATGGCAGCCAATATATAAATGCACTTGCCACATTGTAACCTAACCATTAGTACCCAACTTCAATACAAACAAAATACCAGTGCACCAACAAAATTGTGCACTAATCTAGCAATCCGCCTCAAGTTGGGTTTATACACATTCCAACATTTATAGGATTGGATATGGTAGTTATTAGTTATGGTTGACCTTTAAGCATTTGAATTAATTGAAATTCTTGAGATTTGTTAAATTTATGAATTTTTTATTGAAAATCATTTAAATAAAATCAAAATTCTTCAAATAATTCATCAAAAAAAACAAGTAGCCCATAGGGGTGTATCTCAATCAACGATTCACTTAATATGAAGGACATGTTGTAAATGGAGGTTACAAGTTCAAATCACCCCGACTTACATGTGCCCCATGCTTGCGCAAGGGTTAGGTGGGTGCACCTGGAAGTATAGTGGTAGCGGACGGGATTGGACCCCTAGACCATGTCTCACACGAGTACCAACCCCATCCCAGTTGTTGATTCCCCTAGTACAAAAAATAATAATAAAACCAAGTAAAAAGAAAATCTAAAGCAAATATGTTGTTGTTGTTCTACTAGTGTGATGATGAAAATTGCATTTCTTATTTACTTCCATGATAAACCATGATGATTTCTCTCCCCATGTCCTTTAGTAAAATCAACATAGACAAATGCAAAATTCAAATTGGTGGAAGTAGATAAATAAGGGGGTAATAAAAACAATCTAAAATTTAGAAAAAAAATGGAAAAGAGAAGGAATAGGGTCTAATAAACCCAATTGGAAGATAAAAATGAAAATCATCTTTAAATGAAAACCCTGTTAGAATTTGGAAATTCTTCCCTTTGAGTAACTTAGATATTCAAATTCTCCGAAAGAAAATCATTATTGAAACAACAAAATTAGAGAAGAAGAGGAATATATAGAATGTGGGAAGTGATTGGAAGAGAAAAAATGGAAAATGTCTCTAAATTAACATCCTATTCTCATTTGAAAATTATTCAAGGTAATCTATCTTTGCAATAGAAAATGGAGGACCAATGGAGAACAAACTCTAAAGAACAATATGTTGAACTTTGGTTGCAATTCAACTAATGTCAAAGAGGATGTCAATTGATTCAGTTTGAATCATTGGTGTCAACCGATGTCAAAGTGGATGCAGCATTCCTATTCCAGATTAAAGAAGTATATGGAAGCCACTTTGAAGAAGTATATGAACAAGATGGTGAAGGACATGGATGTCAGTTTGAAGAAGTATACCTAAAATTGCATCCAGTCTAAAGATGGGTCTCCAAGGATACATCATGCACGATCAGTATGAAGAAGCAAATAAGGAAGGTACATCATGCAAATCTAGTTCAAAGAAGTACATAAGTAATGTATCCTACTACATGTGGTACCTACGCATATATCAAGTTCACCAATTCATACTCTCTCATGGTAGTATTCAAATAATTGGTTTGACAAAGGTACATGTGCACAAGCAGCCAAGGAGTTGGTTAAGCAAAGGTACAAGTGTTAAAGCATGTCATGAGAAGACTCTGCAATGCGCAATCATTGTTTGGTCAAAGATCAGGAGTGCACAAACAATAAGAAACAACTTATGGTTGGATAGTCCTGAAAGCATGCAATTCTTACCAATTAGAAGATGCTTTCAGTTAGTAAAGGGCACACAGGTTCCAAGAAGGGTGCAGCAGTTGAAATTGTTTATGCGCAAATCCAACAACCCTACGATATACCAAATGCGTAAGTCCCACACATGATGATACAACAAGGATCAAAGTCCCACCAAGTAGAAGTTATTTTATGTGCATATTCTGCAAAGCATGAATACATCAGGTGCGTAATATCCACAAGAGATGGTACATCAAGGGTCAAAGACTCATCAAGTCGAAGAGTAAGGATGCGCACATACCTCAAAGCAATGGTACATCGAGAGCGAAAGAGTACACCAATAAGGTGTAAGTCCCACTAATTCAAGGACCATGGATGTGCAAGACCCAAAAAGGATGACACATCAACAGAACAAAAGATGACATGTGGAAAAAGCATAATTCATGAAATATGGAAGAAGGGATGCCACAACCGACTTGTGGACATACAATCCGTACAGGACATGTATAAATATAGATACAAGTTGGAGATTTGAAGTAAGCTCAATGGTGATATTACAGAGCTTCATGTGGAAGATATAGATTTATATTCGGGGCATCAAGGGCTGGAGGACAGAATAGCATGATCTAGTGAGGAGCTAAGTGTGCACATACAGTAGAATGAAATATTGATGGTGCGCATAATGATGTTGTATATTTGTGAAGGATGCAAAAATACTAGAAGGCATAAACACAGAAGTATGTGCAAGTATGTGAGGACTAATTGACAATATCAAAGATAGCACGCAAATAGTCACAGATGTTGTATGTCAAAAGCACAGAGACAGAACCGAAGTATATCAGATGATGCGTGGATGTGGCACTTAAACATAATGGACACATCAAAGTAAGTGTGCAGTTCCATCTGTTACTGGTGCATTATCTTAGAACAACAAGCTATCAATTGAAATCATAGTATCATTTGGTGAGTGCAGTTGTGCAATAGAAGATGAACAGATCATACCTTAGCACAGACTGCAGTATCAACAACACACAATACATGAAGTAAGACATCAGCATAAGTGTAGAATTGAGTGGAATGAGAAGTCAAGTGATATATGCAGCAGAGTGATAGTGAATCATCTGCATATGAAGGTAGCGCACAACAGAACTAAGCTCAGAAGTGTGCGCGAGTTGGAAATTCAGTAATTCGGAATCTTATATTGGATATATGGGCAGCAAGACGGGGCAAGGAGGGGGAGGTTGTAGGCTCCTTCCAGTTGGTGCTGGAAAACATAGGGATTCGGTGCTTCCTTCAGGTCGATGCCTGTAAAACTAGGGGGTCGGTGCCTCCTCCCAGTTAGTGCTGGTAAATACAGGAAGTTGGTGCTTCCTTGAATGTATTATTTTCATTACAAAAGAGCATTCCATGGTTTTATCCCAATTGGGTTTCCACATCAAATCATGTGTGTTATGTGTTCTTTGTCTTGGTGCATATATGGATGAATGATTTTGTTTATATTGGATGCATAACTCAAGCTCAAGATTAAGTTAAGACTAATCTGTTAAAGAAGGTAAAAATTGTTTATAACTGCACTAATACTAATTCACCCCCCCTCTCAGTATTAAATTGATTCCAACAAATGGTATCAGAGCAGGTTTCTTTAGTAACAGATTAACATCTAGAAGACAGATCCCTATGCAGAACTCAACAAACATGTATTCAAAATATGAACAGAGGGCTGAAGTAGATTTTGAAGGGGACCTGATCAGTGCTCTGGATGAATTAATGAAGTCAAGGAAGAAAAGCAAGCTCCTGCAGGAATCTCTTCTAATATTGGAGGCAGACACCGCCAGGCAGTTGAAGTTGAAAGATGACAAGTGAGAGAGTCTGGAAGCTGAAATTGTCTCTCTGAGAAACGAACTCCAAAGATCAATCTTTTAGATAGAGAATGAACAAAAATGCAGAAACATCATTAATGAAGAATCGTATTTCATTTAAAGTTATGCAAACGCGCTCAAGACTACACTTTCGAGGACATATCATAAATTTGAAAGAGAGCACAGAAAGCCAAGTCATATAGAAAATGATCCTGCTCAGCTCTGGGGATTTTATCCTATCAGGTACCAAAATATTTTCTTAGGAAATTGCTATTATTGTCATAATTTTGGTCATAAATCAATAAATTGTAGAGCTCGTGCATTAGGGTACGCCGGGAAGAGTTGTTTGCGCAATCAGATAAATCCCAAACATAGAAATCTCAGAAAACTGACTAAAATTTTGATAGAAGACCCCAATACCTTCAGTGTGTTAAGCCTAGAAGATGAGTGCAGTAATAATCCATATCATGACAGTTAGAACTGCGTAAATTAGCATCAATCTGCGCAGTCCACTGAAACAACTAAAGATCAGATGGATTAAGTTCATCAAGAAGCCTACAGCTTAGCCTTACATGCACAAAGTAAAAGGGGGGAATTGTACATAAACAATGGATGTTCTAAGCATATGACAGGAGATAAAAACACATTTATGAATTTTAGAGAAGACAAGGGAGGCAGTGTTTACTTTGGGGATAATGGTTCATCCAAAATCTTAGGTAAGGGATTAGCAGGCCTAGGAACCAAACACTACTACATTTTGACCCAAAATCCGACGGAAAAATCCGACGGCGTGTGGATTTATCTTTATAAACTTACCAAAAAACACAAGTGTACAATTTTTTTTTTAAAATGTGGCAACAAGCGTCGGCTATGCGACGGCGCGTTTAGTAAACGTCGGTTAAGCGACGTCTCTTTTAGTACATGTCGGTTAAGCGACGGTTAAGAGAGCACGTTTAATAGGTCAGATATATGAAATATGTATAGCCGACGTGTACTAAAAGAGACGTCGTTTAACTCCTCGCGTCCTAAACGCGCCGTCGCATATTCGACGCTTGTGGCCATTATTTGCAAACACTCATATAAATAGAGATGTAGGCCTAGGTTCATAATCTCACACACTCACTCTCGCACAAATCTCTTGGACAAGAAATGCGAAATTCATAAGGAGTATTAGGGTTTGGTTTTTGGCCTTGTGCTTTTGTGGGGATCTTCCCACTTGGTCTTGGAATTTGGTCTTTCTCTTTAGTGACTTCTCTCTTGAAGTATCTCTTGGTTAATTTCTTGGTTTAGGGTTTGGTTTTTGGCCTTGTGCCTTTGTGGGGATCTTCCCACTTGGTCTGGGAATTTGGTCTTGCTCTTTTTTTGACTTCTCTCTTAGGGTTTGCTCGTACTTTGTTTTTAGGATTTGCTTAATAAAATGCCACGTAACAATAATGTTACAGGTCATCAAGATCATCTAGAACAAAATCAAGAATTGCTTGCTAGGTTGTGGGATGGAGTGGAAAGAAGGGGTGATGGAAAATGTTATTGTCCTTGCAATCGATGTAGGGGCTTTAATAAGAGAAGGTTACTGATCTCAAGAGCTAAAAAACATTGTAGGGAACATGGACATGTTGAGGGGGGGCATGAATATCATCCATTGGTAAGTCATAATTCATTATATATCATGCGGTCTGTTTGTGCCAGAAATTGTTTCCAGGCCACAAAGAAACAAGCCAACACAATCTCAAAAATACAATAAAGTAAAAGTAGGTTTTAGGCTAAGTTGCCAGGGTAGTTGGGTACTGGGACGGGTACGGGTACGGGTACGCCACTTTTTAAAATAGAAGCAAAAAGCAAGCAAAAAAGAAAGCAAAGAATTAAAAATTTCATTTGAAAATCAAAAATTTCCTAAAGGAAGCAAAATGAGAAAAATTTAGCAAACGAGCAAAATTAAAATCAAAATCACAATCAAAATATAAAATCGAAGGAAACAAGTTCATGACTTAACACGGTCTTTATATTGAGAGTTTTTGTAATTGTATATTGTATCATTTTTATTTTTGTTACTTATTAATCGACATGACTAACGTTCTTTGTTTGATGTTTTAATTGTAATTATAAAGCAAGGGCCTCCTAGGGCTGTTCCGAACATGGAGAATGTGGTAATTGCGGAACAACTAGCGCAGGAAGAACAATATGCAGGTCCTTCGAATACTGATCATGATCAAGTTAATGATGATCATATGGAATTAAACGATGATCATGACAATAACATAATTGAGGATGATGGTGCAAATACATTAATCAATGATGCATTTAATGTTATAATGGACGATGATCAACATCATGCACCGCCAATTGATGAATTTGAAGATATTAATGATTTACCTACACTTGAGAAGGCGACGGAACCGCTTTTTGAAGGCTCCCGCATAAGTGTTCTCTCTGTTGTGTTGCTGATAATGAACTTGAAGGTTATGCATGGTTTTTCAAACACATCCATCATGCTGGTGTTAAGGTACGCATGTGATTATATGTGATCCGTCGGATCTCAAATTTAGTGCATATACTCCAAAACTATGTCACACCTTTCAATCAAAACCACTTTGATCTTATAATATACTCCAAAAAATAAGGATGTATTTGTTGTCATTAATATCATGCTCTTCAAATATTTATATTAACCATTTTTTTAAAATTTGTTGTAACAGCTTGATAGGTGAATATTTGTTACCAGCATCAAATAAATTACCTCGCACATATCGAGATTTAACTTCCATCATGAAATATGTTGGAATGGAGTATCAAGCAATTGATGCATGTCCTAATGATCATATTTTATATTATAATCAGTATGAGCTTGCAACAGAATGCCCTATATGTCATAGCAGTAGATACCGAACAGATCAAGTAACCAAAAAGGTGTCTCGTAAGGTTCTTCGTTATATTCCCATTATTCCACACTTGCAACGACTGTTTAGGTGCAAAAACATAGAACAATTTATGGATTACCACGCACGGAATAGAAGTGGAGATGATATTCTACGAATGCCTACAGATGGTTCTGCATTTACAGACATGGAGGAAAAATGGCCACACTTTAAAGAAGAACCTCGTAATGCTAGACTTTCTTTGGCAGCGGATGGTGTCAATCCACATGCAGAGATGAGATCTACTATCTCGGTCTGGCCTGTTTTTGTTATCAACAATAACATTCCTCCATGGATGTCAATAAAGAGGGAGCATATAATGTTGGCAATGATTGTTCCGGGTATAATTTGTACTTTACAACAATGTTTTTTTAATGCATTAGTATTTAATTTGTCATGAAGATCAATATTGTTGCATATTCATGTCATATATATTTTTCATTTACTTATATGTATTGTATTTGTTGTTTTCTTTTAGGTAAGTTCCAAGTTAAAGATATGAATGTATATATCGAGCCTCTTGTTGATGAACTACTTAAGCTATGGAATGGTGTCACTATGTATGATGTCTCTAGACCAGTAGGGCAAAGGGAATTTCAATTCCATGCAATGCTTGCCTGGACAATTCACGATGCTCCAGAGCTAACACATTTTTGTGGTCTTCAAACAAAGGGAAAATTTGCATGTCCTGTTTGTGGTCCCAAGATGAAATCTCGTCATTCAAAGAGTTTGTCAAAGGTAGTGTTTGATGAGTATAGACACTTCCTCTCTAAGAATCATAGGTATCGAACTACCGAAAAACATCTTTTTAATGGGAAAGAGGAGACCGCATTAAAACCACAGAGAATGACACCTCACATATGGAAGTTGCAATATAATAGAAATCGTCAAGGTATGATTCAATTTGTCTATCTTATATATTCATATTGATCATCTCTTATATGTTTTTAATGTTTTATTTTGGATTGTATTAATTTTTTTTACTGTAATATACTACATTTTAATCTCTTTAACTTATATATTGATTACTAATGATCTGCATGAACATCATGAAGGTGTAAATGGACTTCCACAAGGAATGAAAAGTTATCCGAAACAATTTAGTAGGCTGCCTTACTATGAGCACTTACTAGTTGTTCATTTGTTTGATACAATGCATATCGGAAAGAATGTAACTGAAACACTATGGCGAATATTAGACGGAAGGAGTGACAAAGAAAAAATTGTCAAAATTTGCAGTGACATTCATGAATCCAATCATGCAATGAAAGATATCATTGAACATTTAAACAATGATGGAGACCAAATTAATATAAGGTCACTTCCATGGTTATTGACTGAGCAACAAAGCAATGCAGTAAAAGAAGTGATACAAAAAATGAAATTTCCCACAGGATTTTGTTCGAACATAAAGAATATCTTAACAAGGAAAGGTGATTTTGGCAGGGTAAAAACGCATGATTGGCATATCTTCATTAAGGTAATTATATTTTTGGTATATATATTGGTATATTACAATACTGCATGTTTTTTGTTTACTTCTTTTCTTAATTTTGAAAAATATATTGATGAGACGTGTTCATTGTTACAGTATGTTCTACCTGTATCTCTCCCAGACAACTTTGACAATAATGTCAAACAGGTCATATATGATCTTGGAAAATACATGAGGTAATTAGAAACAATATTTTTCACGCATCATCATGTAATTTGTTTAATTCGTTGTATAACTTATATGAATTGACATTTGTTTTAGTCAATCATGTAGATTTGACGTACTACAATCTTAAATTTTCGTCGTTAAATGATATCATTATTTTCTTGCTTTACATGTAGATGGTTTTCATCGAAAGAAATCCACAAAGAAGATATAAAGTATTGGAAGAGAGAAATTCCTCGTTTAATGTGTCAAATGCAGAGATTTCTACCTTCGGAATTTTTCAATGCACAAGAACACTACCTCATACACCAAGTTGAGGAGATTGAATTGTGTGCACCTATACATGCAAGGTCCATGTGGATGGTTGAGAGGCACTTGAAATTTATGAAGGCTTTAGTTAGACAAAGAGCACGTCCAGAAGGTTCTATGGTGGAGGGATATATGGTATTTCAGGCCATGGTGTATATTGTTGAATATCTTCCAGGGTTGGGGTCTATTAAGACCGAATTAGATCGATGCATTGGTGATCCAAATTCCACTAAGAAATTAGAAGGAGAGTACCTGATGGGGAAAGGTAAATCGAGGAAGGTCAAAGGTAATTATTAAATGGTGTTATAGATTAATAATGTTAATATATTTTAATAGTATCGTACATAATTATTTCATTTTTAATATTCATTAATGATATGCATCATTAATATTTATAATGTTACACTGCGTTAAGTAATTATAAATTTTTGAGTTGATTTATGTAATTTTATTTTCATGCAGTTGGTCGCTAGTGGGATGCACTACATTTGTACGTCGCAAACAATCTTGATTGGATGAAGGTATGGATTGAATGATGTAATCAATCTGGTCGAGGACTATCATGGGAAGGTGTGGCTTCATTGGTTAAAGAAGCACATCGCAATGGAGATGTCAATCTAACAGAAAGGGAAATCGATTTAGCATATGGTTTAAAAGATAAACAGGTAAGCATGATATTATAAATATATAAGCCATAATATTTTCAATTACGTCGATATTCATGTTCATCTTGATTAATTTCATTTTATTTGCATACTTTACGAACATAAAATACTTACTAGTTCATTATCAATTGCAGGTAAAACACCACAAGGCTATGTGGTGCAACGGTCGTAAATATCGCATTAAAAAGTTGGATGACACAAGGAAAACATGTGATTCTGGGATAAGTGCAGTCTTTGAGGTCACTAATGTTTCATCTAGAAGCGACCGACGTCCAGAATTGTCAAAAAATCGATATTATGGATATTTGGAAGATATCATTGACTGTGACTTTAAATCATTCAAAATAATTCTTTTTGTTGTGAAATGGTACAGGCTACGATTGAATCGATTTGATCCCGATAGAACTGTTATTGAACATGCTAATGGATTTACCATGGTCAATACAAGGTCGCTTGAGTCACGAACGTCAGAGCCCTATGTTCTTCCAAGTCAATGTGAACAGGTATTTTACTCAGAAGTTCCTGGTAGACAGGGTTGGTCGTTTGTTATTAGACATGATCCAAGAGGAAGGCCGGTAAAGTATAATATTTTAGAGGAAGCTGAAGAGGGTGTTGAAGAAGAAGGTGATCATGTAGAGGATCAACATGAGTTGGATGTTGATGATCATAATGTTACGCAGGAAGATGTTGAAGAGTTAGTTGAAGAAGATGATGTTAGAGACAATGTTCATGATGAAGATGATATTGACGATCATGATCAATTTATTGAAACTAATTACAGCGACGACGATGATGATATAGCTGCCTCTAATCCTTATAATGTTGAATCTGGATCAGATGATACAGATGCAGACTTGGATGGAGAAGATGATCATGAAGTGCATTGAACATCATTCCAAGTGATGTGAGGGGGGGGGGGGGGCAGATGAGCTTCCACCTTCACGTGGTTGTCCCTATTGAGTAGAGAATATTAAGATATTCTTGAAACAAAGAGAAGCTCGTTAAGGTATTTTACTCAGAAGTTCCTGGTAGACAGGGTTGGTCGTTTGTTATTAGACATGATCTAAGAGCTGGAAGGCAGGTAAAGTATAATATTGTAGAGTAATGCTTTTACTAGTTTGCTTAAATACATGAAATAGCATTAATGTATCATGCTAGGATAAGACTTAGTGGGAGGATAGGTCACGGGTTCGACTCGTCCGCCTTATTCATTTTGGCATAACAAATGTTGTTTTTAAATTATGGTTACAACCATATGCTACCCGCCAAAATTCTACTCTTTTACATATTTTAAAACATAAAAGTTTTTAAACCCACGCCAACAGTAGCAGAGCTATAGGGTTTAAACAGTCCCGTGCGAATAGTAGTAGAGCTATAGGTTTTAAACCCACGCAGCATTCGTTCCTTTTCCTCCCTTGTTTACGCATAAGCAGTACCAGATGCGATGCAATATGTTGAGCTTTAATAGGTAGAATAGAGGTGGCTAGAGCTTGGGTAGGGGTTTAAGAAGCAAAGTAGGTAGCATGAGCAGTCCGCCGTTTCGATTTGGAGCAGTCCGCCATTTCGTCGATTTGGAGCAGTCCGCCATTTTGATTTGGAGAAGATTCAATCCGCCATTTTGATTTGAATCTCAGTCCATTCAGCCCCACCATTTCGATTTGAAGCTCAGTCCGCCATTTCGATTTGAAGCTCAGTCGATTTAGCCATTTCGATTTGAAGCTCAGTCCATTCAGCCATCTTGATTTGGAGCTACCATTCCATTCCAAATGTCTTCAGTAAGTGACATTCTCATCCATAGCTTCATTTGCCTGATATGCACACTGTGTGGGGCATTACATCTATAAATGTTCATTCTGTAGTCGGTCCAAGTCCTCCAACTAGAAACTTGGCTTATTGATGCAGGCACCACCTGCAATACCTAAGCAGACCCTTGATTCCCAAATTTTCTGTACTGGAATCTTCACTTAATACAGTCCTTTACCATTCTTCTCTTAGTTTTTCTTAGTTTCCAATTAACTCTGTGACAGAACTAAAAATAGATAACTGTCACTATACTTGGCAATTCTATCAAAATTGAGCAAGACTTCTCTATACTCTTTCATGCCTTGTACCCCTTTCCCTATGAGACAGCCGCAGTTAGCCATACGCTTTATTTTATTTCTACACTGGAAGTTCACCATATTCAGTTCCCTTTCAGCCTGCCGCTACAGACCTGCATGTGGTGGGTTACCCTTTAACCCTATAAATGGACTAGGACATGAATGATAATCATTATATCCACATGCCGAAACTATACCCTAGACATATTCTATAATTACAACTCAAACAGATGGAGACATGGCCAATCGTTAACTCGAGCCGGGATAACTTAAGTGTCTACGCTCGCCTCCTTGCGACAGGAAAATGCCAAGGATTCGCTCGACTCCGGTTGAACTAAACTTGCTTTTACCTTTCTCTGGAAATAACAACAACCATACGCCAACAGCCCTCTTGTCCAGCGAATTAAACACTTTACCTTTTTCTTAGCCCTCAACGGAATTTACTTGACACTCAAAGGTTAAACGCCACATGACCATTCGTCATGACCTAAGCCCCAATGGAAAATCACTTATTGTACCAATTGTACCTTCTTTTCATTTTCTGCTTCCACCCAATGCACGACACGTATCTCTCAGCAGAAAAATCCACTTTGCCTCGAGCTTTGAACCGTCACTTTCCGCGATGATCGTGATCGTTGATTTATGACTTCACAACTCCGCTCTCATCCTGATCGTTAATCTCCTATGTGATCAGAACCATCCATTACTTAGCTCATCAATATCCGCTCTGTTATCGATCGTTGATCCCCAAATGTTATACATATGAGCGCCACTTATAGACTGTACATGTGAGCTAGGGCTTCTGCACTGTGACAATTATGATGACTCACAAACCATTACAATATTCCATGGAATCGTTGTTTCCCTTAACGAATCAGATGTATACTCGAAATAGAAGGCTAATCAAATCCCACACGGCTGAACAGAATGTTAACATATATATAGACTGTATTTTACCCTAGGATATACACTGTAACGTTTCCAATAATTCACACTTCATTTCACTATTCCTTAAACTCGATGCTTTCAGATGAAATTGATGAATCATATGTATCCAACCAATGATAACAGATATATCACAACATATACAGATGAGATGAATCGTATATACTGATATTTTACACAGTAGAGAGGAAATTTAATGATTCTCCATCATTTTATTACATTTCACTGTATGTAATCAATCACACTCTACACCCTGCTCTCTCTTCTCGAGCTCTGTGAGCTAATTCATCTAGGCTAAGCTACCTATTCAAAATACTAAAGACTGCATTTATTTACAATGGATTTCTGTTTCCAGATCCTATGATTAAGGAACAGAGTCCTTAATAACCTCAACTGACCCCTACGAGTCATCATTGACTCACTAACAATTAACAAACCCTATCTTATCTTATCTTATCTTGACCTTGATGAAGTCATGGGTGACTTCTTTTTCATGAGCCTATGCTCCTGCATCACTTATGTCACCCTATACCGATGCCATCACATCCTTCCAAAATGATCTCTAAGGACTTTGTGACTAGTGCAGCAAAGTTGAGTTAGAAATCATGAGATAGAGGATCTGTGATTAATTCAATAAATACCCTATCCCAATAAGATAAACACAAGATAGATGTATCGCATACCATATGTTTGTGCTACAAATTGTTTCCAAGGCCAGAGAAACAAGCCAACACAATCTCAAACAAAATTCAATAAAGAAAACAAAGTTTAAAGGTTTCTGTAATGTGTTTTTGGTTGTGAACTTTGGGAACACACAGGGAATGCATTCATGAGAAAAATAACTACTGAATCATAAACAAAAGAAGATAAAGATGCATAATATATCTAACAAGATCCAACAGAAACAGTATTGAGGTTCATACATAAATGACAAGCATTACCAGCATATAAACATAAACCAGTAAATGAATATATCGATTAAGCAACTAGACAAGCTGAAAAATGAAGCCAACACAGAAAACTGAAGGGTAAAAGTCACATATATCTCATAATTTCATCATCAACTGCATACAAGAGTTTTGTACTTAACTCATGAACAAGTCTGAAAACCAACTGAGTTTGAAGACCTCCTGAAAGCTCCCAAAAATCGAACCCTCTCCATGACTTTCTAACCTCTCTAAATACTAATCTTTACAAAATCAGTTAGGGATTTAACCCTAACTTCCTTCCATCTATTCGATGAGGTAAAGTGAAATGTACAATATTACAAAATTACAAAATATGCCAAAAATAGTAAATCACTAACACATGTGTTTATCAACTAGTGACCACTAACTAAATGAACAACTGACTTATCCATCTTTTGCTGCTTCAGCCAACAGAGCGATACCATCTGATGCTTGATCTTTCTTCTTAGCTTTCTTCTGGTCCTGCTCCATGTCATTTATCTTCTTGATGAGCTCCTCGTTTCTCTGCTGCAGGTTCTGGACTGTCTTCTCCAATTATGTGCAATGCATGTCAGTAGTTCTTTTTCTCTTTAGTGCTTCCTTTGCTTCTGCTATCAATTCCTGAAAATGGTCATTTACATCCAGTAGGTCTTCTCTCAACCTTCTGTTAGCCATCATTAATCCATCATTGACCTCTTGCATGTAACTCATCTGATTTTTGTACTGCTTAACAGTTTTCTGCAAATTCTCTCTGTCAGAGTCAAATAGTTTGTCTATTGTAGGATCTTGTTCCTCATCAGGTCTCCAAGGTATATCAAGTTTTTTGAAGATTTCAGCCTCTTCAATTAACAGGTCTGCAGGGGTGTCTTCAATGCTAGGATTTTCCTCACCTGTTGCTTCAACTAAAGGAGTTTCTTCTTTTGATTGTGGCTGCTTTTTGTCTAATTCTGGTTTATCATCCATGGAATCCTCATCTAGGACAGTAACTTCATTTGTATTTAATCTGGGATTGAGCAATTTCTTCATGTTCAGTCTTAGCTTATTCTTTGACCTGGTTTTAGGCCTCCAATGTGATGCTGCTTCTCCCATCATTTTCAGTTCCTTTCCTTGATGCTAGATAGCAGCCAACTCTACTACTTCAAGTTTATTCTTTTTTCTGTTAGGTTTTGTTGTTTTGCTGTCTGAAGTAGGGATTTCTTTTCCTGTTTCAACCTTGACTTCTATTTTGGAGATGGGATGCTCTTCCTCCAATAAATATCCCTCATCATCTGATAGAATGGTGATAGGGATTCTCTGTTGAGTTTGAATCTCCTCCTTAGGTACAGCAACCTCTCTTATATCAGCAGCTTTCACTTCATGAGAATCCTCTACAGGTGCCAAATACTATTCAGGTTGCTCTTTCTCATCTACAAACAGTGAGTACTTGCCTTTAAGACTGGCTGAGAACAGTTTTGGTTTATTATCTTCCTCCACATGCTCTGATGCTTCCTCAACTTTAACCTCTTCCTTATCTTCAAGTTTAGACTTCTGACCTAATTTTCTCATCAAAACATTACCCTTGTCTGCTTTCCTCTTAGGTTTCTGATCTTCTTTTTTGGTTTGAAAGTTAGACCAAAAGATGAAAAAGTCCCAGGTCTTCCCTTCATGCTGCAAAACAGTGCTAATAATCAACTTAATTAGCCCATGGTGAAAGATAGACTGAGAAGAATGGTCTATCTGCCCTTTCACCCTGTTGGACATCTTCTGCAAACTTTTCAAAAAGAAGAATGGTAGGTTCATCTTGGACACCCCCACCATGTGCTGAAGGAATCTGAAGTGGTGCTTGTATACATAAGCATATCTGCCCTCGCAAGTAATATAGCTCTGCAATATTCTGATTGGCTCAACCCATTCCTTTCTGAAATTTTGAATAAGGACGCCTTTATTCCAATCAGGGGTGACATTTGGTAAAAGATATCTTTGTGGATCAAAGTCAAAAGGCAGTTTCTTAAACCATGGTTCACCCTCATTCTTAATCCCTGTAGCTTCTGAAATCAGCTTTATTGTCAGCCTGAATTTAAGAGTATCAAAGATCACGATGTCATTTTTAAAACTCTGAGCAAACTTACAGGACACTTCTGCATTATACCCATCTATCTTCTTGAAAAAGTCCATCCAACCAGCTTGTTGAAACAGCTCAACACACCCAGGGAGTTTTTCAATCCATCCTACATCAGTAGGTTCGGCTCTGTTTATCTTACCACTCCTGCCCATTCTTCTTCAATTACTGAAAACTGAATAACTTATAGGATTCTTAAATTTAATCCAATTTAGCTCTCAGGAATCTTAGTATCAAAATGATTCTCAAGTCTTTAGCTCCTCGCTGCCTCTATCTGGTTCCAAAAATAGTAAGCTCCAATACCTAGCACACTAGCTCTCCCTGCAACTTCAAATATTCGGTATCCTTTTGTATTGTTTTCAAGCAGAAGATCAATTTAGGAGGTTGAAAATACTGTCAAATGTATAGGTTCCTCACATCAGTACAACCTTAGCTTTCACAGGGTCATATTTCATAATAAAAAAACTGCTATCTTCAACCCTCGCTTAGCCTGGCATCTCAGAGCATCAAAAATAACTATTTCTCTGGCCGAAATTGCATTTAAAAACACAATTTAACCTTTCCTTTGATCAATTTTGACAGAGTAAGCCTCAGCGAAAAAAAACCCAAATCTGCAATTATATTGGCTTTTCAGGAAATACCTTTAAATTGCTCAACTGCAGTTATTTAAAATCACGACTTGAGTTGTCAAATGAGTCACCTTGGATGTACAGAGGTCCTCCAACGTTCAATTTAACTGCTAGTAACGAAATTAGGAAGCCTTAACTTCCCGTGAAGCCATCAAAACCTCTCCTTTGTTCAGCAGCGACAATGTCCGGTTTTTTAGTGGTTATGGCTACTCCACTAAGTCCTTCGTCTTTGAATGTGCCTATAAATGACAAAATCATCCCACATTTACCTCAAACCATACTGCTACCTGTCAAAAGGAATTACATCTCGGCTCATGATGAGCACGATTTCCTCACAATGTGTAACCACTTGGAATCATGATGTTCCCTGCATCAACAGGTACCGAATTCTCTAAAACATGTAATTAGTCATTCATCATTCCAAACGTGCCAAAATTTGCTAAAAAATTGGAGGAATTTTGGAGTCGCGATATTCTTGTAGCGCGCCTTTGGTGATTTTGAGCTCCACCGCTACAAGAATAATTTTAACACTGTTTTGGTGCTTTTTCACAGCTTTTTGTCATTTTGCATAGAGTTATAAAGCTGTCAGAGTGATGATTATACATGACTATACTTAGAGTATGGTTTATGAACCCATTATTTGATATGGTGACTTTTAAACCCTTTAACAAAAACAAACCTAAAGTTTAAAACTTGAAAATTTCACAAGCAAGCCCAAAATTTCATATAAAAACTAAAGAAAATTTCCTAAAAGAGGGAGAAATCAAAACAGTGCAAATAAATAACTTAAAATAAAATGCAAATCAAACAAAATTTGAACGAACAAATTACTGACTTAACACCATAAACACATATAAAGACTTCAAGAGAGTGTGCAATAGATAGGATGCCCTTGGGTTGATGAATAATTCAATTGAATGAGATGATTACAATCCACAACCACCCACAGGTCCACCCATTAAGGGCCTCAATTACCCACCTAGTGGTTTGGCACATGGCCACAAGTGAATATTAGCCAATATATCTCAACACCCCCCGCCCCTGATTTTCCCCGTGTATTGGTTTCAGTTCGAAATTAATGTTTTTAATTACTTTTTTGTAGTGAGCTGATTGGGGCAAGTCCCCAATGGAGCCTGGGAGGCCGACACCCCCCTACAGGCAACAGGTATATATACCACATTTTTACTTACCTGCTTCTTTAGAAAGTACATTTGTTTAATTATGATATCAACGTGGCCAATATTTTGTTTGTAGGATGAGGGTCAAGGTAGGAGCCCCATGACAGATGATATGTCGACAGATGTTAGCATGCCACGCTCATCGGATCATGAGCAGGTATATAGCATGTTGTGAATTTCAGAAATTGTATTTATACATATTTATGTTATCTAATTATATCAATGATTTCAAATTGATATTAATGTTTTCTATTTTTATGTCGGATGATACTTATCTATAGATGGATCCAAAGGATATGGATTTGGGGCACATTCTTGATGATGTTGACCTCAAGAATTCAAAGAATATCCGGGATGTAGTTCAAAAAGCAAAAACAAAATTAAATCAGGAGGTCGTCAATCTGCTTATATCGAATACGCAAATGACGCAGGATGAGACTCAAGCAAAGATAGATCGTGTGTTGCTTAAAGTAAAGCGCTTGGATGTAAGCTGCAAACTCTTTCATTATAAGTCTATTCCAAATGCAATTTTTTTTCCTATTCGTATATGAGTAACTAAAATATTATTTATTTCTACAAGAATATTTTTTCCCCGGTGAGAGGCATGTTGGTACCATTGAGCATGACACCCCCTTCGCCACTGATCATGTATTGTTGCCGTCTGGCCAGTCGGAAACACAAAATGAGACACCCCAGACGGAACATGAGAGTGCCGATGAGGATCAGGGGCCAGTACATGGAGAAGAGCATGACTTTGATGCTGTCGTCCCAGCATTTCCTGGATCTTTCCGTGTCACTAGCACGGGAACATTTGAGACTACTTTTTTGGTGGACGAAGATCTGATTCCCTACAAGATGAAGAAGATTCCAGGTACTATTTACAAAATGTTTTAACTATATATTATAATTTTATTGGAATGTAATTATGCATCATTCTTTTTACACTAATTAACACATACTCGTTTTTGTAGGAAATGATGTCTTTTATAAACATCTTAATGATTGGTCTTTAGAGCTGTTTGGGCCCACTATCCGCACATGGTGGAACCGGCAGAGTAAAGTTTTGAAAGATGAGCTTATTGCTCGCTTGGTTGGGTTTTTTGGTGTCGAAACCTTCAACCAAAAAAAGGTTCTCGAAAAAGCTGGCCAACATTTACATTATGTACGGGAGCAATATCGGAACAACTTAGCAGATAATCCAAAGTATGAGCACCCTCCGATGATTCCAACAACGGAGTGGAAAGGCTTGCTGGATGATGCAAGGGAGAAAGCTGCGAAAATAGCGGGCAAGCCAATACCCGAGTCAACTAGAAGGTATGCAATACTTTCAGCAATGCAATTATATGTTTATTACACTTTATTTTCCATTTTTTTGCAATGTCTAATGTATTTAAAAATACTTTTATAGGCTACCAGATACGTCGAAGGCCACCCAGGAAAGAATAGAAAAACATGGGCAGCACAAGCTTGGCCCTGGTGGATATTCCAACCTGCAAGCACGAATCGTAAGTATGATCAATAATTATTTTATTGTATAGAAATTATAGATTGCATTTAATATTGTTTTCATGATGATATAACAACAACAATGATGATCTAATTGAAAATTACAAGCTCAAAGATTCCACGATTTGCCAATGGAGGAAGACATGAGGGTTGGCTACCAACGCGGGTTTTCAGGTGTTGTTGAACATCGAACAAGCAGCCGTGGTAGCCAAGCAAATTCTTCCAGTGATCCATCCTGCGAACAGGTAACTACAATAAACAAATTCTATTTAAGCTTGATTCATTGTGTTCTATATTCATTAATAAACTAGTACATAAAATATTGAGTCTCTTTTTGTTAAGCTACACAACGAAAGTAGAGAAAATGCAGAGGATGGAGGAGAAAGAGATATTGAAGTTCATGTTGATCGAAATCCAGGTAATAAATATGCTAGTGTTAAAAAAAAACTAGCATGGATTAAAGTCTCAAATATTAAATTGCAAATACTATATTGTTGTAAGTGTTGATGTTTTAATGCAGAGGGTCTTCATGTGCAACTTGAGGCAGCAGCAGAAGATCAAACGCAGGAAATTCATGTCACCCATGAGTTTCCAGGTACAAAGCACCGTTCTAATGTTTTTTTCTTAATGAAGGACTTACAATGATTATAATAGTAAAAACATGTCAAGCAATTAATATTTCTTCATTTTTTCAGTACATCCTGGCACCTTACAGTAGCCGCATACACGTCGTGAGCACACGACCCATCGACAAACACGATCATAGGCAGCTACAGAGGGCATAGGAAACAAAAAACAATTGGTAGAAGAGGATGTCACACTTAGAGAATTTGTGGAGAGAAAAAAGCGCCAAAAAAAGTAGTGATTGTAATAAGTACACTATTACATTATTTTTTTATGCATTGTCCTCGGATATTATTTTTGATATTATGGAGTAATGTCTTCAACTATTTATTTTTTTCTATATACGAATGAATGAATGAGTTAATTAATGAATGCTATAAACTAAATAATGATCGAATGCACGTAATTCCTTTAAGACAAGAAACTCACGATGTTCGCACAAAAGATCATTTATTTCCAAGCACGTGCATTGGGTATGGAGAATTGAGAGTGATGTGAGGGGGGGGAGGGGCCATATGAGCTTCCACCTTCACGTGGTTGGCCCTGTTTAGTAGAGAATATTAAACTATTCTCGAAACATAGAGGATCTCAATAAGGTAAAATGCATGCATTATTACAATGTTTCTTTCTTATGACCAGATACGTTGTTTCTTTCTTCTAGCTAACTATAGACATGCATTTTCTTTATACTGCAAAGTGAGAATCTTGATGGGCTGGAGCTTTCTGGTTTGGAATATCTTCAAAGTCTCAGGATGAGGATCGTTGGAATCCATTCTGTGCATCAATACCTCAACATCTTTTGCAAACTCTACATCCGGCTCCAAATCCACAAATATGAAGAGGTACCCATCCTTCAATTTAATTTAGGTTTTCTATTGATTTTTCAATGTGAAGTAGAAAAGAAGGGTTCAGTAAATCATTCCTAAGAAATAGATGAAAGCCAGTGGATGAATAGCAGGCCTGTAGTAGAGGTATTGAGGTTTTATATAGTCTTAGTGTGTTGCAACTAACGAAGTTCCTAAGGTAAATTTCATGGTAGTTCTCACATTGATAATCTGGAATTGGTTTGCTAATATGATTAGTGGGTTGTCATTAGACGTTCATAAGGTGGAGATTGCAAATCTCAATAATGGTGATTTGTCATTCTTTAAACCATTTCATCTGTCCCAGGGTATAGAAGACCCTAGAATATCCTGTTAACCAGCACAAGGTCATGTTGTCAACAAACCCAGTGAGGACTTGTGATGATCGAGAAATACAATACGGTAAGTCTTGTATTTTTGTCCTATTTTTAAATTAATAATTTAATATATGTGGTGGCTTTGATTGAAATTGCCCATAACACTGACTTATGCATAGCTGAGACCTGCTTTTGAATATTCTGTCATATGTAGTTACGTATGTAAGGGCTTGGTATGAATGGATGACATGTGTACTATATGTGTAGTATTCTTCCTCTTGCAATTGCTATGCGTGTAGAACTATGTTGTTCCTGACCTCTGCTGTTGATATTCTCCTAGTTATAGCTGTAACAAAAGTGTATTTTCAAGGTATTTGAGGGAAGTTCCAACAGCTTCTCATGTTTGCAATTGGGATTATACCATCTAGACATCCAATTGGAATGGGATCAAAGTAAGAATTTCTTATTCTTCATGTTTGTTTGAACATCATTCTTCATTTGTCCCACAAAGTTTAAAGGGATTGAAATGAGATGCCCCCCCTTCCTCTTCTCAAATTCCTTTTTTGTTGTTATCACTCCGTAATTTCTTGAGGCTGTGTTCAAGAAACCCAAAGGTAACCTACAACCAATCTTTAGGATGACTGTCTGGCTCAGCCAACCAGACAGGTCTCTCTCTTTGTCACTGTATGATAAATGTATCAAGGAATAGGAGAAACAAGGCCAGATTCTCAAGGTAACAAGTGTTTTCAATGGTGATCAAGGTGTTGGGAAAGTTCAAGAGTAAATAACATTGGGCAATGGAGTCAAGGATTGAGGCTTAAATCAAATGAAAGAGTAAATCAGGTCACAGAGGTTTAAGGCCTTTTGCATGCATTTGGCACAGATCATTAAACTTTAAAGGTGATAGTAGAAGGTAGAGAAGTGATTGTTTATTTTCAGGAGCATGTGACTATGAATTCCTTAAATAAACAGGAAAGACTTATGAAAGACAGGGAAAAGTAAATTATAATAGAGCACCAGAACACCAACGATGAATTCTATTACAGTCTATCTTTCAATGGTATTTACTGTAAATACTGTGGAGCATGGAAACATGAATTCCAAAGATTTAAATTAACAGTAAAGAAGAGGAAATAACACATATGAATGAATTTCACATAGAAGACATTCTGCAACAAAACTTGGAAGGAATCTTAAACATGAGAAAACCTGTATGTCTGTTCTTTCATTGAAGTTCACAAAATCCTAGATACACGAGTCTTTTCTTCTTTACAATATGAATTTCTTCGACCAAAGACCAACCCTCTCCCTATCGAAGTAGGGTCTATTTGTAGTTAATCTATTCAAATGAGAGATGCAAAAAACTAGGAAACAGTTACATATGTGGGGATCATGTCCCAGCAAAATAGCTTAAATCCTATCTTCTAAAATAGATGGCATAGTGACCATTTATTACATAACCAACTCTACAAAAATAAATGACAGTTGTATGAATATTTATCAGGTCGATAATCCTTTTAGGATCAACAATATCCTATTCATTTCCAGGATGGAAAGAGATATCATTGATGTTTTCTGATAATTTTAGCCTTCAAAGGCGCATACTGTCTGAACAGGCTCGCTTGATTTCAGGCTCGCTTGATTAACTTGTCATCTTCCTCTGAATATTTCCAAAACAACTGTAAATAAAGTATCTGTGTGACTGTTGCTTACTGTAGTAACTGCAGACAGCAAGCTAGCATCATGGACTCCCTAAAACTTCTTCTGCAGGATCTAAACTTTATAGTTCTTAGCAACAGTATCAAATATATGACAACCTTGACTTACTTATTCTTCACGGACATCTAACTGGCACTTCCTGGACCTGAACTTGGTATAAGAACTCGTGCTCCCACCCTGAATACTTCATTCCAAGCATCATCCTTTGGAACAGAAGCATCAAATAATTCTTCCATCAGCACATCAAGCTCTATTAAAAGACCTTCTGTAAAGACAGGCAATTTAGATTTAACCTCCCTGAAAAGTAATGGAAGTTCGAAGTCCTGACTCATTTTGCTTACTACCACCATTCCTTTAAGTCCTTTTACCATATCATTAAATTTGCTATGGTCGGATCTGGCTTTAATAAACATTTCTTTATATTCAGGCCATGCTATTAGCATATTCTCATCATCCCAAAAGGATGGTAAACCATAACCAATCAATGGTAAAAAGGCTTGCTTGAACTCCTGCACTTGCTTTTTAATATGGGACATCTTTCCTCTGACTGAATTCAACAGAGTATATTTCTGCAACACCCTCCTGGCATCTACTAACAGAACAGTTCTGTTACTCACCTTTAAAACCTGTAACTCAGAAGCAGGAGCTTTACTGAGGAAAATAATTGCGTTTTGAGCTACCTCTTGAGTTCTGTTAATTAACTTTTCCTCAGCTAATTTACATTTGTTGGATGCCACTCCCAATGCCTTCTCATGCTCCTCCACAATCATCAATTGAGGCCTGAAATCATTTATATCTACTATCAATTCATCCCAAAGCAAATGCTTTGCACCTTCCAGTGGCAGAACTCCCTTGGTTTTCTCTTTCAACTTATAAATCTTATCTTTCAGTTTATCATTTTCTTCTTTGAGCTTGATGATTTCCTGCTCTCTAGGATCCTGAGATTTAATCTCTTCAATCTGCAGTTTAAGTTCAGAAATTGTGTCCTGTAAGTTTGAAACCTTCTCCTTGAAATTCTCAATTTCAGCTTCATGTACAGACATATCTGCAATGTCATGTATGATCTGGTCAATTGGTGACAAAGGACTAGTTCCCTTGTTTGATTTCAATTGTTCAATTTCTTGAAGCAATTTACCTTTCTCTTTCTCCAATGCCTCTTTCTGCTCCTGAAGAACTAGAATTTTGGCATTATCTTCCACAACCTTTGCATTCAAACCAGCTATCTCTTCATGCAAATTAACCAAATTAGGTGAAGGTGTAGTATCAACATTAACATTTACAGTTTTAGCCCTCCTTCTAACTGTCTTAACAGTTTTGACTTTGATCGTTGGCTGGGTTTCTGCCCCTTGTGCAGGTGGCAACTCTTTATATGAAGCCAGCTCAGTTTGTAAATAAGCCACTTGTGTAGACCATGCTTTGTTTGCAGCTTTCTCCTGCTTCAGGTGAGCTTCCAATTTTTTTATTTTCTGCACTGCATTCTTATGTGCCAAGGTCTCCCTAGTCAAGTCAGCATAAAGGACTTCACTGGCTTGTTTGTGGAACCAAATCTTGTCAGGAGTTGGTAATTTATCCATTTCTAAACGAATCTCAGAAGCATTTTCATCATCAGTGATGGCCAAACTTAAAGATCTGGTTACTGAATCCCTCACTGTCATCAATGTTGTCTTCATATCAGATTTTTCTTTGAGTTGATTCAATTTTTTTTGCTCTTGCATCACAGACTCATTTCTCTAATCAATGTAATGTTTGAGGAGAATATGCTTGTTTTGAAATTGACCTTCAGCAGCTGCAGCATAGCTATATTTCTTGTATTGCACGACCGGTACAGGGGGTAGTTTACTGCTTTCTTTAGGTTTTGCAGTAGTATTTTCAACTCTGGTCTGTGATACTTCTTCTTGAATAATAGTAGGGGTGATAACTAGCTCCCTTATCATATCAACATCAATTATCTTTGTACCCATGGCAGTTTTCTGCTTTTTAGATGTCTTAGGTTCCTTTGTATCCATCTCTGTGGCCTCTGGTTCTGACCTTTTCTTGGTAGATATCTGCTCCACTTTTCCCTGTGCAGTATTTGACTATGAAAAATCTATATGATCTCTAGCCTCTACAATCTCCTTTAAAGGCTCACTGATCCAGATCTGATCATATATAAGATAATTGGCCTCTCCCATCCAAGTTTCAGCCTGACTGTGCTGAAATATACCTCTGCCATACTCATGTCTCCTTTGTGAAATAACATGTTTAGGGTCATATTTTACAGGTGGTACTTGAGGGAAATCAAGCTGCTTCAGAACTTCTTCAATAATGGGCAATGCTGCTTCCTTCTTTAAAATGAAATTTCCCACAGTCATAGGATATTTTATCCATGAACTCCTTTTCAATGATGGGGCAGTGAAATGTTCTTTATCTGCAGAGATCCTTTGCCTCATTACCTCTAAAGAAAATACACTGGTAGTTAAAAATATAGGCAACACATATGGTGATCCAGTGAATCCAAAGACTCTGACAAGGGAGAAGTTTTTTGCCAGGAACCAATCTCCAATCAAATCAGGGTTTAGGATTTCTTTCAAGTCATTTGAAATTCTGCTGATCTCTGGATTAAACACTCTGAACAGATTAAGTACGATCAAATCCATGAATTTGGCATAAGACCAGGCATGGTAAAATGGTGAAGAAGGAGGCCATTTCTTGAAGGTTTCTGAGTCTGTAATGGCTAGTGCTCCTAACTTAGCATGAATTATCAAAGCATATAAGTATGCCTGATACCTGAAATGATAGATTTTGGAGAAATTGGACAACTGAAAACACATTTCTTTGGCAAAATATTCATCAAACCTAAGGGGTGTTGTTCTAGGTCTATCTAGGTATAGGAAAATTCCTAACATTGCTTCAGTTACCTCCGAACTAGTGTCTGACCCTAAAATTTGACTTAATAGGGTTACGGCAGCAGCAATAACTGGTAAACAAAGTTTAGATGAAAAAGGAACAGACAGGTTCTCCACTGGTTTCAACAAAACCTTCTGATACATTCGTTCTTTATCCTCACTAGAAACTTTCTTGTAAATCTGGGATATTTCAGCTTCATTAAAAGAGATAGAAGTTGAAACGAACTCAGCAGAATATTTCAGGGTTTCCCTAATGGTTTGAGGGTCTACTTTGCAGATAATTTGGTCACCCTGGTAATTCATAATTACTCCCTCTGAGGTTGAAAAATTTTCAGCACATAAGGATACAAATTCCGGGCAACTAGGTAAAGGATACAATGGCGTAGAAGGGATCAAAGTACTGTACAATTTGGTATGGAACTCAGAATTGTCAAGGGAAGCAGTACTGAGGTCATTGTGACTGGTAATGATATCAAAGGGTTTTGAAATTGGGTCATATACATCCCAGAAACGGTCAGAAATCAGGTCTTCGAAGGAATCTAAGGTTTTTACAGTGGTAAACATGGTGAAAGCAGGTAATTCAACAGAGGAATACTCAGAAATTGTGTACCTGAGGGTAAGGGCTGACTGTAGTTACTCACAGTTGAAATGTTGATAGTATATGTGGTATCTGTAGCAGCCGAACCAATCGAACCTTGATCTCCGAGCAGAAATGGCGGAAACAGTCTTTCAGCGGTCTTTGACGGTAACATGTACGGTGGAGCCTCCTTAGTTAGTGCCCTGATAGATTGGGCTGAGTACTATTGTTGGACCCCGCATGCATATCAGAGAGCTATAGCAACTGGCACTCCTTTGTCCGTTGGATCCTGTGAAACCTAGCCCCTGCAACCAGATTACTTAAAAAATTAATACCCTAGACTTGCGAGTTAACATGTTTATAAGCTAGACCGCAGCGGAAAATAGGATATCATACATTTCTGTACGGGTATCCATTTTCCGCTTCCACTCAGCGACAGCCACGTAGCACCCGTCACATCTCAGCGGACAACGGACTTTCTTTAACCTTCATGATAGATGTATTATCCGCTCCGCTATTTTTTTTTTTTAAATGTTTACAGCCTGTCGGTTAACCGACACCTAGCACATTGTCGGTTAACCGACACCTAGAACATCTACAGACTGTCGGTTAACCGACCCCTAGAACATCTAGCGACTGTCGATTAACCGACACCTAGAACATCTACAGACTGATGGTTAACCGACACCTAGAACATCTACGGACTGTCGGTTAACCGACACCTATAACATCTACAGGCCATCGGTTAACTGATGCCTTGGAGCATTTGATCGATGGTAAGAAGCCGTCGGTTTGCTTTTTTAAATTGTTCTAGGCGTCGCTTGATTTGCGTCGGTTAACCGACACCTCTCTGAGGCGTCGGTTAACCGACAGTATGACTAACCGTCGCTGAACCGACGGCTTGGAGCGGTGTCGGATAACCGATGCAAATCCAGCAACGCCTAAAAAAAAACATAGTGTCGTACATGCGACAGGGAAATGTCGAAAATCCGACAATACAGCCGTCGGATTTTGGGTCAAAATGTTGTAGTGAAAAGGACGAAGGCAGAAAATATTCTATTGGTTGAAAACATGAAACACAATATTTTGAGTGTCAGCTAGATGTGCAACCAAGGACACACTCTCACTTTTGACTAATAAAAATGCAAAATCAAAAACAAGGATATAGGTAGAATTGTAGCAATAGCCTCCAGGACTCCTAACAATGTCTATATCCTAGATGAGGAAAAGGAAGATAAATGCTACATGGGACACACCGATGAAAGTTGGCTCTGGCATAGAAGATTGGGACACATCAATTTTGACAACCTTGTCATAATCAGTAGGAAACAAGTAGTAAGGGACATTCCAAGAATTACTAAGCCATCAAACTCATTCTGCAAACACTGTGTACATGGGAAACAAACAAGAATTAAGTACCAAACAAAAGAGTACACTACCTCAAAACCATTGGAAATGGTTCATTTGGATCTTTGCGGTCCAATGAGAACCAGAGGAATGAATGGTGAGTCTTAATTCTTTTCATTGATGATTACACTCAAATTATGTGGGTATTATTTCTTAAGGAAAATCCAAAAACATTCGAATGTTTCAAAACATTTAAATAATTGGTTGAAAACGAAACCGACTTAAGAATAAAGTGTCTAAGATCTAACAATGGAGGGGAGTATAATTCAAAAAAAATTGATAACTATTGTGACAAACATGGAATTAGAAGACAGTTTTTAGCAACCAAAACTCCATAGCAAAATGGGGTGGTAGAAAAGAAAAACGGAACTATTCAAGAAATGGCCAGGACAATGTTGAACGAATCAAATATGTTAGATATGTTTTGGACACATGCCATTCATATATATGTCCACATTCTCAATGGATGTTTGATCAAAACAAATAGTTGTTCAACACTGTATGAACTCTGGAAAGGAAGACCAGCTACAGTTAAGCATTTTAGAATATTTGGAAGCAAATGCTACATCAAAAGAAATGACAAAAACCTCAAAAAAATTGATTCCATATCAAATGAAGGAATTTTCCTTGGTTACTCCTCCAAAATCAAAGCTTAGAAGTGCTATAATTTGCGAATTAGAAAGATGGTTGAAAGTCCTGAAGTGAAAGTTGATGAAGTACTGACTCATAGGAGAATAGAATATGATGATGATTTACCTTTGCTAGAACAACCATACGAAGAGCTACAAGAAAATAAAGAAATAGAAGTTCCAAAGGAGGAAGTATATCAGTGCGGATTAGAAGAAGGAAGACCAGACACAAAGGCCCCTTCCTGATATGTCCAAAAGAATCATTCAGAAAATTTGAATATCAGAGACAAAGATGTTGGTGTAAAAACTAGAAGGAGTTTGAGAAATCCAACTTAGGAAGTGCATTTCTCATTATTGTCTCAAATAGAACCAGAATGAATTGAAGAAGCCAAATCTGATGAAGGTTAGATGAAGGCCACGAATGAGGAATTAGATCAAATTGAAAAGAATGAAACCTGGGAACTTGTTCCAAGATCTAAGAATAATATTGTAATTGGAACAAAGTGGGTATTCAGAAACAAACTAAACGAAGAAGTACAAGTTGTCAGAAATAAGGCGAGACTGGTATGCAAAGGATATGCGCACATCGAGGGAATAGACTTTGAAGAAAAAATTTCCCCTATGGTGCGAATCGAAGCAACCAGGCTATTCCTGACCTATGCTTGTGCATAAGATGTCAAAGTATATCAAATGGATGTAAAATCAGCATTTCTGAATGGAGATCTTGAAGAAGAAGTATGCATTTGAACAACTAGATGGTTTTTCACTCTCAGGAAACAAACATTATGTTTGAAAACTAAATAAATCTCTATATGGACTTAAACAAGCTCCCACAGCCTGGTATTCAAGGTTGGACAAGTACTTGCAACATCAAGGTTTCATAAGGGGTAGTGTAGACATAAATCTCTACATAAAAATTGAGGATGGAAAGATGATAGTCGTGGAAGTATACATTGATGACATCATTTTTGGAAGAAATGATGACATAATGAGTCATAAATTTTTCCAAAGATATGCAAAAAGAGTTTGAAATGTCCATGCTCGGGGAATTGTCCTTTTTCCTTGGATTACAGATATCTCAATTAAATGATGGTATTTTCATCTCTCAATCTAAATATGTAAAGGAGATGTTAAATAAATTCAACATGGAATATTGCAAGCCAGTTTGTACCCCTATGGTTATAGGGTGCAAATTGAGCAAATATGATGAGGCTAAGGAAGTTGATCAGAGGCTTTACAGATCCATGATCGACAGTCTTCTATATGTAACTACCTCTAGACTATATATCATGCAAGTTGTTGGACTTGTCGCAAGATTTCAGGAAACACCCAAGGAAACACATGTTCAAGCAGTCAAGAGAATTTTCAGGTATTTGAAAGGGACCATGAACCTTGGCTTATGGTATCCACGGAGAAAAAAGCTAGACTTGGTATCATACACATATGCATATTTGGAGAGAAGTATAGATGATAGGAGAAGTACTAGTGGAGTTGTGTTTTTCTTAGGAAGTTGTCTTGTGTCGTGGATCAGCAAAAAAAAACCATTGGTTGAATTATCCATAGCATAAGGGTGCAACAGTTGAGGCAGAGGCCAATGCAAAATAAAGCAAAAGAAGAACCTAAATTGTACAAGTAATCGCACCTCTTTGCCATCGATGTCAAAGGGGGAGAAAAGCATGAAGTTGGTTGCACATTGATTACGCATAAAGTTGAATGCAACAGAGAAGAACTAGAATGAAGATAATTCAAGAGATAGCATGAAGCACCAACAGACGTGAAATAGTGTGAAGCATATCATTGAAGAAACAACATAAATATCCAGCATACGTGAAAGAGCGTGAAGCAGATCATTGAAGAAACAACATAAAGATGCAGCAGACGTGAAAGAGCGTGAAGTAGATCCCTTGGAGATGACTGTACATATGGTCTGCGCAAAAGTATCAGAATGCAGAAGAGTCTGTGTAGAAGTGATAGAAATTAGAAGAGTTTATGTAGAAGTAACAGAAAGCAGAAGAAGTACTGACAGCAGAAAGCGCAGAAGTAAAAATCCCAAAGAACTCAGGGGGAGCACTGCGACAAGTACAAATGAAGCATACAGTTCAAAGAAGATCATACACAGCTTCATAAGGTGTTGACAGCAATGCCAAAGGGGGATATTGTTGAAATTTGGTTGTCATTGATGTCAACTAATGTCAAATAGGATGTCAATTGATTCAGTTTGAATCATTGATGTCAATTGATGTCAAAGTGGATGCAGCATTCCTATGGAAGCTTAAATAAGTATATGCACAATATGGTGAAGGACATGGATGCTAGTTTGAAGAAGTATATCTAAAAGTTGCATCCAGTCTCAAGATGTGTGTCCAAGGATACATCATCCATGATCAATATGAAGAAGCACATAAGGAAGGTACATCATGCAGATCCAATTCAAAGACGTACATAAGTAATGTATCCTACTACATGTGGTACCTACGCAAATATCAAATCCACCGAGTCATACTCTCTCACGATATAAATCAAAGAATTGGTTGGACAAAGGTACATGTGAAAAATCATCCAAGGAGTTGGTTAAGCAAAGGTACAAGTGTGCAAACATGTAGTGAGAAGACTCTGGAATGCGCAAGCATTGTTTGGTCAAAAATCGAGTGCGCAAATAGTAAGAAACAACTTATGGTTGAACGGTCCTAAAAGCGCGCAATTCTTACCAATCAGACGATGCTTTTAGTTAGTAAAGGGTGCACAAGTTCCAAGAAGGGTGTAGCAGTTGAATTTTTTTATGTGCAAATCCCACAACCCAATGATATAGCAGATTCCCAAGTCCCACACGTGATGATACAGCAAGGGTCAAAGTCCCACCAATTAGAATTTAGTTTATGCGCATATTCTTTAAAGCATTAATACATCAAGTGCGTGATACCCACAAGAGATGGTACAACAAGGGTCAAAGACTCATCAAGTCAAAGAGTAAGGATGTGCACATACCTCAAAGCAATGGTACATCGAGAGCGCAAGAGTACACCACTAAGGTGTAATTCCCACTAAGTCAAGGACCATGGATGCGCAAGACTCACAAAGGATGACACATCAGCGACACAAAAGATGACATGTGGCAAAATCATAATCCATGAAATATGGAAGAAGGGATGCCACAACCAACTTGTGGACATACATGCAGTACATGTATAAACAGAGATACAAGTTGGATATTTTAAGTAAGCTTGATGGCAAGATTGTAGAGCTTCAAGTGGAAAATACATTTTTATATTCAGGGCATCAAGGGCTCGAGGACAGAAAAGCATGATCTAGCAAGGAGCCGAGTGTTCACATGCAGCAGAATGAAATACTAACGGTGCACAGAATGATGTTGTATATCTGTGACGGATGCGCAAATACTGGAAGGTAGAAACATAGAAGTATGCGCAACTATGTGAGGACATATTGAAAGTATCATAGATAGCACGTAGACATTCACATATGTTGTATGTCATAAGAGAAGAGACAGAACCGAAGTATATTAGATAATGTGCAGATGTTTAGCTGATGCACAAAAGTTGAAGTGAAGTGTGCGAAGTTGAGAAGTCCATTTGATGTGCAACGACAGAGCGGCAGAAGGATCCAATAAAGCGTCATGATGATGATGATTTGAGACAAGTGCGTTAAACCAAAAGGACGAATCACTTGATGCATAGTATGTCGCGGATTCTCTAAAATACTGTGGCACTTAAACAGAACAAACACATCAAAGTAAATGTGCAATTCCATCTGTTACTGGTGCATTATCTCAAACCAACAAGCTATCAATTGAAAGCAGAGTATCAGTTGGTGAGTGCAGTTGTGCAGTAGCATATCGGTAGAGTATACCTTAGCGCAGACTACAGGATCAACAGCAGACAATACATGAAGTAAGACATCGACAGAAGTGTAGAATTAAGTGGAATGAGAAGTCAAGTGATGTATGCAGCACAGTGATAGTGAATTGTCTGCATACGAAGGTAGCGCACAACAGAACTAATATCATAAGATCAAAATTGTGCATGAGTTGGAAATTCAGTAAGTCATAATCTTATATTGGATATCTTGGCGGCTGGATGGGGCAAGGAGCATGAGGTTGTAGCCTCCTTCCAGTTGGTGTTGGAAAACACAGGGAGTTGGTGCTTCCTTCAGGTCAGTGCCTATAAAACCAAGGGGTTGGTGCCTCCTTCCAGTTGGTGCTGGTAAATACAGAAATTTGGTGCTTCCTTGAATGTATTCTTTTCATTACAAAAGAGCATTATGTGGTTTTCTCTCAATTGGGTTTCCACGTCAACTCCAGTGTGTTATGTGTTCTTTGTATTAGTGGATATATGGATGAATGATTTTGTTTATATTGGATGCATATCTAAATATCAAGATTAAGTTAAGACTAATATGTTAAAGAAGGTAAAAAATGTTGATAACTGCACTAATACAGATTCACCCCCCCTCTCAGTATTAAATCGATTCGAACACAATACATATAAATATCCTAATAAAAAGAAATTGAAATTATATTACCTTCATATAGCTACGGGATTTGGTGTATAAAATTCCATGGGACAATCACTTTAATTCAATGGTGAAAATTTGGTTTGGAATTTCTTAACGACTCTCACACCCCCCCCCAACAACTCAGTCACAACATGATTGCTAGTTGTCAACTAGTTTGTGTGTCCTACATGTTCTTTTAAATTAGTCAAATTTCATTCTTATTAGCATCAATCTTGGTGTCAAATATAGAATTGAGTATTAATTTTAAAAAATGAATTATTAGCATGGTGGAATTTTAATTAAAGAAAACAAAATGAACATTGGATAAGCGGTCATCAGGATGAGGGATAAGGCCGAGGAGTTAGGATGATAAAACCAATGGTGTTTTATAGGTTAGGGGGATAAGATGAATGACATTATAAGGAATAGTATATTGTGAGTTTGGGGTGATAGGGGTTCATGATTATTTATATAATGGTTAGATATAAGTGAATCAAGGGATAAAGGTTAATGGGGTTATAAGGGTTAGGGATCAATGGGTTTATAGTGGTTACAGGTTATAATTGGATACCAATTAGGATTGACTGGTATTATAATAGTTAAAGGTGATAGGGATTAAGGGTTAGTGTGGTTATATGGTCTGTGGGTTAAGGATTAGTGGGTAGTGGTTAGTAAGATAAAGGTCATGGGTGATGGAGTTTAATGGTTAGTGGTGTAGTCATTAGGGATTAGTGGATTAGGTGTTAGTGAATAGTATATTTATAGGGGCTATGGGATAGGGGGTTAAGGTTGAATAGGGTCAAATGGATTAAAAGGTTTATGGAAATGAGTTTTATTAGGGGTCAATTGAGTTATTGTGTTACTATGTACTTAAGGGTTAGTGGTGTTATATGGGTTTGGGGTAGTGGGTTAGTGGTTATTGGGTTAAGCGGTGTAGTAACTAGGAATTAGTGGATAAATAATTTGGATTCAATGGGATTACAGTGGTTAAAGGTTAAGGGCGATTATATGGGTTAAGGTTGGTTAGTAGTTAGTAGAGTTATAGGTGTTAAGTGTTAGGATGGGTTAGTGGTTAGGATTTAAGGTTAGTTAAGGGTTAGTGGAGTTATAGGGGTTAGGGGTTAAAGTTTTCAAATATTTAGTGGGGCTATAGGGGTTAAGGATAAAGGTTGATTAAGGGTATGTCGGATCACATTGATTTGTTGTTAAGGTCAATGAGCGGTATGAGGGGAAATAGGGGTTTTGGGTTGAGTTTATAAAGGGTTAGTGGTGTTCTAGAGGTTAGTGGGTATGTGGGTTAGGGTTTAGGGGGATACTAGAGTCAAGAAATAAATGGGGTAATATGGGTTAAGGCTTAGGGTTGATAGGTGTCATAGTTTAGTGAAGTAGTGGGTTGGGATTAGTGCATTACAGATTATGGGAGATTGGTCCATTAGAAGTTAGTGGTGTAGTTGTTAGAGCTTATTGGATTAGGGGCTAGGGGTTAGTGACATTATAGTGATTATGCAGTTATGACTATTTGGGGAGCCTTGTCTTCAATAGGTTAGGTGTTACTAATATGGGTTAGTGGTTGATTAGTGAAGTAGCATTGACCATGGATAGCTATATGTAACAATGGTCAACCAAGGTCAAATAGGGTCAACCATAGCTAACCATCATCAACCATCATTACTATGTTAGTGGGTTTGTGAATTAGTAGTGAACAATTAATATATTAGATTTGCACTCAACCATGGAACCTATAGAAAAACATGGTCAATTATGGTTAACCATGAGTCAACCATGTTTGTTAGTTATTAGTATGTTAAAGGTTGTTGATCATGTACTAGGGTACCACCAACCATGGTCATACAAGATCAACCACTATCAACCATCCCCATTGGGTTATGTGTTATAAGGTTAGAGAATTAGTGGTATGGTAGCATTGATCATTGACATATCAACCATGCACACATATAGTCAACCATATCAACCATGGTTAAAAATATTTATCATTGATCGTTTAGTCAAAGGTTAAAGGTCGATTAGTAGGGTGGCATCAACAATGTACAACTAAAATTAACCATGGTTCTCTATCATTATTGATCTATGGGTCAAGGGGTTAATGGACTAATAGTGTCAAGCATTGGCATATTAGAGCTACATTCAACCATGGAAACCTATAGTCAAACATGATTAATCATAGTCAACTATATTTTTTGGTGGTCATTATGTAAAGGTTTAGTGTTTAGTTAGTGGGGTTGAATCAACTATGGACAACTATACGAAACCATGGTCAAGTAGGGTCAACCATTGTTACTGATTATGGGGTTAGCAGGTTAGTATGTTAAGGCTTGAGGGTGATATGTGTTATAAATTAGTGGCATAGTATGTTGGGATTAGTGGATTAATAGTTTGGGATCATGGAGATTATAGTGTTTAAGGGTTAAGTTCAGTTAGGGGTCAATGGGGTTATAGGGGTTATAGGGGTTGAAGGGTTAAGTTTAGTTAATAGTTAGTGGAGTTATATGTGTTAAGGGTTAAGAGTTTGGACACAATAACACATATAGGATTTTATAGTGTCATCCTTTAACACATCAGAGGACATATGGGTGTTACACGTCCTATGTAAAACATACATCATAAATATGCAACACATTACACCACAAGTAGATAATAACTAATTCATAGAATGTGTAACTTGCTTAATTAACATAATGAAACAAACTTACAATAGACACTTGCAACCAAGAATATTTCACAAGCTTGATAGAACACTTGCAGATAATAAGCAAAGCCTTCCTTATATAGGACTCAAGGAATTCTCTCGAAGGACTTTTCAAGATTCCTTCCCATGGTTCATGGCATATTATTCAATTCTTTTACTATACAATTCCACTTTTCATGATAGTGGAGACACTATTCACCACTTTTACTATGGAGGATCACATGTCAATCCAAAAAGTAATATAATGGAGAATTTGATTGACCCATCCATGAACATGCCTCATGAGATAGAAATTATTGCAAACGAGTAGCATAAAAACTTTCCATGCCCTGACAAGACTCCACAAACTTTATAGATTCCAAAATATAGGAAGAGATTTGGAAATGAATCAAATCAAAAGATGATGAGTAGTACATGTCACTCATCTAGCATTATGTAGTATATACAAATATGTACATTTATGGGCCCAACACGCTTCTTTGATTCACTCTAGATTTGGTAGATCGTTATCTTCAATATAAGGTACACCTTCATCATCCCTATTGTTGATGGACCAGTTATGATTTCCTAATCACCAAATCTATACTTGAGTATGCCAACAAAGGAAGAGTCAGAAGGAGGCATAATATTTATGATGTACCATTGCTCAACAACATGTGAGAAATAAGAAAAGTGCAATACATACCACTATTGTTTAACAATTTGATGCCAAGAGATAAGATGTGCCTCATGGAATTCAATTAAAAACATATGTCCTAATCCATATTTGACACACTCTTGGATGTCATTATTGAAGCAATACAACTTTTCTGCAGGAGGAATAGATACATTACAAGGGAGAAATTTATGGACATCATTTAATCCCTATTTTTATTGACATCATTTAGGATAAAAGAAAATTCATATTATTATTGTATTTCATCACGTCATATTTCAAACTAAATTATGTAGCCTATCTTATAAAAATAATTACCATGCAATGCATCACCCTAACATAGGAACATATAGTCAATTATAAGAAGACCATTTTACTCTCATTATTATACCCTAAAACTTAATATGCAGGACAACTATATGTTGTCTATCAAATTCTAGAATTCAACATTGCATATATCATCTTTCGATTTCTAGTTCACTTTTACTCTTAATATATGCATAATCTCTACAATTTATTTGTCCATGGGACTACTATAAATTTAAATTTCTAACCAATACTCCATATGAGTTCTTTATATGACAAATAATTTTATATTTTAATAAGTTTGGAGGAGGAAGATCAAGTGTTTACATGAGACGCCAAGGTAGTTTTTGCAACCAAGTGAAAATAGCGTCAGTCACTACAAATATTCTTCTTTATGGATTCCAACTTGGTGCTAAACAAAAATAAGTAATAAAACCATAAGAATTTACATTTGCATTCCTTAGTATCTTCTTCAATTAATACAAGTAGCTAAGAAAGAATAGTAAAAGAAAAAAATGAAACATACACCTTCCATTAACAACTCCATTAACAAAATCCCTTATGATAATAGTTGAGAATTATATGCTAAAAGAAAATTTTGTCAATTCACTTGTATAGAGTATGTCGATGTGGAAAATATGTAGGAGCCCTCGAAATGTTTCATAAATTCATTTGGTCCTTTAATTGTGATACATATTGTGAGGTATGATTGGAGGAATGTGTGAAGAAAGCTATTTCACATAATTGAATGGACAAGGACAAGGAATCTCATCCCTACAAAGCATGCAGCAACATTACTATACTGGAATCCAAAAAAATCCTTAAATTGTAGACAAAAACCCATCAATGGTGACACCAATTTGAGTCAAGGGATAATGGGCCATGAAAGCAAGACAATGAATAAAGAATAACACGACTTAAATAGTAGAATATGATGAAATGTCACTCCCATAATTGTTTAGGATATATCAAGTACAATCCAAAATGACTCAAATAGTTATGAGACTCACCATAGATCCCAAGATAGTAGAGGCCTTGTATTTTAAGAAATGATTGGATTCATGGCATCATGCATGGTACACTTAACTCAACTTGAAAATATTATGTGGATCCCATAATAGCAACATGATTATTTGACATATAATGATGCAATATTTATAGTCAAAGCAAATTGAAGGGTAAGGTAGGGATCTTGACTTTTCCAAGGGATGAACCTATATGGGAGCCTAATGTGGTTATGAGTATCTTTGTAGATCCAATTTGCTAGTAGTGTGGCTAAAAGGATCCATTGTGTGACTCAAAGGATCAAAATGTTGATTGAGAGGATGAAATACTAAAAACTAAGAAAAATTGTAGCACTAACTAGTCGAGGAAATTTATTTTAAATAGGTTGCACTCAATGGTGTACTTATAATATTGACAAACTTTACTAATGACGTCACCTAATATTATCCAGAGCACTAACCAATCAACTAAGTCAGAAAAATTATGTGTGTTAAGTGGTGCACTTATTATGCACAAGAGCACCTGTGATGGTGCTATAGAAGATTTCACTATGCACTGGAAATCACAGGAAAATAGTTTTATTTAACAAAACCTATATGTTTATTTGATATATTTGGGGGCACCACTAGCAGTGCATTCATACATTTTCTAGAGCACTAGCAAGTGCGGATATTATTATATGCATAGCACTCAATAGTGTATTTATAACATCGAGAAGCATTGAAGTTAATGCCATCTAATATCATAAAGTGAATCAACAAGTCTGACATATCTTTTATAAAAATTATTGAATGGTGTGTTTATAACATCGACAAGCATTATGTACGTGAACCTTGATATTATAAATCTAGCACCAAATATTTATAGGCTTTTTAAAATTTGTACTACTTTAATGGTGCGCTCGACATAAAACAACAAACCGTTGAAAGCATGAGAAAATGTTCTTATTGAAACAAATCCTATCGTTGCATGTGATATGTATCGAGGCACTGCTAGTGGTGCATCTGTACATATCCTAGAGTATTGGCAAGTACACAATACATGGCACTCAATTGTTCATTTATAATATTGAGAAGCACCAAATTCAATGCCATAAAATATTATAAAGAGGACCAACAAGTCCATCATATATTTCATAAATATTCTTCAAAAATGCATTTATAAATTTGAGAAGCAACGTGTACTATGCCAACTATTATTATAAAATTGAACATTTGCAGGTTTTTTTAATTATTGTTTTATTGATGCGCTCGATATAAAACAATGCAACGTTGATAGTGAATTCTATAACATCATTAGGCGCATCACATATGTTAGTTTTTCGGAATTTTCAATTTGATATAAGATCTTAATTGAGAGAATAACATGTACAGCATATCTACAGTATATCAATCATGGACACAATAATGCAAGCACACAAAAGACATAGAGTTTCACCGGGGAAAACCAAGAAGGTGAAAAACCCCACAACTTCCTCAGAGATAGAAAGAGCAATGATACAACCAAAGTACAAGAGATAGTCTTCTCCTAGTAGCTGATCCTCCTCCTCACATGTGCGCCACTTTCCAAATGATAGAAGTGTGAGTAATGAGATGATCAAATAGAGATCTCCCGATCTCTATTTATACTTGTTCTGTCTTGCCCAATAAACCAGTGGGGCCGACTTGTCTAACTTAGCCTAATAACCCATGGTTATATTAATCCAGGTCGACACCACACTTGGTGGTCTAATAACCCATTTACCCACATGACTCATACAGGGCCGACCCCATCAAGGTGGTCTAATAACCCATCAAGTATAAGTTACGACACTTACAATATAAATGACGACACTTCCGTATAGAGGAATAATAACATCTCTATAGGAATACAAACACTTCCGTATAGAGGAATAACAACATCTCTATAGGAATACAATATACATGGGTAAAATACATTCCGAAGTTACATATACATCAACACTCCCTCTTAACTAGAAAGGTATTTCTTGACACAGATCTGCTAGCACAAGTCTTCTTCTCTAGATCATCATCAACGAATCATCGTCGTCCTCACTATTGCTGCTATATAAATCAATATCTGAATCTACTCGTCATAGGAAGTTCTACAGAGCCAGTCCTTTTTCATACTGGATGTAGGCCCACCACATGTAGGTCTTCATCATCACTGACCATACTGTGGAATTCTCAGGACTTATTACGTGCGTCACAAAACCTCGCAAGAGCATCCCAGGCTGTTACGGGCACACAGCTCCGACCTATAGGATCTCCCAGGGACATATTACATGTGACCCCACCACAAAACCTCGCAAGAGCATCCCAGGCTGTTACGGGCACACAGCTCCGACCTATAGGATCTCCCAGGGACATATTACATGTGGTCACCACAAAACCTCGCAAGAGCATCCCAAGTTGTTACGGGCACACAGCTCCGACCTATAGGATCTCCCAGGACACTATTATATGTGGTCATGGCAAAACCTCGCAAGAGCATCCCAGGTTGTTACAGGCACACAGCTCTGACCTATAGGATCTCCCAGGGACATATTATATGCCATAGGAAAAAACCTCGAAAGAGCATTTGCCAGATATCCCAGGACCATATTACATGCCATAGGCAAAACCTCAAAAGACTATCTGCAAACCTACCAGGGCCAAATTATATGTCCTCTCAAGCAAAACCTCGAAAGACCATTTTCCAGATATCCCAGGGCCACATTATATGCCATAGGCAAAACCTCAAAAGATTATCTGCAAACCTCCCAGGGACAAATTATATGCTTGTCTACACAACCTGTTCCACGGCCACAGAGTATCAATCTGATACTCACCATACATCATCCTGATGTACACATGATCATCCTGATCATCATCACTGCATCGTCCTGATGCATGTCATCTGGAGCAACATCCTGAAGCTCGTCATCCATGATCATCCTGATCATATAATGCATCCACGTGATGCATACCAAGTATCTACCTGATACATATCATCATACATGATCCACCTGATCACACAATGTATCCACATGATACATACACAGATACATGATCCACCTGATCATACAATGTATCCACCTGATATATATCAACATACATGATCTACTTGATCATACAACGTATCCACCTAATACATACACAGATACATGGTCCAAGCATCCAACATGATGCATATACATATACATGATATAACTGATCATAACAAGCATCCAACATGATGCATATACATATACATGATCCAACTGATCATAAAAAGCATCCAACATGATGCATATACAAATATATCGAGCATCCAACATGATGCATATACAGAGCAGTAACCGGAGCATCATCCTGATGCTCATCATCCATCGCTTACATCCATAGCCATGGGAAGGATCCTCCTTTCACCATGATTGGAATGGCTCTAGCAAATGTGTCCATCACTTCTTCCTCGAAGTGTCGTCTAACTGAAGAACACCAAGCCTCTCTCTGAAGTACTCGAACTTTACTCTGGCTAGTGGTTTCGTCAGCACATCTGCAATCTGCTCATCCGTCACAACATACAAGAACTTAACTGCTCCTCTCTTCACCATATCTCTGATATAGTGATATTTGATCTCGATGTGCTTCGACCTATCGTGGAACACCGGGTTCTTAGACAGCTTCACACAACTCTGGTTGTCACAAAAGATACCAGTAGCTTCCAACAGGAGATCAAATAACTCAGACAGTAGCTTCCGGAGCCATACTACCTCACAACTGGCCGAACAGGCTGCAACATACTCTGCTTCGGCTGTACTCAGTGCTACGCAGGACTGCTTCCTTCTAAACCAAGAGATCACACCCGATCCCATACTGAAGCAGCACCTAGAAGTGCTCTTCCTATCTGCAGCACTGCCTACCCAGTCTGAATCAACATAACCCTATAGGTTAAACTTTTGATTCGCATCATACTTGATCCCATAATCAATCGTACCCTTCAGGTACCTCAGAATATGCTTTACAGCAACCAAGTGAACACCTCTCGGATTCGTTAGGAACTAGCTCAATGTGTTCATCGCAAAGCAAATATCTGGTCTCGTGTTCGTCAAGTACATCAAGAACCCAATCATCTGATGATACATAGTGACATCAATCGGATCATATGAAGCATCACACAGAAGCTTCAGGTTCGATGCCATAGCCTCACAGTCCATCATCCTGAACTTCTTCAGGATCTCTACTGCATACTTCCCTTGTCTAGGGAAGATTCCATCTGCACTTTGCCACACCTTCATACCAAGAAATTAGTGCATCATACCCAAGTCCTTCATCTCGAACTCTGCAGCAAGCTTCCTCTTCGTGTCGGCAATCAATCTATCCTCGTTACAAACAGGTCATCCACATACAATAGTAGTATCAATGGATTGCCTTCCTCAACCTTGTAGTAAAGGTTGGAATCCGTTTTACTCTTGGTAAAGCCCAAACTAGATAGGAAGCCATCTATCCTGCCATACCAGGTCCTGGGTGCCTGTTTCAAACCATACAGGGCTTTCTTCAGTTTGCACACATGTGACCCTCGATCATGTGTCTCAAACCCGAGTGGCTACTCCACATACACTTCCTCTTCCACTACACCATTCAAGAAAGTTGTCTTGACATCCATCTGGTATATCTTCTACTTCATCACTGCAGCTAGAGTAAGTACTGATCTAATGGAAGTGTATCTGGCTACAGGAGTAAAAGTCTCTTCATAGTCTATCCCCTCTTTCTGGGAGAAGCCACGAGCTACAAATATCGCTTTGTATTTTTCCATGCTACCATATACAGTATGCTTGATCTTATAGATCCATTTGGAAGTCACAACAGACTTTCCTTCAAGTCTTGGGACTGCATCCCAAAGATCATTCTTCATGATCGACTAGTACTCCTCGATCATGGCATTCTTCCCGAATCCTGGGAACTTCAATATCTTCAATATATAACTTTGTTGCTAAACAAATGTTGTAGTCCTTCTTTTGCAGGTGATGGTATACGATCTTTCCTACAAAACAAGTTAAATTGCATGATTAGAGACATCTCATTGTTTTCAGAACAAATTCTTACATGTAAAGAAATATGTCATACAGTCATGCAATTATTTTAGCCAATGCTTCAATACAACATTTATCCATATCCCGTAACTTTCTAGATGCCTTCCAATCTCTACCAGAACATTGTTAAGAGTGTGCACAACTCCCAATATGTCAACAAAGAGGTTTCATTCTAGATAAGTAGTAATGGAATGTTGTACAGTGCCATAGGCCACTTACCCATCACATGCATATTAGTAGTATACTATTCATTAATGCAATTATTCTAATATGCGTAATACACACCCTAAGTCTAGGAACATAGGCATATAAATCATTGAACAATATTATTTAAACAAACAAGTATGCAAGAAATGACAATTCAAATACTTATCTTTTTTTTTTTTGAGTGGACTCCCTCTCAACCTTTGCTTCCTTGCAGGAACTACTGGAGTGTGCTTCCTCTTAATCTTTGCTTCCTGGATTACCTGTCCTTGAACTTATATCCATCCTCAATCACTATGCATGCTTAAGTGTGCACTAGTGTTATGATTTTGCCATCTTCAAGATCTCATACATAATCATACATTCATTAGTATAGATACTAAAACATCATAATCTTAAACATGTATAGTCATGATTATTTCAAACACAGATAATAAACATTAGTATTCAAGGTTTCATGGAATACTTCTTTTACTCATGCATATTCTTATTGACCATAGGACTCTTTTGGTTCATCATATCATCAATCAAAGTAAGAAGCATAATATTCCTAAACCCATGATTACTAACTTCAATGAATAATCATTATCAATCATGCCATGTATACTTATATAAGAGATTCTAACACAAGGTAGGATTCTAACTTGATATAGGAAAAACATACCTGGATTAATATGTTAGCTGTTTATTGTCTAACATACCCACATGATGTCTTCTTGTTCTCTTAAGTGACTTGTGCTAGTAACCTGCATATCTTCATAGGTTAACCATTATAGAACCAAGTTATACATACCTCATAAGTAGATCTTCTATGTGATCCATGGCAATGAATGAACCTTTGTCTTCATGTCACCATTGTCATATGTTCTTGAACTAGAACATGATTTGTCTTTCTTGATGTATATTTCATGTTAGTGGACAACATCAACCTCATACAACACCACAATGCATTAGTACAATCATAAGTGTCAAAACCCTAATCAATGAATATCTTCTATCTTGCATTCATAATTTTATTAAGGTGATACGACAAGTCAAAAGTTAATCAAGATTGTACTAACCTTAATGAAGACAAACATACCATAAACTTAATCATGAACAGATCTAGAAACATACCTGGATAAGTCATACCTATCGAGATTGCTTGTAATCTTCCTATTTAGCCTTATCTCCCTCTGAAACTGGAACTTTTTCACTTATGCAGGTGACCAATCCATTTTCTTCTAGGATTAACGCAATTCACTTGATTTGTAGAAACTGGATCTGGAGCTGGAATAGGGTTTGTGAGGGAAACCCTAAAAATTTAAACTTTGAATTTCAAACTTTTGAAAGGATAGAAAGATGCGCCTTGATGAGCTGATCAATCTGGTATACTCAGAATTTGAAAACTGCAAAGTTTCACCGCTCAAAATTGTCTTTGAAACTTCCAGATCTTTTGGACATGATCCCGAACTAGGGTTTGATAAATCCCACCCTTCTGCCCAACTAAAAGGTTCGATCCAAAGCTGTAAACTTCAATTTTTCTGAGGAGCTTCCAGCCGTGGTCACAGACTTCAAAAATTCCAACTTTTGCAGAAGCTCTAATTTTCCACTTTTCCGATCAAAGCCCCGAACTAGGGTTTGATCAAGTTCGGCCTTCTTCCCAACCAAAAAAATTGATCTTGGTCTCTAAATTTCGATTTTGATGAGTAGCATTCAGCTGTGGTCTCCGATTACAAAAATTTCAAATTTCTCCGAAACCCTAATTCCCGGAGCCATGAATGAAGGTGCTCAAAATCCAATTCTGTTTTGACAGAAATATGCACCTAATTGTTTCTAGTGTAACTCCGAAATTACGAATCCACAGGGTCTGAAACTTCTACCTGCAATATCCCGACCTGTCATATTTCCAACCCCACAGGTCTGACCTTAATTGGATTCGCTGAGAGAGAGTTATGCCAAGTGTTGCAATGTGACCTATTTATGGGATAAAACAGGAGAGTGAACTTGTACAGCGTGCCATGTGTCATTGGTTCAACTTCGGCCTCTAAAAACCTTACCAGAGAAACTAAAATCCATTCCCTACCTATCAATTTTTACGAAATTTCATTTGGAGCTTCCTAGCCCAAGTTGTGACCTTTTGCCTAAGTCACATGTTTATGATTGAGATCTGGAAGAGGCAGAAACCCTAGATTGTACAGATCATAAAACACAAGGTACAACGAATTAGAATTTGTGCTTCAGATACAAGGTACATGGGGATCTTATCTTCAACTTGTAAGAGTTTCAGATCCTGAAACCTCGCCAAAATGGATTTATAGTGAAAGTGCTACGATGACTGGTTTTTGCTATATCAAGCCCTAGCATCACAAGTGCAACAAGTGTCATACATGCCATACCATGCCTTCTATCAGGATAGCTCTGGTCTTAACTGAGAGAATAACATGTACAACATATCTACATCATATCAATCATGGACACAATAATGCAAGCACACAAGAGACACAGAGTTTCACCGAGGAAAACCAAGAAGGTGAAAAACCCCGCAACTTCCTCAAAGATAGAAAGAGCAATGATACAACCAAAGTACAAGAGATAGTCTTCTCCTAGCAGCTGATCCTCCTCCTCACATGTGCACCACTATCCAAATGATAGAAGTGTGAGTAATGAGATGATCAAATAGAGATATCCTGATCTTTATTTATACTTGTCCTGTCCTGCCCAATAAACCAGTGGGGTCGACTTGTCTAACTTATCCTAATAACCCATGGTTATATTAATCCGAGTCGACCCCACACTTGGTGGTCTAATAACCCATTTACCCACGACTCATACAGGGCCGACCCCATCAAGGTGGTCTAATAACCCATCAAGTATAAGTTACAACACTTACAATATAAATGACAACACTTCCGTATAGAGGAATAATAACATCTCTATAGGAATACAAACACTTCCGTATAGAGGAATAATAACATCTCTATAGGAATACAATATACATGGGTAAGATACATTCTGAAGTTACATATACATCAACAACATAGTCTAGTGCAATCCAAATAGCCTGAATGCACCACACAGATTTTTTGTTAAATTGAAAAATAGGAACATTTAAGCAAATTTCTACATTTTAATTCACTAAAAATGTAAATGAGGAGGTAACAAACAATTTACTTGGTATCTTCCTTCCTACAAGGCATGGTTGCCACAAAGATTTAGAAAAATCAAAATATGGCATCGTTTTGCAAATTTCAACAACAAACCAAATTCATCAGTGAAACAAATGACTAGAGGAACCCAACAACCTAATAGCACCAATGACAAGGGAGCATACAAGGATGGTGAGCATCCTTACTTGTAAGGGTGGAAGTGCTGAAGGAAAGTTAACAATGAAATAATGCTTCAGTAATATGTGTGTATGTATGTATGTATGTATGTTACCATGATTTTACCCAACAATTACATGTAACAATGTATTTACTTGTTCTTGGCACGCCAATATTTTTAATAAAAATTGTATTTCAATGTGCTTTATTAGGTGCATCAGTGCATGTATGGATTATAAAGTGCACGATGTAGTTTTTGAATTTTAAATAAAAACCAAAATTTTATAGCAAAATGTCCAAACCTATTTTGGTGCTTCTTACAGTTACACACAAGTGCACTTGTTGTCTAATAATGCACTTGTGTCTATGGTATCACAAAAAATTGAAACGTTCTTCAAGGCTTGCTATCATGACTACAATTTTTTCATATGCATCTTTGGCAATAAGGGCTGGATAGCTACTAATATAATAATCCTTCAATGTTAAATCATTAGAATTACCAGACTGATATGACAAATCGAGAATGTAATGGTAGTATTATGTTCTAAGAGTAAGATCACATTTTTTCAGCTAAGAATTTATCTCTCTTATCTTATTTGTAATCAACGAGACTTCCAACAAATTCAGAAATAATAGCCATAAAAAGTTGAGAGGGAACTCCTCTATATATATCTTATTGGGATTGCCTTCCCAATGAATCCCATTGGTGATTAAGATAATTGATGAATCCAAATTAATCATGGCATCTACTTCTTATCGTTCTTTGTCTAGGGTAATCATTTGGGAATTATCCCATCCCACCATTCCATGAATCATTTCAGTGATATCAAACTTAACTCTATTATACATAATATAGTAACTACTCTAAGGACAACATGAGTTCTAGTAATAAGATTCGATGGTTCTCCATGTTCTTTATCAAGTACTAGAGTAAGTCCTTTTACAGTGTTTACATCTTTTCTGGATTGTTCCTCTTCTTGTTGTCTGATTGTAGCTTTATTTTCTTCATGGATTGCCTTCATCTCAACAATTGTAAGACCAGGTAAAATATGCTAAATCTTTTGGATCTTCAATATATTTTGGATATTGTTGGATCTTGACATAATATTCCTTCTTAGAAGCTTCCATAGTGTTAGCTATTTTTTCCATGAGTTTCTTTTCAAAATATACCTTCCACATTCCAGCTATGGTTAAGCCTGGAATGAAGTTGGAATCTTCTTTCGTTTCTTCAGAGGTTAGTTCAAGACTATCTACAAAATCTACAAGTCTAACCATATTCACAACTTCTTCTTTACCTTTGTCTATTCACCTTTGTTTCCTCTTTTCTTTTTCCTTGGCATAGAGATCTGTCCAAGAAATGGGTTAACTGGTCTTTTTGAAAGATTAAAAATGTTGGTTGTGGAGCCTGATTATCTTCCTGATTCAGAAGTCTTATTTTAGTCGTGTTTGGGTCCCAGTTATTTATGGAGGTGTGTAGGGGAGATTTCCCCCCCACTACTATCACTAGGGGGTTCAAGGGGAATGGAGATAATATTATTGGATCCCCCTTGGATGGAGTTCTGGGGAAGCACACCTAAAGATATTTTTTTGCGAAAATGCTTTGTAAAATATTGTAATTTCATAGTCAATATAAATCGTTCATCATTAGGTTATAGTTCTAACCATAGATATTATGTTCGTGTCTTTTTTTCTCTAGAAGGGAACCATGTTTTAAAGAGGTCATTGTATTACGACTATGTAGAGAAGAGAGAGAGAGAGAGAGAGAGAGAGAGAGAGAGAGAGAGAATGTGAAGAGAGTGAAGAGGAGGTTGTTATGGATGCATTGTAGATTGTATCCCTTCATTTTGTTGGATGGAATAGAGAAAGGATTGGTTGTTTCTCCATGGACATAGCATATATTGGGTAAACCACGTATATTGGTGTCTCCCTTGTATTGTGATATTCTATGTTTTATTTCCGCTTTCATTTTTATTTTTATTGCTCTGTGATCCTATTTCTAACACAAAATATATTTTCAAATCAACTAATTATGCATTCAGATTATTTTTATTGCTCTGTGATCCTATTTCTAACACAAAATATATTTTCAAATCAACTAATTATGCATTCAGAAGGATGAGCTTGATCTGTCTTATCAACTTTTCTTCTGTATCTCTGTTCTGAAATTCTAGTTATATCCCTTTCTAATCTTGAGATTCCTCTTTCATAGGATTGAACACGTGTATAGATATTCCAAAGTTAGAGACATTTTGTGAACATCCCTATGCAAGGCATTAATGTTTGTGAGATGCACTTGATTGGTGCATTCTACCAATTTTGCATTTGTAGGGAAGAATATGATTCATCTTCATTTTTGCAGACTATCCTATATTTGGTAGGATCCTTGATAGTGTCATTATCATACCATCTATTGAAATTTCTCAAAGGGAATCTTCCTTCCTTATAATCAATATCTTATAATCAATATCACTATGTGCAGTTGTAGTTTCATGATGATCGACATCTATGGGCAACTTCCATTCTAAACTAACCATCATCACAACATGGTTAGTTGGCATGTTAATCAATGGATGGCATTTCTTACACTTGGATCTTAATCTTTCATGAATTAATTCTTCAGGGAGGCAATCTAACTCTCTTTCTCTGAAATTGGAATATGATGGTAAAGAGTTGAAAGAATCTCTAAAAAAACACTACTTTGGATTCTATCTATCCTCTCTACAATGGAGGAATGAGTTGTGTGACTCTTGTATTTTGGTTGATCAAGAAAATAAACTAAAGAGTCAAGAGAGAATTTACATTTTAGTAGAAGATGATGAATGAGAAGGCTTCTTTGGGAGTGTTATAGCCTTTTGTCTTTGGATAGGGGCAATTTGTTGTTGTAAAGATTAGGTTTCTTTAGAAACATTCAAAGATCTTTGGAGTTGCCACAAGGAATAGTCTTGGTTGATTCATGCAATTCTACTAGTCAATCTCTAATTTCTTGTTTAGTGGATCTAAGCATATACATAGAGTAAGAATAGAAAGGAGACTCACTAGTAGAAGGATGAAAAGATTGTCTAACAAAAGAATAATTAAAATTGGATGATCAAGGAGATTCCATGGGTAATCTTGTTCAATTGTAGGGGCTTACCCTTATGAGTAACTTATTTCTTCAAATATCCAAGTAAATACTATGATAAATCTTTTTCCTGCAAGGGGACATAGATTATTTGCTAATAGTAGACTTACCTATGACTTACAACCCACTATGTTATTGCTACCTATGTTCATCGTTGTGTGGCTTACATAATGATCCCTTCTCTAGTACTTGAATAGATATGCTACTCAAAGTCTAATTCAGGATATGAGGCTTGCATAAGTGGATATTATCACTTATAGGCATTTGATCATGAGTCTCTAGAGACTTTTTCACAAAGAATATATAACATACATGTAGCAAATACAAGAATCATAACATGCTTACAAGAAGTAGGAAATGCATGACACAAACATCACAAAGTATGGTAATAACATATTTTTATAAGACTATAGGATCTAATACCATTTTTTACAAGACATCTAGCTCTAATACCAAATTTTTTTAGGAAATTTGACTCTCTGTAAACACAGTGTATGTGTTATATTTTGTATGTTAGGCCAAGGTTTAGTGGACAACTATATGCAACAATGGTAAACCAAGATAGACCAAGGTAAACCATCCTTGTTGGGTTATATGTTATAGGGTTAGAGAATTAGTGGACTAGTAGCATTGATCAATGACATATTAGAGTTACATTCAACCATGCACACATATAGTCAACCATGTTTAACCATATTAACTATTGGTCATTAAGTTAGGGTTAGTGGTTAATTAATGGGGAGGCATCGATCATGTACAAATATACGCATTACGCAACCATGGCCAACTACAATTAACCATGGTTAACCATCATTGTTGAGTCATGAATTAGGGGGTCAATGGACTAATAGTGTTAATGATTAGCATATTAGAGCTACATTCAACCATGGACATCTATAGTCAACCATGATCAACCATAGTCAACTATTTATTGGTGGTCAATATGTAAAGGTTTACTAGTTAGTCAATGGTAGAATCAACTAAGAACAACTCTATGAAACCATGGTCAACTAAGGTCTCCCATTATTACTAAGTTGTTGGGTAGCGGGTTAGTGTATTAATGGTTGAGGTTGATAAGTGTTATCAATCAATTGTGTAGTATCTTGGGATTAGTGGATTAAGAGTTTGAAGTCAAGGTGATCATAGTGGTCAAGGGTTAAGGTAGGTTAGGAGTAAATTGGGTTATAGGGGTTAGTTGTTAAGTTTGGTTAATAGATAATGGAGTTATAGGTGTTAGGGGTTGATGGTTAGGAGTTAAGTGTTAATGGGATTATAGGGATTAGGGGTTAAATTATTTTAATGGTTAGTGGGGTTATAAGGGTTAGGGATTAAGCTCAATGAAGGGTATGTGGAGCCATAGGGATTTAGGTTTAAGGTTAATCAAGGATTGTAGGGTTCTAGAAGTTAGGGGTTTATCTGGTTTAAGAGGGCTAATGGGTTTAGGAAATCGATGGGGTTATATGGGTTAAGGGTTAGGGTTGATTGGTGTTAGGAGATCAATTTTGAGGGTATGCCTTAGTGGATTATGGATTATGGGATACTAGCCAATTAAAGGTTAGTGGTGTAGTGGTTAGAGCTTAATGTATTAAGGGTTAGGGATTAGTGGTGTTATAGCAATTAAGGGTTTTGTGATCAATATGTTATATGGGTTAATGGTTGATTAGTCAAGTAACATCAAACATGGACAACTATATGTAACAATGGTAAATCAAGGTCAACCACATCTAACCTTCATCGACCATCCTTACTAGGTTAGAGGTTAGTGGGTTACAGGTTCCAACCATTGACATATCATAAAGTTATATTCAGCTATGAAAACCTATAATCAACCACGATCAATTATGGTTAACAATAGTCAACCATAGTATGATAATGTTGGGAACAAATATTGCTCTCCAAAATCATTTATCAAATTCCAAATTTGATTCCATGGAATAAAATTGATATTTGATTAAATTGCATATAATATACTTCCTTGGACATTCTTTATGGTACTATTGTCACCAAACAAAGGCTGCAAAATCATCAATATTAGTGTTTTTGATGTTGATATCAATTGTCATATTATAGATGCTAATGTCAACACAATTTTAAATAATAATGCACAATCATATTCATGTCAGTTGGAGGGAAGATCCCATTGAATGGATCTTCGGCTTGCATTACCTCAGTCAATATATCTGTACTAGTTAATGGCAGCCCTTCAGCATTTTTCTCATGCAACAGGGGGATCAGACAGGGGTGTCCCCTCTCTCCATTGCTTTTCGTCTTGATTATGGATGGCTTTAGTCGCCTGATAAATAAGGCAATTCATTGTGGACAGATAAAAGGGGTTAAAATCACCAAGGATTGTGTGATCTCTCATGTTTTGTTCGCTGATGATGCTTTGGTGGCGGGAGCAGACTCTGTGGAGGAGTGGTCTCAATATAAACAGGTCATACAGACTTTCTGTAGAGCATCGGGGATGCTTGTCAATTCTGAAAAGTCAAATTTTTATCACTATGCACTAAATGAAGATCAGCTTAAGATCATTCAAACTATCTTGCCTTACAATTGCTATCATATAGACCAGGGCTTTAAATACCTAGGATATTGCCTTAAACCGAACAATTATCAAATTCGGGATTGGTTCTGGCTATTGAGAAAGATTGAAGCTCGTATTGCACAGTGGACTTTTCGGCTGTTATCTTTTGGAGGAAAGCTTATTTTAATTAAGGCCGTTCTCTCTAGCATACCAGTCTATTGGTTTTCATTGTTGGAAGTGCCAGCATTCATAATTAACACCATTAAAAGGTACTTCTTCAACTTCCTATGGTCTGGGACAATTGCCAGTGTAAAGATCCCTATGGTTGCTGCTGATACACTTTCCAGACCACACAGATTTGGAGGGTGGGGAATAAAAGATCTGGACCTATTCAATACTGCTCTTAGACTTAAAAGTCTTTGGAGGGGAATCTTTGGCAAAACTCTGTGGTCCATTCTCATTCATAAAAAATATATCAAGATGGAGGTTAGTGAATGGATAAGAGATCCAAAGTTGGTAAGCTGGAACTTTTCACCTATGTGGATAGGCTTTATGAAAATTTTCCATTGGATAAAAAATGAGCTTTACTGGTAAGCTGGTTCTGGTAAGCAAATTCGAGTTGGAATTGATCATGTTTTAGGTCTGGAACATGATTATTGTCTTCCACCTGCCATACTTCAATATTTACAGGTTTTAGGACTCTCCACTTTACATAAAATTCAGCATTTAAGGACTGGGTCGGAGGGTTCTTCAAGGTGGCTTTTTGCTCATGATCTTGGCCTTCAGGGTTATCTTGCACGCATATGGGAAGATTACACTCAGAAATTGAACACAGCTGGAATATGTTTATCTGAGGAAGCAGATAAATTGGTTTGGGGTGGTAACCCAGCTTCGGGTGTGGTCACGGCCCAAACAGCATACAACAGAATTATTCAAGAAAAGTTTATCTTCCCACAGGATTGGTGGTATAAGAGGATTTGGCACTGGGACATTCCATTGAAGTTGAAATGTTTCACCTGGTTATTATTGCAGAATAAATTAAAGACGTGGGAAAATTTATCCAAGAGGGGCTGGATAGGACCTGGCTTCTGTGTTCTGTGTAGATCTGCAGCAGAAACTAAGCAACATCTTTTTGTTCATTGTACCTTTGCTCGCAAAATTTGGGATCTGATTTGTTTCAACCTAAATATCACTCAAAGCTGGAATGTGGATGATTTTAATAGCTGCTTTTTAAATTGGTTCAGATACAACAAGCAATTTTTATATATTGCAGTATGCATACCTTGGGCGATCTGGTTTATGAGAAACAAAGTTATTTTCTGCAACATAATTCCAAATCCTTTCCAATGCAGTTTGATAGCACTCAAAATGTTTAAGAACTGTAAGATGGACTTGCAGAAAGAGAGATCTGACAAAATTAGTCACTTTAATCTTAGAGTTGATCAGCCTGTACTTTTTTTTGATGGAGCTTCACAAGCAGGACTTTGTGCAGCCGGTGGTGTCATTTATCTGAATGAATCACATTATTTTTCTTTCATGCTCAACTGTGGAAATGGAACAAACATGAAGGCAGAATTATTGGCACTCTGGTGTGTCATCAAGGTTGCAAACATTTTTGGTTTGACAAATATCAAGGTATTTGGTGATTCCAGGGTCACCATCAAATGGGCGACAGGAGAATACAAGCTAAAGATATTGAATCTGACACAATGGGCAAAAACAAACAACAGAATATCAAATTTGTACACATCTTTCGTGAACATAATTCACTGGCTGACAAGCTATCCAAGCGTGCTCTGGATGGTATTGAAGGCCATCTGATCTGGGAGGAGTGGTTTGACAGCAGCCTTCTAGATTGTGGTTCTATGTATTTTTTTTTATTGTACAGTTTCTAGACATGTAGCACTTTTGTTTTAGCTGCTATTTTTCTCAGTTACATACATGATTGTGTTAATCATGTCATCAGGATATTGGATCTGTCAGATCATTATGGAGAAGAACTTTTTTGAGACTCAGTCATACACTTCGAGAAAATTGTTTCTCAGGGCTGCAACTAGCTATCTCATTGTACTATTTGATTCTCTTGAATATCAATAGTAGTTTTTTTTCTTGGAAAAAAAATAGTATATAAATAGTTAACATAATATTCTGTTAACTATTTTTTAATATACATATTCTGTTATTTATATTGTGGTAATGTGATTATTTATATATATATATATATATTTAAATGAAAAATAGTAATAATAGTAATTTGAAAATGTAAGTTTCTATAATTAGTCATAATGATAAGTTAAGTTTTTGGAAATAAACTGTGTTGGAATTAAGTAAAGCTCTTTATATTTCTAAAGAGTTTTTACAAAGTCAGGTTTTGAGAAATTTCCATAGTTCATTTCCAAAAACCTGAATTATCAATAATACTAATTTTTTTTAGAATAACTTGTGTTAAACAGTTTTTAAAAAAAAATACTTTATTATAATAAAGTATGAAAATCTACATTCTCAAATAATTCATTCCAAAAATAATTTATTCCAAAAAGAGTTGTCAGATTCAATTCCCCATAAAACCCCTGGGGCACCCAGATTATGCAGATCATGTAATCTTAGCACATTACATTTGTATTTCGACTATATTTCTAGGAAAATGATAGAAAAACAAGCAGGAAAAGAGGAAAGATCCTCTAATATTTAGACTACGTCATTCCAAAACACTAGAGTATCCAAACCTTTCATATTTAATGAGAAGCAATAAAGGTGTTCCATTGAATCTCAAGCTGCTTGAGATCCAATGGCCATCAAAACATTCACTGCAGCATTTAATGCTACTCTGTGGAGTGCTTATTACCAGCTATGTTTAATATACAGGTGGGTGAAAAATGTTAAATGCACTAGCCGATACAAAAGTCCGTACTCCTATTTCAAGCAATACTAGCTATGAAATTTGAACATTGTCAAACCCGGCTTTGGCTCCTATGTTAGCAGCTCCATTTATTCTGCGCTATGGTTTTCAGCGTTCTAAGTTGGATTCTCTAATACTTAGGTTTTAAACTGTTTGCATCGGATTAGCATGTCAGACACTCTTTAATAGTGTTCTCTCAGCCCGATGCTATACCAATAACGAAAGACCAAAGCATGATGCAATCGCAGTTGGCCCTAGTCAAACACGAGAGCTTTAGTCATTGAAGGCACTCAGTATCATTGAGAATATAATTATGCTGAAAGTGAAAAATATAGGTAGTTTACGAACATAAAGTTAAATACTGGAAGAAACAACTCAAACCTAGGAACTAGTGCACGGGGACAGGCCCAATTAAAGCCACAGGAAAATTTTTAAAAGTCGTTGTATAGCTTCACTCCAAATGTGCATATGAAGAGTAACATTAGCATATCTGCCAACAGTACAAACAATACAATTCATAACATATGTCGCCACCAACAAAATCATTTACTTGCATATTTTAGCTAATTCTAGTGAAGAGGGTGCACTAAAGGGAATCCACCCTGCAACTCTTGAGCCAATGTTTATTGTGGGGGGGCCATTTGACAGCAACCACCTTTTAATTTACCGATGATGTTTATTGTGGGGGACAACTGCCAGCTATGATGTACAAATTCAAGCTTCAGTGAGGAACACCATAGGAAGCTAAGGGTGTTAAATTTTCAACGCAGAGTTAACAAACAACTATTATAAGAATCAGACAGCACTGACCAAGTTTATACGTGTTGTGCAGACTAATATTAGCCAATGCTACAATATGCCAAAATAGCCATCGTTTAACGACTCTGAACTCCTCAAATATTCATATCTAAATAGTAAAAATTTAATAGATATTAGAAAGTCTCCGAACAGACACAAGGCAATGTTACAAGACCACGGCAGAGTAGCCCAGTGCCATTTAACCCGGATAACTCTAAAAGAAAACTCCAAAATCATCTTTCTTTCAGCTCCGCTTCAAACTGGAGCAATCTATCCTGAATTGGAGACAAGAATGACATAATATCTTTAATAATTGTACTTCTTTTGGAGTCCGGGATTTGATTGTCTGTGTTCAAAGTCACGTTCAACTACAAACAAAAGAAAAGACACGTTTGTTAAAGGAAATATCGTAATCAAAATTTTGAAAATCATATTACTGACAACTTTTGAAACTCGTTTAAAAAAAAAAACATATTCTTCACATCCAACTACGCCTTAGAAATCAATTCCAGAAAGGCACGCAAAAACATCACAAGCAAACCAAAACTAATGTTAGACGCATGAGCGATCGTACTCAAACAGAATTATACTGCAGACCGAATTCTAGACAAACAAGATTTATTGCGGATAGGACCAGCTGGAATCTGCTATTTAGATGAGGGTAATTTACCAACATTGATTTACACCATCGAGAATGCGGCATTGCAACCAATTGCGTAATCAAAAAACTTTATCGCACTAATATCTCTTGTGCAACCTAATGCATTAACTATCTCAAACACAAACAAACAATCAAGCATGTTAATGTGGTTAGACAAAGCAATTCACACACAGAACAGCTACAGAGTCTTTGGTTCACAAATATAAGTACATGATTGTTGAAATTGTGGTTAATAGAAGTTTGATCAAATATTGTCTATGTTGGGCATGTGGAATCTGGGTATGGTTGTTGAATCTGAGGTGTGGAATAGTGCAGCAGCCGCAGCACAAAGTGCACATTGTAGTGATGAACCTTCGATGTGAATCAAAGCAACAAATAGCATTATGTCATGGACACATAGTAATTCATGGACAGACAGTCGTGATGGATCATCTTTTTAGAATTGTGACATTGTCTCTTCCTCTTCTAGAATTTGTATAAATCATATATTGTATAGAATATGAACAAATAGGAAACAAAGTAATATGTCGTCCTTAGTTACATAACAAATATTCAAGCAATTTATTACTTTCACATACACACCTGCATATCTTCCAAATCACCAAAAGAAGCCTCTGGAACATTTAAAGTGCCCTGAATTTGCTTCATTTCTTCCTCAATTAACCACTCCCCTGTTTCAAGCCAAAATCTGATTCAGATTACAGGCCAATCTTATACAACATTTCATAATCATAAAAATATTAAATAAACCCCACCTTGAAACTTCAAGCCAATCTCATAAGAGTAACCAATTCGCTTCTTGTTGCGCACTGTCACCACCGATGCCTGAAGCAATGTTCAATAAGTATATTCAGTTAAACAGGAATTCAAGGGCTCAAGAATAATTCATACTAAACATTCTCTATGCTTTAAAAAATAAATGTTTAGAGGAGATTACATATGAAAAGAAATGGAAGAAGATGCAGTGGAAAACTTGAAACTTGTTCATATAGAATCTGTTTCCTGGCTTTTAATTCAGGTAAAATTGAAACAGACATTGGTTAACTAGGTTTGGCAACGATGCCTTCCCACAAACTGATGTGCGAGAATGCCAGTGACTCAAACTCATGGCTAAGCTAAAGGTCACTGAATTGGATGACAAGGATGAAAAGGAGAGTGCCATTCTGGCAATGCATGTACAGCCAGCCCCCTAAGAGGTATTCAAGTTAAATCAGCAATCATTTAAGGTACATGGCCATGATCTCATAGAATGCACAACATTCATTAAGCGTTCCACTTTATTTCTGAAGGGATGGAGGGAGGTAATTGCACAAGAAAGAGTTTTGGATGCAATCAACAAAGAAGCAAGTACTGAAGGCCTAGAGAATTGGAAGAATTCCAAAAATTGCAAATTTCACAGAAAATTGGCCTCACAAGATTCTAACAGAGAAAAACAAAATTCCCACGGGCAAAAATCTTGCAAAGACAAGAAATAGTACCAGTTTGTGAAAAAGGGTTCAAAATGTCTGAGAAAATAGCGAATTGGAAATCCCAAGGTCAAAATATCCCAAAAGAAGTCACTAATAAAAACAAGACGGCAGGAAATAGGTTTTTGTCAGGAGAATCAAATCACAAAGGAAAATTCCACCCAAACCAAATAGAAGACCAAGTATAATGTCGATTGGATCCAGCCTGAGTGGTTGTGGGATGGAGTGTTATCCTTCCCACCCAATTTCTATTCTCTTCAAGGACATGTTGAGCTCATAATAAAAATAGTGTTGTAATTGCTTTGAGCCCTGTCATTGACTGGCCTTGTGCCCTGCCGAATCTAGAGTTTACCCTAGGTACCATCCTTGAAATGAGGGGAAGTACCCAGGGGTTTGCCCTAGGATATTTACCTGGGAAAAAAAGACCAAGTATACTGTAAAGAAGATCACAGAGAAATAAGCTGCAGGTTTTCAGCTTAAGCAAAGTATTCCTAATTCCTGCGGCACATAATATCCAGAGGCCAACAAATGGCACGAACCAAACACAAGAAGCTTAGGGAATGCAGCATCTAGAATCATTTTTGTAATCTGTACTTGCTATTTTTTATAGTAGCAAGGAATAAAATCACAGTTACCAAGAGAACCCTCATCTTAAAAATTACATATATATTATCAAACAGTATAGATGTCTTAGACAATGCTGGAATTCTGCCCATCCCATGTAAATATGCATTTTCCGAGTAATATAATTTTCTGTTTTTCACAAAAGCAAGGAAAAGACAACTGTAACTTAGTTATTATGAAGAGCCACCTATACAAGTCCCGTGAATCGTCTGAATATTATATGTATCATTTTAAAATCTAACTTGCTAAATGCCCACAAAATATGAGAACAGGTCAATTGTTAATAAGAAAAAACCAAGTTATACCAGATTCAAATAGCACTAGTTATTTTAAATAACAGTCTTGACTTACTTCACCTACACAGCTTGAGACCTCCAGAATATTAGCTTTACCACTGTTGAATTCTAAAGAACCTAAATCAATGAGCAGTTCCTGCATAACAAAAAAAACAAATGTAGTGCTGTGAAGTTAAACAAGGTTTGAAATTTGAATAGCACTTCATAACTTAACAATGCATAAGTATATCTAGTAACAGATATGGAAGAGGAAAACTAAAAATGTAGGACATTAATAGTCACCTTTATCCTACTGCTAGCCCAGGTGCTTAAATTCCTTTCCTCCCAAGTTCCTGCCTGTGTGATACAAATCAAGCTATCAGCCCATTTGTAGCATACAAAATACAAAATGAAGCTCAAAATCATGAACCAATAGATTCCAAACAGAAAGGATAAACCAGTTCCATGTAGCAATTTTGACTACAAGGATGACCCACTTAAAATTCATTTATCAAATTCATGCACTTATATCCCTTTATGAGAAAGGATAATAAACATTGCTATTTATTTTTCCCAGCAAAGCCAATTTCTCATCTCATTATTTTGATGGACCTACTACAAGTTCGTTACAGACATTTTTTAAAATGAAGTCTTCCATATGAATGATAAATCACTTCACATATCAACATCTGTATTTGACAAATTTGCAAATGTGTGCACACAATAAACACCATAAAACGCGATGAGTCTGAAAGAGAATACAACCAAAGGGACACAAATAGAGTTCAAAAGGCCATGATCACATCTGAATAGTCTTATATGTAAAATCCTAGGATCAAGCTCAAAACATTCTATTGCAGGGGCATCTAACTTCAAGTGCACCAAGTATTAAGCAATGTTCCACCAAGTTTCCAAGACACATGACTCATGAGTGCAGAAGCGGGGAAATGCACAATGGGGATGTGTGGAGACCACCCCCAAATTTAGGAAATTTAGGGAACGGGGGACGTCAAGGTCTTCAAAATTATTAAAAATATATAATTTATATATATTATAAATCTTAACATATTAACATATAAATTCTTCATTTCATCACCATTTACATACTAAAACTTAAAAGTAAATAGTAAATACAAAATAGTAAATGCATCATAGTAAACACAATTGTCAATTCATCATTGATTTATGAATCATTTATCATTTGAATATTTGAAATTCACATTGATAAATTCTAAATTTATAATACATGCACATCTTCCATTATAAATTTGAATTATAAACATAAACAGTAGATGAAAATTTAAAATTATAAAACTGAATCATAGACATGTCACATAAAGTCAAACACCTTTAAATTTAAAGAGTCAAAAGAGTGATGAGACAAAGACTCAGTCTAAGGTCATCAATGACAGCATCTATTTCTAGAGTCACCAGTTAAACGAAAACTAACAATGGACAATGAGCGAAGAGAAAGTTGAAAGCATCAAAAGACCATTAAGGAGATAGTTCCATGGACTATTCCTCCCCATGCATCCACTGTGTGAAGCCATCAGGACCATCAATGGGAGGTGTCACTATTTGAGTCAGAGTCACTCTCATGAGTAACCAATGGCACACCAACCAAACCATGTTTTTTTTGTTTTTCAAGTTATGAAAAAAAAAAATCGCGTGGGGGCATCTAGGTGTACCCCTTTTTCGTGACAGGATGCCCCAAACCTCTCTGGGACATCCCTTGTGCGTTTCTTCAAGTTTCCAGGAAAAGGGGACATAGGGAAATGTTTCCCAAGTAGTTCCCGAGCCCCCGGGGAGTGGGAAACGAGGGGAACTCACCCCCGACCCCATGGGAGCTCACCCCCGACCCCCGGGGACACATCCCCATGGGACACTGGAATTAAGGCCATGATGAAAAGCTGCACTACATAGGAAAAGATTTTAGTTCACCTGGTTTTTGAGTATTTTGAAATACTTGGAGCAAAGCCAGTTGATAGACCCATCTTGAAGCCAGTATAAGGCAGAGAGACAGAGAACCAAACAAAGTCAGACTGCAACTCAGATGGTAAACAGAAGAAGCCCTTCCTTCCCCTCGATGAGATTAACTTGACAGAAGCAGGGTTGGAGGAACTGCAATTTACACACACACAAGCAAACAAAGGTGCTGAGATAGATAATGATTGTCATGTCTTCGCAAAAATCATTTGTAAATCTGGAAGGCACTAGCAGCATCGCAAATGCTTCTGTTCTAGCCAAAGGAATGGGTTCGGACCCCGACTACTTCAATATCAATGCCAGCAAACTCCTTATCCAACAAAGTCAATTTAAACATATTGTTGGGGCCAATCTAGAGATTAGCACATTTGATGGTGGTATGTATGCTGAAAAGATAATAATAAACTTTGAAAATTAGAGATATAATTTGGACGCCAAGGGTTTTCTGACTTGAACAAAATATAATTTTCCCAGTTGAATATTTTAGATTACAGACAATTCCCTGTTGTTATGGGAGAGTTTATGCCAGCAACAAGGAAGACTTACCATTTACAATTGGGAAGAGTTTGGGTAAGTAGAGTATGAACATGAGTTGAAATGCCTTACAAGTATCTTATGCAAAAACCAGGTCAGTAAGTTAACAATTGTATTGCGGAATTCCACGAGTACAGGATTCCTCCGAGAGAATGTATTACAACAAAGGTAAATGATAGAAACTGCATTATCTTTGCACTTGCAAAGACCAAGATGAACAATGGAATCCCCAACATCTTAATCATTTTCCCAGTTGAAGATTACAGACCGTACCCTGTTGTCATGGGAGAGTTTATGCCAGCAACAAGGAAGACTTACCATTTACAATTGGGAAGAGTTCGAGTAAGTATGATATGAACATGAGTTGAAATCCTTTAGAAGTATCTTATGCAAAAACCTGGTCATAAAGTTAACAATTGTATTGCTGAATTCCACGAGTACAGGATTCCTCCGAGAGAATGTATTACAACAAAGGTAAGTGATAGAAACTGAAATATCTTTGCACTTGCAAAGACCAAGATGAACAATGGAATCCCCAATATCTTTGCACTTGCAAAAACCAAAATGAATAGTATCCTCGATATCTAGCACTTGCAAAGACCAAGATGAACAATAGAATCGCCGATATCTTTGCACTTGCAAATAAGTCAAGACAAATGCCAATTTTGCGTGGGTAAATAAGCAACAAAGTGAACTTAATCTAGAAGAAATCTATCTAATAATCAGGAGTTGATGAACGAGGGTACTAGTCTCTGCAAAAGAAATCGATTTGTCTGACGTGGGGTAATGGCCCTGGGTTACTTCGGCTAATGTGTATGGATTTATAACTGACCTGCCCTAACTGCATTTAGGAAACCCCTACAACATCAGAAACCCTAGGGCTTCCGAGACACTGCCAAGTGATATACTAAACAGAAAATCACGCAATTTCATCACAAAAACATTTAGAAAATGCTTGTCAAAATGCAGGGTTGAGGAGTCCTGCAAATATTGTTATTATTTGGTCATCTGCAGGTCTTTGTCTTCGTTTTGTCGTAAGAAAACGGGAGAAAAAATCGATACTGTGACGTACCCGATTCCAGACTGATCCTAAGGATGCAGACTGCGGCTGTTGTTTGGCTAAATCCTCCACCGAAAGCTTCTGCGGAACGGGAAGCGGCGCGGCTTCGGTTGTGGTCTCCCTCACCCAATACCTATACGACGAGTTCTGCCTCTCCTCCGCCACCTCCCCCGCCATTTTTAGCACAGAAGCCCCGCTCCCCTGCCTCCGCACCCTCGAATTCTTTTAATCCAAACCGCAGCTTCTTCACCCGTGCGGCCGCACGAGATATTCGAGGGATTGCAGTACCTAGCCCCCAGGGTTTACAGAGCAACGACCATAAAAAGACCGAACGCGAACTTCAATTACTCAAAGAAAGAGACCGTATATACACCTGATTAAATATGAAATCAACCTCGCCTCCGGAACCTTCCTCTCTAACTTTGCGCTGAATACAACTACCCAGTGTTTTTATATGCCACGTGTCAGACACGTAATACCAATGGCAAGCCGGCGGCGAGGCTGTTTGCATACATGGAGACATTTTATTGCGTTGTTTGTGCCCTAAAATCGATGCCACGTGTAAAAACCTAAAACAGTTTAAGAAACCACGGAAAGAAAACAAAAGTATTCCCCTTTATCTAATTATTATTCAACCAATAATTATTATTTTTAAATAAATATTCAACTATGTGTTGACCCCTAAATTTGGTTTTCCTACATTTTGAAAAAAGAGATTTAAAACATGTTTTTAAAGCCAAATTATTTTAGTGTACTTTAATCAAATGATAAAGTCATTGTTCCCAATACTCTTCTCTTAATGGTGTGTTTTGGAATAGTATATTGTAAATAATTTCCAATATATAAATTAAATTTTAAAATAAATAAAATTATATAACAAGTTTTAAATCTTTTTAAAAATGTTAAAAAACCAAATTTAAGGGTTAACATTGTAGGTATTGATTGAATAATTATTTTAAAATTGTGTGAGAGAGGTGGTTTATAAGGTGTTTTTTATGTTAAAATTTAATGTGTTTCTAATTTAGAAGTTGGTTTTGGAGTGTAAGTCATTTGGTTATGCGGTAACATCTTTTCATTTCAATGTTGATATAGTTGATGGTTTTGATATTATTGATATTATTATGTCCCCGACATTTATTTTTTGGTCAGGGAGATTAGTTCAGGTGACAAAAATCGTGGGTAATCAAATTGCAAAGTTTTTATAAGGTTGTATTTATTTGCATTTGTTTGATTTTTTGTTAAATCCATTTTATGTGGTTGTGGTTTCGTCCGTTCCTAGTGACGTTGGCCTGGGGCTGTGTGCCCCAGGCCCCAACGGTGGAGTGTCGTCAGCCGGTTTAAATGGGGTTGGTGGTGTGGTTCAATGTGCAGAATGGGCAAGGTTTGCTACGGTGTGCTCGAGGTGCAGTTGATTGGACAGAATGGGAGAGGTTTAAATGGGGTGTTAATGCAGTATGGTCTAGGTTTTCGTTGTTTCCAGCTGTTGCGGGGGGTGAAGGACAACCTCCATCCTCGTTTGTCTGCACTTGTTGTGTCCTCGTAGATTGTGTTTCTTCTGATGTTGGAGATTGTTATGCTTGTTTCCTTGACGCGCATCGATGTCTGGGTGATGGAGCGCTCTACTCTGTCGGGTATGGGGATCTGTCCTTTGAGAGTTTTGGAGACTATCCTCTCTCCGTGCACTGTCCTTTCTTATGGATATTTCCATCTGTGGGTGCACCCGAATGTTGTTCTTGATTGGTTCTGGTCGTCTGTTCTTGTGCTGTCGTGTTTGTCCGAGTTGTTTTTCGGAGGTCCTCTGGTGTTCATGCTCCTTCTGTTTGGTGCGACTTGCTTGTGTGATGTGGTTGTTTGTGGCTTCTTTGTCGTGCTTTTCCATATTTATTTGCCGGTTCAGCGAAAGTGGGGTGGTTTCTAGTGGTGGGTGTTGCTGTCTGAATGCCCTTCAGTCATTCGGTCATTTGCATTCGCTGGTGGTGGGAAGATTTCACCGTTGCATTTCGAAGTTGCTCGTTGTTGTGGTTGGAAAGGTCGGACAACCCCGTTGTTGCAACGATTTCCTCTTCCTTTTGCGTGGACGTAGTCGTTGTTGTGGCATTGTATCGGCCATTGAAAGTGTTAGTTCTCTTTCACTGTATTTTTTTTACAAAAACCTTGTCAAATGCGATGGAAAATAATCCTTCCTATGTTCATTTTGTTCGTTGGTTTGGCGGTTGCACGGTATCAAAAATCTGTTTTCTTTTTGGCATGCCTGTTGTTTTTGCCTCGGCTTTTTTGTGGTCCCCCCCCCCAAAGAGCCCATTTTAAACACCCTTCTCCAAGCCCACCTGATCCAAAAGAAGCCTATTCCTATAACTCTCAGAAATCTCAGAAGGAAAATAGAACTCTAGGATAAGTCTCGCAAGTCAAGCATTGCTCCATTCCCCCAAAGACGTCATTGGGGACATTCCTATTGCTGCCCATACTTCTCTTGTCCCGCAGAATCGCGATCCTCCTCTCCTTCCACGATATCAGTCATGGCCTCACGACCTCCTATCATCCAGGTATAGCCAAGAGAAAGAAAATGCATATGAGGCGAGAGGAAATGATCTCGAACCTAAGACTTGGAGGAAATGTATGGATATGGTCGACAACATGGCGACAAGCCATTGTAACCAGCGTGAGCTCGTGACAAAATCCTGAAACATGAAGAATCCCTCTCCTCTGCCCCCTCAACGCTTCGGATTTACAAACAGGGGAAACCAAATTAATCGAACTTTCCAACTTAGAGCACTGCTGCTCTAATTCTCGCCTCCGTACTAGATGTCAAACGCCCATTTCGCCTTCCTTGAAACAATTTCCAATGCTACAGCCTACAGCGGAGTCAAACCCGAGACTTGCCGTTTCCAACACTTATTCCTTCTTGCGTTTTCAATATGTCCCGTTGTCCTCTTGAAAAAAATGCATGTCCCGCTGTCCTCTTGAAAAAAAAAATGCCAGAATTCTTTGTGTTTATTTATGTGGCTGAGTATGCTAGTTCGTATTCACTTGTTCGTTTTCATGACTCAATTGTTTATTATTGCTTCTTGGTTTTTGGATGAAAGACAACTTCCGTGAGATCCAAACTTCCCCAACTGTATTTAGTTATAAATGAATTTATAAAGTTGGTTCCTATTGAATGCTTATGTGACTAAAGGGAGAGCAATTGGACTCACTTTAGTTGCAATATACTGTTTGTTTCTGTTGAATACATATATGGTTAAAAGAATATCCCTTTAGTTGTAAACATAATAAATATATTTTGTTGGGATTGGCTTGTTATCTCTGCGTTGTGCATGAAAAATTTGAAATCCTCAGTGTAATTATTTTGTTGTATAAAAGCACATGAGCTCTCTCTAAAGACTTGCTATATTTCTCAAAGAGATTTAGTTTAATTCTTAGTCAGCAAGATCCTAGCTCTGCCAATTCATATCAATTGATTGAGCATCCAAAGACTTTATGCATAATGTTCAAAGAGCACAAAGCTCTTGGATAATGTTGATGCACACTATTACATGATTATATTATAGTTCTTTTACATTGTGCGTGTCTATCCTGGCATCTTGAACTCGTCCCATGCTAGAAATTTGATTTTCTCTGTGTTTATTTACGTGGCTGAGTATGCTTAATCTGCAAATATTTTCGTGGTTTTATCATTTCAGGTAGTGGTTTTAAATAATTTGTATTTCGCAATTTTCATTTTGATCCCAATGTTGTATTATAATATATATATATATATATATATGATAGTATCCTATGATGAAAATTTGCTCATGGTTGTTCCGTACATTGAATTGTCCACAACTGAGTGCAAAATAGGATTCAAGTCTTGTATGCAGAAAATTCACACTGTTGATACAGTTAACTTAACTGTTCTTCGACCAAGATATGTTTTTGAGAGCATCTTTCTTATCAACTTTTTTGAAGGTTTTTATAAAATATGTTGATTCAATGGTGGGATTAGGATATGTTGAAGAGATCATAACATTCCAAACAGAACAATATACATCTTTCGTCTTCTTATCGTTTCAACAATTCCCTCCTAACTAGTTTCAATCTGGGAAAGGTGGCTAGGCCCAAGTTCCAATAGGGGTTTTTTATGTCTTCAGAAAGACTTAAAACCAAAATCCTTAAATAACATAACCTATCTGCGCAATCTTTATGGAATCTTGGGCTTCATTTGAATGCCTTTAGATGCTTGGACAACTTTCACTTTAGAAGCAAGTAAAAAATTACAAAATGTATCCAAAGCATGAACCATTACTGATGTTTCCCTTTACATATTTGTATAATTCATCTCTTTTCTAGATAAAATTCTACTTGAAAAATAAATGGGGTGGTTTATATTTCCTTACCGAACCTATGCCAATGTAGTTCCTATTAGAATCTTGGACACATTCACATGTACATTGAATGGTTTACAACAAATATAATTTTAAAATGGATGTTTTAACAATGTTCTGCCTCAATAAATTAAAGATTTTCTCAGAAGTTTTAGTCCTCGGGACTTCAATTACAGACTTTTCTACAAGCACTCATCCTTGGGAATTCAATTAAAGTCTTCCTTGCAAGCTTTGGTGCATAGGTTATGCCTAAAAAACACGGCCTGTCTTTAGACATGGCGTACCGCCATTTTCAGAAGCCATAAGTTTTATCGTAAGTTAAATCTGGAAAGTCTAGATATAGCTATGCAGAAAACATTGCACAAGGGACTAATGACTTCTGTCTCATAGAGGGGGTCCTTCATATAGAGGTTGCAAAGAGGAAATCAATGACTTGCATATTCTAGAGGTTTACATTTGGTTCTATAAAGTATACCCTTTTTCAAAGACAAAATAATCCACTAGGTATGCCAGATTGAGATTCTTCTACTTTCTTGTGAAAGTAAAGGCTGTGACTCTTTTTGAATGTCCGTGTCTATACTTTGGAGTAGAAAGAAAGAATCTATAGCCCTCCAAAGTTCTTGTTCAGATTTCAGCTAGAATAAGTTGGTGGCTTATGGAAGTATGTGTTGCACATGTTGGGCACTTAAATCAAATGTAACTGGCTCTAGCTTGTTAAGCTATGCATTTTTTTTCATTGCCATGTTAAAGCAAAACTGGTCTTGAATTTGCTACGACTAATTTTTTATGTACTGACCAAGATACCTTCCTCTCAGTCATGCAACTTGACTTGACAACACATTTTCTCTTCGCTGCATGCTATTAGGGTTTTCAATAGTGGATTGCCTCTTGCCAACAAACTAAAAATGACCCGAGCAAAGCTAAAAGCAAATGAGAACTGCATGGAAATATGAATTATCTCAAAAACCACTTGGGCTTTACTGTCCTCGTCATTGACATCTACTCTCGAATCATCCACCACACTTTCAATATTGAATCTTTCCTTGCATTGCTTCTAGCTCAACGAAGAAATTTATACTATCTCTTTAAATCTTTTGCCATGTTTCATATAACATCATCCTATTTTTAAAACTAGTTCCTTGTAGCTTCTTCTTGATATGGAACAATACGTTCTCTTCTAGTTGCATTTTCTTTGCAATTTCATCTGCATATTTCTTTTCAAAAGAAATATTCATATACAAAGTTGCCTTTGCAATAGGACTAGTCCACAACACATTTTCATTGGAAGTGAGGGAAACATTTGCATAGAACTTTCATATTGTAGTACATCAACACAAATATCATAGAAATAAACAATTTTCTTAGCAATTTTCACTAAAACACATGAGAAACAACAATATGAAAATTTTCCATTGCCTTGTTCTATTTAAATAATTGTAATTATTTTTTTCTTTTTTTAAGTCATGCAATTTGGCCAAGAAATCACAGCTCTAGTGCCATGCAAAAATGGCTTGGAACATAGCTTCTCATTCTTGCAATTCGCAATTGAGTTTTTCAATACTTGTATTAAAAATCCTAAAAGTATTTACATCAATGTTATTGTCAATAATAATTTTCTTTTGAAATTCATGTGGCAGAATCCCAGACTTGCTTCTATGAATGAAAGAGTGCAGGTACATGCAAACAACCTGTGTTCTAGAGTACTTGTAACTTTCAATTAGATTTTTTTATCTAAGCAACTTGTTAACAAAATACAATTGAAGCAGAATATATTTTATGCTCAAGTTTTTTTTCTTTTTTTTCCAATTTCTATGCTCCATGAAATACCATTTGCACCATAGGCATTATGTTTCTGTCCACCCTTGAATTCTCAAACTGAAAAAAAACTTCAAATGAGCTTGCATACATAGGAACCGTTGCATTTTCATCTTCAAACACAAAACATGATTAAGTAAACTGCATATTAGCTTCTATAATTGATTACTATATCAGTCAAAATTGCATAGTTGTTTAAATAACATGTCAATGTTTCATTCATTCTGTATTTTTCTCATGTACACAATTTTTTTCACTATCCTTTTGCAAATTGCAGGTAACAAATTTTGAAAATTTTGGAACAGCAATGATTTTTCCATTCTGGAGTCCAATTTTGAAAATGGCTGGCATTTTTGAGTGCCCATAAACAACACAACTCCTCTTTTTTGTGCTTTTCTGTAAAGAGTCTTCTGCACTTTGACAGTTTCATTGTATAGCACATCATCCATTCACATTCATTTTTGGACATAGTCTGCATCTTGTTTACTTTATTTGGCTTTCACAACAAAACAATTTGAACTAAATTATTGTTGATGTTATGTCTCTTTTTATGACATCTTTCTTAAATCACTTCAAATACTAAAGCTATGACAACCTAGATTTTGTAAATGTTATTTCAAAACATTAGACATGGTTTTGTTAATATGTATAGACTTTCAAGTTACAACAATATATGCAGTTCCAGTTACAATTTTTTTTTTGCATGGCCAATTGTTTTTTTTCCTTTTTAAAGACATGATTCAATTTATCTTGAATCAAAATATATCCACTGAATGCATGCCAAAGGCTATATTTTTATGTTCTCTAATATGCTTCTTTGCTGTGATGCTAGATTCTAATGTTCATGAATTGATCTTTTTATATTTTTATGTTCTCTGATATGCTTCTTTGCTTTGATGCTAGATTCTAATGTTCATGAATTGATCTTTTAAATGTTATCAATTAATATAGGGAATTTAGCCATACATTAGCATATTTCAACTTACTTTCATTGTTATGATACCGAAGGTTGACTCGAAGAATTTTTTGATCAATATATATGTCCATATCCCTCTATAGTTGCATATACAAAATTATTTTGAAACTGATTGCAATGAGGGTTGGTAATATACTATTTGAATCCATATCAAGGGAATGATTTGGTTTTATCTCAGAAAGGCATATGTATGATGCTATAGGGGTAGTGCAAAAGAAGCTACACACCATTAAAACAAAAATGATATGATATCTAGTTATCAAACTTGCTCCATCTAAATCCTATGATTCTATTGGTTGTATATGAGGATTGGGTTCTCATGTGCATTTGCAAATTGAGTCATGAATTGTGTTTCTTTTGTATCATTTTATTTGTTCATTAATGGGTTAGATTTGGTTTTCTTTAGTCTACATAGACGAATGTGGTAGGAGTTCCTCCTTTTCGCACTATTGTTTTTTATTATGGCTAAGGGTCCCGATAGAACTTTTTTTTAGGCTAACATATGTCAGAATTTTACAGGTATAAACATTGGTCACAAGTTTATCCTTTCTCACCTTCTTTTTGTCACTGATATCATGATCTTTTGTAATGGTAATTGGCAATATGTAATGAACTCGAAGAGATTCTTAACCTTTATTGTATATCCATTGATATGTTATAAATATCCATGGGTATTTGATTTCTTTATTTAGTGTAGGTGAGAATGAAAAATATTTTTTCTCTCAATTATTTCCCTTTTAGAGGTATGGCATGGACAATGGATTAAATTATTTGGGCTTCTATCTAAAACCAATTGCATGTTGTAGGAAGGATTGAAAATGTCTTATTGCTTAAATGGAAAAAAGGTTGTATGTATGGTATAATCAATGGTTATTCCATGGTGGTAGGATTGTTTTCATCAAGGCTATATTGGAGGCTATATTTTTTTATTGAATGCATTTGTTTTTTACTCTCAAAGGAGTTCTTGAAAATATTTCATAGATCAATTTCATATTTATTTGATTTGGGAAAATAGATAAGAGAGGTTTAGCATAGGTGAACAATGATTAGGTTGTTTTCTAAACGGTAAAGGTGGATGAGACATAAACAAAAAAATTATTTATCATAATTGTGCCTAGTAAAAAATGCACAATTTTTCCATTATATGGACAGATATCACAATGGATTTTGCTTTAATTGAAGAGGGTTGCTTTAAAAGGTAGATAAAGGCACACAAGTGAGATTAAGATATGTTCCCTAGGTTGGATGTGGTAAAATCCTCATGTTATCAAAGAGTCTTATGGTGAACCTTCATAGAGAAGAAGATTTCTCCTCAGCCACATAATCCTAAAACAACTACCATTTGCTACTATGATTGGAAATTTGCTACTATGTTGGGATTATTTAAGGATCAATTTCTATGAAAAATGTGGATTTTTTTTTGCTATATATGACCTCAAATTTAAGATCTTCTTGGATTAAAAAGACTACGTGGGAATGCACGATCAAAGTTGAAAAGTGTAATTTTCTTATCTCTAATAAAATTATGAATTTTATTATTAAGGAAAAGAACTAAAAGAAGCATTATAATGTGCATATTTTTCCACAATAACATGATCACCAAAAAGATAAACACAAAGCATACATGTGTTTATTTGGACAATTGATTTAATTAAAGAAGGGAAATAGGGAAATATTTGAATTGATTGACATTTGGATGGCTGTAAGTATACCCCAAAAAATGGATGTAAGGCTGTGACGCCTCACCTATCTTTTGCAAATTATTGCAAATCCATCTCCATGATATCTTTATATGGGAGACTCATTGAAGGGTAAAACTGAAAATGCTGGCAAGATCGTGATTAATGAAAATGAGAATACGATCATGATCGACTATTCGTCATTCACAACATCCTCTGGAATAGCAGCATGGAGCGCTATTAATTCCCATTCAAATGGCATTGATTTTACTAATGTTTATCAAGGAATTTATACAAGTCATATGGTGGAAGAATATGCCTAAGACTACACAGCAGACATGCCCACCAAATAATTCCCATGTACAGTATCCATACTGATATGTTTGCTTGTATTGACGATGTTCAAATTCTAACAAGCAAGTTTGAAATTCCAAGGCTATGATGTCCTAGATTTGGAAATTTCTACTTGTTGTATGTGTTAAGGTTCCCGCAACGTTTTCAGTTTAGTGCATTGCTTTAACCAATTGCAAATATTTTATGTGTGAGAAAGATTGTAAAATTTTGAGTTTTGAATAATGTATCATATTCTATTTGTGAAATAGTCACTTGCACTTTTGCATTATAGTGTTGAATAGGTTGTTGATAAATGCTTGTCAAGGATGGTCATATCCATTTTTGTTTAACCATTTTTATATCTTGCCTTCTGCTTACATTGTGGTGTTTTATATGCTTTCTATATAAAAATATATATCATGTGCTTTTACAACACTTTTTCCTTTTGTATTTAAGAGACTTTATAAGGATTCTTCTCACACTTGTTAAGCAAATGCTATTTTGTATTAGAGACTTTATAATTAGTAATTCCTTTTTTTGAGTGTTTTTATGCATTCTACAATGCTAAAACATATTTGATCACATGCAACAGCTAGTTCAGATGGCAATGTCAGGGACATTGCCACCTCGTGGCTCTTGTCCTTGGTAGATCCAATTTAGCTTATTGTTGGTATCTATGTGATATCTATCAACCTTAGATGTAATATTTCATTTTTGACCTCTCAAATATAATATGTCAAATCATGTATTAATTGTATGGTGTGGTTTATGTGATAGGAGTCAAACCATGTGGGCTGAATTAAATGAGCCAATGTTGTAAAAATGTGAAAAGCATTGTAAATATTCATATTGTAGAGCTCAAGGCCAAGACCCGACTAGTGAATGTGTATGAGTCCCCATAGTGGGCTAGGATCATGGTGTGCTCATGTTGTGTAAATGTATGATTACAAAGGATATACATAACAATATAATATCCACCAAAAATATTGCTTGAAGGAGCAACATGGGGACCTTGATACCACAAGTGGTAAGAGGAAAACAAGGTATTGGGATTTGGAATGTCTTGTTCTTTGGAGGTGCTACTTTGCTACCTATGCATTATTCAATGCCCCTTTGACTTAAATTGTCCTTTTGACATTTCCATGTGCTTCTTGGGAGGGAAAACTACCCATGCAAGGCAAGTATGTGTGTTCTGCAAATTCTCGGGGAAAAAAATTGTATACCATTCATTCACCATTGTTCATGGGTCACTATTACATATCCCATTGGTATTTTCACTATTTTGGTTTAAGAAGGAATCTATGATAATCCCATGGCTATTATGCCTACAAATGGAAAGAGAAACACATGGACCCATGGCCAATAAGAAACTATTGAAGTTAAGGACTAGTTGTTGAGAATATGAAAGGAGGTGACATGGTTTTGACAGAAACCCGTGGTTGGAATGTACATAAGGGTTGAGGGAACACCATTAAACATGCAAGCTTGATATTGTTGTTCATGGACTATTTGAGCTAGGTGTTTCTTCTCAAGGTTATTCCTAAAAGGAAAGCAACAACCTTGGTGTAACGCGGCTAGGATTTTCAATCTGCTTGAGCATCCTATACCACCCAATAAGCCTAGTCGTCACTCAACACCGATGTGACCATGCTAGTTGGGCATCACCAATAACCACTTGTATCACCTTAACTACGCCTCAGTGACATGTCTTGGCCAAACCCAACCCAAGCAACTTATACTTATGGAATGTGAGTGTGCTCATTTCACCATAGTCAATGATAAATCATCACCACCCAACCATGGGAAATCTTGTTCTGCCTCCCCTAAGCCAAGCATACTCTAACAACCAGTTTCCCAATGTAGGATGATGTTGTCACCCATCTAGACAAATACTTGATAGCACATGAAGGTTATGGTCTTGTTGGTGGCAAGCTCTTATGTACCTTTGGCACACCCATCAATTCCATCGTCTTAACATGGTTGACACAGTATCCACCACATTCCTAAATCACATCATCCTTCGCCAAAACCTACAACCCAGTACCTCATCGGTCATCCGACCCTGCTAGGTAAGACATCCTTGGTCCTCCTAGTTAACATGCTAATACATTGTGCTAACTATCTCGTGGTCAATCCTATCGACCTAACCTATTGTCAATTCTTTCGACATGCTTGCCTACTGTCAGCCTCATCCCATCGACCTTCTTTGTAACTTGACCAATCATTCGACTAGTCTTTAGCTTAACTACTTGGGCCCAACTCCCATGTTCTCACCCAGAGTTCATCGACTCCCCTCCAAACAACTTTAGTCGTCTACCTTCAACTGGAGATATTGGGGCCCAATGCCCATGCATCAGTCTCCCCAGGTGCAAACGAACTATGCCCTCATTTCTGCAATCTCTCAAACTCTTCTTCTGAAATCCATGTCACCTCCTTCAAACTTTTCTCCTTCCAATAGACCAAATATTATTTCTTCTTTTGAATTCTTGTCCGACCAACTTCCCATTCGTCGAGCATTTAAGCAATTTCTTCCATCAGTCATTCTGGCATTTGTTCTTTCCAATCGATGGTCGATTCTGCTCCGCTTGTTGATCCTTCTTCATATTTATACAAGTCGGTGACATTGAACATTGGCGAAATGTCCAATTCCTTGGGTAATTTTAATGCATAGGCATTATCATAAATCTTCTTCAATACCTTGCATGGTCCAATTTTCTTAATATTTAACTTGTTATATGTTCCCCTTGGGAACGTCTCCTTTTAGAGATGCGCATAGACTAATTCTCCTTCTCCATATGATTGCATACATCTCTTCCGATCGACCCTCGGCTTATAATCAACATTACTCTTTTCCAACTACTTTCTTACTTCTCATGCACTTCCTTCATATGGTTGGAAAACAACTCAACATCTGTGCTCTTTTGTATTCTAGTTGGCAGTTTCATCAAGTTGGTTACTCCATCCAGAATTATTCCTTACCTGCTTGGAAAGGACTCAATCTAGTCAACTTGTTCATAGAGTTATTGTATGCAAACTCTGACTAAGCTAACACATTCTCCCATTGCTTTGGTCAATCAGTGGCCAAACATATCAGCAAATTAACAAGACTTCGATTAACAACTTCAGACTTCCCATCAACCTATGGATGGTATGTAGAACTAAATTGCAATTTTGTATCCAACTTCTTCCACAAGGTTCTCTAGAAATGAACCATAAACTTAGTGTCTCTGTCCGAATTTATACTCTTCGTCAACCCATACAATCTCACAATCTCCTTGAAAAACAAAACAAAAATACATGTGGCATCACTCTCATCTTCTTGCAAGGGATAAAGTGTGCCATCTTAGAAAACATGTCGACTACCACAAATATGGAGTTGTTAACTCGCTGCATCTTTGGCATTCCCAACACAAAATCCATACTAATATGCTCCCATGGAACCTCTAGTATAGGAAATGGTGTATAAAGTCCCGTATTTTGGCTTCTTCCCTTGGCATGCTGACATATTCTGCAATGTTGTATCCATTTATTCACATCTTCTGCTAATTGCAGCCAATAATCTCTCTTCAACCAATGCCTTGGTCTTGTTGATGCCAAAATGACCTCCTAATCCGCGACTGTGTAATTCCCTTATCAAATTTTCCTGAATCAATCCTTGGGGAATGCATAACTTATTACCTTTGAATAGGTATCCTTCCTAGATGAAATAATCAAAATATGGAGTTTTTTCAGTACTCCATGGCTCTCGACATGCCTTCCATTCTTTACTAAAATATTCATCGACTTCATAGTTAGATTTCATTTACTCTAACCCATTCAAATGAAGAGTCATCGTGCTCAACAGTGCGACTCGTCGAATCAATGCGTTGGCTACCTTGTTCGACTTACCTGACTTATGTCTCGGGAAAAAGTGTAACTCTATAGGAAATTAACCCATTTCATGTGTCATTGGTTTAACTTAATCTGAGTGTTCAAATATGTTGGATCCTAGTGGTCGATGAACAATACAAATTATTTGGGAAACAAGTAGTGTCTCTATTTATTCAACACCTGGATGATGGCATGAAACTCTTGGTCATAGAGAAAATAATGATGCTTGTCTTTGTCTAGCTTCTCACTAAAGAATGCAATTGATCAACCTTCACGGCTCAACGCTGCTCCCATTACCATTCCACTAGCATTGCAGTCGACCTGAAATATCTTGTCGAAGTCTGGGAGAACGAAGACTAGTCGCTCCGTCACCTTTTGCTTCAACTTCTCAAATGCTCGTCGAGTTGCTTTAGTCCACATAAATTCTCCTTTCTTCATGCACGTTGTCAATGGTGCACATATCCAACTAAAATCCTTGATGAATTTCCTATAGAAAATAACAAGTTCATGAAAAATTATCACCTCAGTGGCATTCCTTGGCACATGATACTATAGAATAGCTTTGACCTTCTCAGGATCCATTTTCAGTCCTTGTTGGGAAATGGCAAATCCAAAATTAATAATTTCCTCTTTCATGAAGGAACACTTCTGCAAATTCACCAACAATTTCTCCTGATGCAATCTTTGCAACACTTTCCTCGGGTGGACCAAATTCTCTTCTTTAGCCTTTCTAAAGATCAGAATGTCATCCAAATAGACAACAACAAACTTCCCTAAGAAAGTATTCAACACTTCATTCATCAACCTCATGAATGTACTTGGTGCATTGGTCATACCAAATGGCATAACCAACCATTCATACAACACTTCCTTCATCTTGAAGCCTGCCTTCCACTCATCTCCTTCTCTACTCCTGATCTAATGATATCCACTCTTCAAGTTGATCTTGGTGAAGTATCTAGCTCCACTTAAACATTCGATCAAGTCATCCATCCTTGGAAATGGAAATTTATACTTGATTGTAATTATTTTGATGTCCCTTGAGTTGGTGCGCATTCACCATTCTCCTCCCTTCTTTGGTGTCGGTACGGTTAGTACTGCAGATGGGATCAGAATTTCCTAACCAAGCCTCTATCTAATAATTCCTAGACTTATCGGTTCAATTCGACATTCTCAATTGGTGTCATCCTATGCGGCACCTTGTTTGGCAGACTCGGCCCTGGATTCAAGTCAATCTAATGGGATATGCTTCTCATCGGTGGTAATCTCGTCAGCATATCATTGACCAATATCCCCTTAAATTCAGTCAATATCCTTCTGACTTCAATTGGTATGCTTTACCTTAGGTTGTGCACACTTATCTCCTTCGGATTGACTACAAAACAACATTGTTTCTTCTTATACTTCCTTTAGGAATTCTTCAGCTGAACATAACAAAATTCTTTTCTCTCAATAATTGTTTTCACTTCCCTTATTATTCATATCCTCTTCGAAGGGAATCATTCTGGTTTTCTTGCCATCCTTTATTGTTGAAATAGTGTTTTTATGTCCATCATAAATCATGTTCCTTTCATACTGCCATGGTATCCCCAATAACAGATGACATGCATCCATGGGTACCACACCACATAACACACTGTCATAAAAATTACCAATCTTGAAATTTATCAAACATTGTTTAGACACTGTAACATGGTGCCCCTTATATAGCCACAGCACTCTATAGGCATTGGGATGTGGTCAGCACTTCAGACCCAATTTCTCCATGACTTCAATCGAGACTAAATTCTTAGTACTGCCTCTGTTGACTATCATGGAACAACATCTTCCTCCAATTTTGATGATGGTATAGAAGATAGAATTCCTTTGCGTTGGCTCTTTCTCCTCGTGTCGAGCATGTTGTAACAAATTCCGTATTGGTTGTCAGATTTTTGCTGCCCTCGGGATTGGATTCATCTAGACCATCTCATGTAGTCGAACCAGTCCTATCTTCATTTATGTTGGTTCCCGACCTTTTGTCTCCCATCGACCTACTATATGCAAGGTTTTTGGGCATTCATATACTTTATGGGACACTTCCTGGCACTTGTATTAGACTAAACTTGGTATGTCTGCACCTCTTTCTCCAAAAGTTCCTCTTCTTGCAAATGTGCCTCTACCTCTTGGGTTTGGACCACCCCTTCTATTTTTTGGTGCAATATTTCTTGTAGTACCCTCATATCTCCTCACTTCACTGCTTCCTTATTTGTTCACTCCACTAGTATGTCCTTTAGTGGAAACAAATTTTCTTCCACCCCTAACAACAACCTTTCCTCTAGCTGTAAAGGTCTTTTTAGTGAGTTTCTCCTCTGCTTTCAAGGCTAGTTGGTAAGAATCTCTGACTATTCTGAACCTTGTGTTGGGCAAATTAATTCACTAATTAAATAAACAGCTGAAACTCCCAGAACATAAATTGTCAACCCCAGGAAGTCTTTTAGTTCAAAGCTATTGTGCAATATCTATGCAAGCACAATTTCTACCTAACACTGTTGATCTATTTGTATGAAATCAAAACTCATTGTAAACTAGATCACACCTTCTTGAAAAGAAATCAAACCCCAAACCTATTCATAAAACCACACTGTAAATCTAATTACACTTCAAACATTGCAATAAAAATCAAGCCTTACAAAGCAAGATCTAATTACATAAATCTGAAAGAAGTGCTATGTTGGCCAACGATCTATCAAAACGAATTAACAGGAATAACAGTAATGATAAATCTACCAATGAATGAAAGCATGAACTGAATAATAAACAAATTCACACACAACAAACTTACAGTCAACACTACCAACATCTGCTCTAGGAAGAGGGCCCTTCCTCCACTGAGCAGAGCTGGATCTCCACAATGAAAGTCTACAACTCTAGATTATGAAATCTCCAGCATGTATTATCAATATGGAACCATTACAGTAGATTTCAGATCGGAAGAGAATAATGAATTTCAATACTAAATGTTCAACCCCCATACATGAGACTGATTACATAATTATACATAAAAATATCTCATGAGAATGACGAACCGTATTCCCAACTTGGAATCTGTTTTAACAAATTGCTAATTTGAAACACCGACTGCAATAGTAAATTTGGCAAGATCCCCTTTAAAGAACTACTCATATCTCTCAAACTATAACCTACCTAATACTTGAAACATTTTATGTTTGTGGAAAAACATTACTATAAATTTTATTGTAAATTTTTGTATTAAATGACCAAGGATGGTCAAGGACGACTGTAAATGAATAATATTATTATTTAAATAAATTAAAATAGGAGACACTCACCCAAAGAGACTGTTGAAGAATGTTCACTGGCCCACTAGGAGGAATGGAATCTGGTGTAGAAGGCAATGGACAAGTGGTAGCATCTGAACTCATTTACTAGTTATTGTTATGGGACAACTCCCTTAAAATGTGGTCATGTTCCCCAAGGATGGTGGAACTGAGCTGATGGCTCATTGAATGTAAAACTGACCACTAAAGACCTAGGCAATCTTTATATAGCCATTGAATTTGAGCAGGAGCTCACATATTCTCTGATGAGAGAAATTTTTCCTTGTGGTGTTAGAACTGAGCCCACAAGAGATTCGATGAGGGGAAGCTATCTAATGAGTTGCAGAGTAAGACTGTCTTATTCCTGCTGAGTGCAGAGGTAGATCTATGTATGCAAGTCTTCATGATTGCTGAAGTACACATATGAATGGTCTGTATGCAATTCTTCTTGATTGTTGAAGTACAACCCGAGTGTCTTTCTTCTACACAGTTCTTCGTCCTGGTGGTTCAGTGAACAGGCTCGGGGGTCCAAGAGAAAGTGATATTGGCTGCTTTCTGGAGAAGGTTGGGAGGAACGGTCCTCTTTGGGTGTCTGTCCACCCTATCAAGTTATTAGGTTCTACTTGTTTCTGTGTTATTTATTTTTAAACTGTTAATCTTATTCTGAAAACTGTATGAATATGTTATCATAGTTGCCAATGTATCTTAGATATCAGTTAGCTGTTCTAAATAACTGATTTTTGAACTGATAAAATATTTCTATAAATTGAATAAATGAATAGATGATATAGATTGATAAATAAATTCTTCCTGTATTTTTCCTTTCACCCTAGGGTGATGTACTCTAGTACAGGAAGGGTTTAATTAACATAGATTAAAAATGAATGCCATGCTGTGACTAGAATAATGATCTTCTATTTTCTCTACCAAGTATAGATATTTTCATAAAGATGCAAAACTGTAACAACTATCAGAACTTAGTAGTCCTAGAGACTACCTCTGTTTTATAGTCAAGATAATAGATACCAGTATAAACCAAGTAAAAACAAAATAGAAGAAAGTATCATAAATATTGTGCTCTTTTTAGTACATATATATACTTGTTTATTTCTAACTAAATAGTAGAGTTCATATAGGGTTTTGCACAATAATACAAACAAAAACCCTAGATTATACATTCATTACATATCTTTTAAACAGAAGCATTATTTTACTATCAGGCTGTACATGAATCAATTTAGAAACATAGATTATAATATTATAGTTCATTAACGAAAACAATAAGAACATTTTTTTTATAGACGAGATATAATATGCATAAACTAGACAGACTTGCATTATCGAATTAATATAGAACTCATATATATAAGCAGAGTAATTATACTATCATTGTATACAGTTTCCAAACAAACTCTTATCAAGTCCTTATAGAATCATTATAAAATAATCAAGCTTAATGTACAGAGCTCTTATCTACCTTATAGAAGCATTTAAAAGTATAGGATTTAAACAATAAAATATACCTAGATATACCCTACAAGGTTCGGGCTTAATAAACAAAGTATTGTTTAAAATACCAAATCGAAAACAGAGTTATGGAAAATGCACATAAACAAATTATATTCAACATTGCTCTATTGTGATCAACACATAATACATTCTCTTAATCAATTAACATTTCTAATTCAAGGTCGAACCCTAGTATACAGTCCATAACATTATCTATGTCAAGGGATAAACCCTATAAACGTTTATCGGTTTGTTACAAAGAACCTACATTATAATAACATTACTATGGTCGTAACCAAATACATCAGAAAGCATTTAAACAAGCCACATAAATTATTATGATTTATATTATATACATCCAGGGTTCGAGACCCGTAGGGGCACAACCCAAAAGTATTACGAACTGGGCGTAACAACACTCAGGATTTATAAACAATCAACTATGACAGAGTTAACCCCAACACCGATGGGTGTGAACTTTTATACGCACCCATATAATTTATATATATTACAGTCAAACAATTAAAAGTCACAGTATTAAAACAATCAGAGGTCGAGGGCATCCTTTTGATTACAACGCTGCCATCTTATCGAAAGGATAAATCAGTAAAAGGTCAAGGGTTCGAGTTCAAGATAACTCACCCCAATTTTTCTTTTAATTTATAGTTAGATAGGGTTTAGGGTTTTAAACCCTGTAGCAAGAAATACTTTTCACATCAAATTTCCGAACTAACACACTAATAAACAACGCAGTGTTAAGCTAAGGGTAGACCCAAAATAAATTCGTATTCAAAGTGAAAATGCTGAAAGGCTCTTTTCATAAACTTTGATTCCGAAACCTAGAAGATAAAACCCAGAAATGCGTGGAGTAGTTTAACCCTGTAACATTCCAGTACTGAGGAAATACTTTAACATTGCCATATAAATTTATGAAGAAGGGCTTGGCCCAAATCCAAAGCATAATAACCAAAATACAAACAGTGATCTATAAGAAGGCCGAGAGCAACATAGTGTTAACATTTTTAAACAAGGTATCGAAAATAGTAACTCTTCTTTCCATAAATTAAATACAGTATAGTGAGCTTTGCTCAGGGGTTCCATATGGAACCCGTAAACCAAAATAAACTTCCTTCTTAAGACAGTGATCGAAACCCTGACATTGGCACTAAGCCAAAAGACAGTTACAATAGTATACCATTACATGAAACACTACGGTAGCTCGTGCTCGTAGACAAACAAAAGAAAACCATCACTGTAACTAAACTTGGTCGTCAGAGGTCACTTTCATGGATGTGCCCGAAGCTTACCATGGTTCCAAACCATGGGAGTAGCTTATCCTTTCTCCCAAGCTATCACCGAGACCCTAGACATGACTGAGGCTGGTAGAAACCCTATCCAACAACCAAACGAGAGGTTAAACCTTATTAAAACAACGTACAAAGAATTATATTTAAAATACATGGAAGTATTAAGTTGCAGAACCTCACAACCTGTAAACAAACACTCAAAAGAACAGAGGTTTACCTTTGTGGGATTCGAACTCATGTCGAGGGGAGAATTCAAGCAACTGAAACTCTTAACAGCATCAAACAAACCCTCGAGTGGTGATCAGTTTGCATAACAACCATGGTGGCCGAAAGGGCTCTACTGTCTACATCAACGTTGGAGTAACAAACAAGTGCATAGAGCAAACCCCCAAGCCTAGAGATAGGGTTTTCCAAACACGCTGTAACATTAACTGCATTTCACGTGGGTTCATTTATTATGCGAGCTGTCACCACCAACGTTCAATACAAACCCCCATTGCTATAGTGCATGCAACGTATTGTGTAGAGCTCTTCTTTTTAGCACTGAGTGGTTCTTGAAACCCACTTTCATATAGTTTGGGTTCACATTTTAATTAACACCATTGATTTTTGCTTAGGGATCACGAAGTCCTGGGTGAGGACTAAATCAACATTACTTGTATAGTGTAATTTAACCCAAGAAATGATAGGTTATCACCACTATGTTTAAGTATGAAGTCTCCAACCCCTTAGTCAAGAGTGGACTAAGTTAATAATAATAATCAAACCAATATGATGTGAAGTGATAGTTTATCACCATAGAAATCTCGATCATAACATTATGACTCATTTTATGGATGCATATTCTAACCTGTGACCTGGAAACAATGGTAGCATGCTTTAGCATAAGGCTAAGTAAGCGTCGGGGTATTCCAAGGAACCCCCGTCAACGAAGAAGAACATGTTCAACATTAACAACATAAATATAATTGAGAAGCTAATTATACGAACAAGGGTTAATATTTATCAAAAGTCGTCATCAACATTATATCGTCTTCTTAATGACAGTCATAGAGAGGTCTATGTTCATAGGTCAAGGTATTTATAACCATTCAAAGGGATCGTAAATAAGTGTCGTCATTATATTACATAGTTAAACAATTAAACAAGGAGATTAATATTCCAGAATTATACTTTCCGCATAGTAAATTATAGCGTTTATACTACACAAATTTTTTAAATTTTTATGAATTTTGGGGATTTTACATGTGGTATCAGAGTGCAAGTTCAAACACTAGGCCTGAAAGAGGCTCAACTCGCGCAACAGAAAATTAAAAACAGAAAAACACCGTTACTTATTTTTATTTTTATTTGTTTATGTAAAGAACATTTGGTAAATAATTTGCAGGTATGGAAGGACCAGAAGAGTCTACTGAGGACAAATCTCAGCACAATGATCAAAATAATAATGAACATGAACATGATAACGTAGAAAATATTTTCGAAGAATTAAATGATAATTCTGAAATACTTAGAACAGTTAAAGATCTAAAAACTAAAATAAAGACGGTTAAGGAAGAGAATGAAAGAATTTTAAAAGCCCAAGCAGAATTGAATCAGATATTATTGGATAAATTTCATAATGACGAAAAAGATAAAAGAATAGAATGTAATTCTGAATTTGGAACTATGTCCTACCAACGCAAGAGTAAGAAGTTAAAATTCTCGAATGCTGATAGTAGATCTTCATCTGAAATTAATGTTAACACACATAAAAAGAAACAAAAATACTATAGTGACAGCAGTGAAAGTGACTATAGATCAAAAAGAAGAAATTCTAAACCATATGAACAGATTTCAGGAGAGTTCAAGAAGATAAAACCCCCAACATTTAATGGTGAAAATGAAAAGGGAGAGGCAGCCGAAGCATGGCTGTTAGGTATGAAGAAATACTTTCACATTTATGATAATTTGGATACACTGAAAGCTAAGATGACCATTTGTAATATGATTGGGAAAGCAGATATTTGGTGGCAGGATATAAAAAGAGTTAAAAGCATTAAAGAAAAAAGTGTAACTTGGAAAACATTTAAGAAATATTTCAAGAAAAAGTTTCTGTCTAAACAGTATTACGAAGAAAAAGCTAAAGAATTCTATGACTTAAAATTGGGTTCTATGAACATGAAAGAGTTAAGCAATAAATTTTTAAGTCTGTTAAGATATGTACCTTACATTGTGGATGAAAAGCTTAAAGTTCAAAGATTTCTGAGTTGCTTACCTTTTAATATAAAAGACAGAATTGAGTACGGCAATCATAAAACTCTTGAGGAAGTCATGAGAAAGGCAAATTTCCGTTTTGAACAGAACAGGAAAAGAGCAGGAGTATTTAACTGGAGGAGTAATAAACCAAGTAATTTCGAACATAAAAGGAAAAGTTTTAATTCTAATAGGCATGTTGGAAATAACAAGCGAAATTTTACCAACATAAATTTTCAAGGGAATAATTATAGAAGTAATGCGTCACTGAATTTTACAGCTGTAAGGAACATGCCTAATAATGCTAGAAATAATGAACAGAAGGCACCTATAAAATGTTTTGAATGTCAAGGGCCACACTATGCAATAAACTGTCCCGATAAGAAAAGAACAGTCAACAACATTCATACAGTGCAAGCAGAACCAATAGTTGGTGACTTAGCAAGGGAAATGCCCAGAATCAACGCAGCCTTGGAAAATCGGCAGGTTGATAATCAAACTTCAATGGTCGAAATCGAAGGTATGCTACAGAACATACCTATCTCTATTTTAATTGTTCCAGGTGCAAGTTCGAGTTATGTATCATTTGATTTAGTGAAAAACTATAAATTGAAAGTAGAAAAGTTTGATAAATCTTGGTTGGTTCAGTTAGCTACAGGAACCAAAAGAAAGATAGTTGATTTTGTTAAAAGTTGTGATTTGCTTATGAGTCAGTTAAAGACACAAGTAAAGTTGAATGTATTACCATTAGGGTCTTATGATGTGTTAATCAGAATGGATTGGTTAGAAAAGCATAGGGTAGTTCTGAACTATTTTGAAAAGACTTTTACATGTTTGAATGATAAAGGAGAAACATAAACAATAAAATGAATCCCTAGAAAAACTTTAGTTAGACAGATTTCTGCTTTGCAAGAAAAAAAGGTTGTACGAAAAGGATGTAAAATGTTTGTTGTAAACGTAATTAATGATGAACACACAACTAAAGAAGATAAGTTAAAACTCGAAGACATACCAATTCTAAGAGACTTTTCAGATGTATTCCGGGAAGAAATTCTAGGATTAGCTCCGAAAGGGAATTGGACTTCACCATTGATCTGGTATTGGGTGCAGTACCAAACTCAAAATCTCCTTACCGGATGAACATCCTAGAGCTTAATGAATTACAATCATAGTTAAAAGAATTAATTGATAAAAATTACATAAGACCAAGCGTGTCTCCTTAGGGAGCACCTGTAATTCTCGTTAAAAAGAAAGATGGTACCTTGCGTTTATGCATAGACTACCGTCAGTTAAATAAAATGATGATTAAAAACCGATATCCTTTGCCCCGCATAGATGATCTATTTGATCAAGTACGTAGAGCGATGATATTTTCTAAAATAGACCTGAGATCTGGATATCATCAAGTCAGAATTAAAGATGAAGACATCTTCAAAACTGCTTTTAGAACCCATTACAGGCATTACAAATTCGTAGTTATGCCTTTTGGGCTAACTAATGCTCCAACAATTTTTATGTGTCTAATGAATAATGTTTTACATAAGTATTTGGATAAGTTTGCAATTGTTTTCATTGACGACATTTTAATTTATTCAAAGACTAAAGAAAAACACGATGAACACTTACGAATAATTTTACAAGTCTTAAGAGAACATCAACTGTACGCTAAATTCAGTAAGTGTGAATTTTTCAAGATAAAATACAGTACTTAGGTCATATGATATCCAAGGATGGAATCACAGTTGACCCTGATAAAATAAGAGCAATTAATGAGTGGTATGTCCCTAAAGATGTAATCGACATACGATCGTTTATGGGGATAACAGGTTACTACCGAAAGTTTATCGAAGGATTCTCAAGAATTGCAAATCCCATCACCTCTTTACAGAAAAAGGGAAAGAAATTCATTTGGGATCAAAGGTGTGAAGAAAGTTTTAAGAAATTAAAAGAACTATTAACAACTGCACCTATTCTAAAAATTGCAGATCCAAACAAGGACTTTATTGTTTTCACTGATGCATGCAATGATGGCCTTGGCAAAGTCTTAACACAAGAAGGTCACATAATAGCGTATGATTCAATAAAGTTAAAAATTCACGAAAAGAACTATGCTACCTACGATTTAGAGTTGGTTGTTGTGATACATGCTTTAAAGATGTGGCACCATCATCTAATTGGTAGAAATTTTTCATTAATGACAAATAATAAATGCCTAAAATATTTACTGGATCAACCAAATCTGAACGCAAGGCGAGCTAGGTGGTTAGCTTTCCTTAGCGAATATGATTTTGAGATTCAACATATTAAAGGTAAGGAAAATAAAGTAGTTGATGCCTTGAGCAGAAATGCGAAATTAAATTTTATGGCAGCAATCAACACTTATAAAATAGATTTAGAAAATCATCTTGAAGAAGGAGTAAAATTGGATAAAAATTACCAGAAATTACAAGAAAAGGTTGCTGAAAATAATTCTGAAAATTTAATAACAGATAACAGTCTAAATGAAAAAGGTCTAATGCTATATAAAAACAGACTTTATGTGCCTAATGTACCTGAAATTAAGTTGTTGATTTTAAAAGAAGTACATAAAAGTCCTTATTTGAGGTACCCTAGTTACCAAAAGATGATAACAATGTTGAGAAAATATTACTCTTGGCCAAATATGAAGAATGAGGTGGTTGAATACATAGCTAGGTGCTTTGAATGTCATCAAATTAATCACTATCAAGCTTCAACTAAACTTAGTCCCTTTGAAATTTTGTATGGTAGAAAGTGTAATACTCCTATCTCATTGAGTAATCCAGTTGATAGATTGATGCTAGGACCTTAATTATTGAAAGAGATGGAACTAACAGTGAAGCAGGTACAAAGCAATTTAAAAATTGCACAAGACAGAAAAAATAGTCATGCAGATCTGAAAAGAACTGAGAAATAATTTCAAGTAGGTGAGCATGTTTTTGTCAAAGTAAAACCCAAGAAAAGCTCTTTTAAGCTTGGAAGTTGTGCTAAGTTAGCACCCAGGTATTGTGGACCATTTGAAATACTATCAAGAATTGGACCAGTAGCATATCAGTTAGCCTTACCACCTAATCTGAAAATACATAATGTATTTCATATCTCTATTTTGAAGAAGTATGTACATGTTGATACTCATGTAATCTATTGGAATGAAATACAGGTGGAACCAGAAGGAGATTTTCAGGTGGAACCAGATTGTATCCTTGACAAGAGGGAAATTTTACTTCGAAATCGCACCATTGGACAGGTAAAGGTGCAATGGAAGCACCTTAGTTCAGATGAAGCAAGCTAGGAATTGGAAAGTCATATGCGGGAAACATATCCAATTCTGTTCTAGGAAGACTCTGATGAAGAGTAAGCAACATTGAGGACGATGTTGAACTTAAGAGGGGGTGTTTGTAACCTACCTAGTACTTGAAACATTTTATGTTTGTGGAAAAACATTACTATAACTTTTATTGTAAAGTTTTGTATTAAATGACCAAGGATGACTGTAAATGAATAATATTATTATTTAAATAAATTAAAATAGGAGACACTCACCCAAAGAGACTGTTGAAGAGTGTTCACTGATCCACTGGGAGGAATGGAATCTGGTGTAGAAGGCAATGGACAAGTGGCAGCCTCTGAACTCATTTACTAGCTGTTGTTATGTGACAACTCCCTTAAAATGTGGTCATGTTCCCCAAGGATGGTGGAATTGAGCTGATGGCTCATTAAATGTAAAAATGACTACTAAAGACCTAGGAAATCTTTATATAGCCATCGAATTTGAGCATGAGCTCACATATTCTCTGACGAGAGGAATTTTTCCTTGTGGTGTTAGAACTCAACCCACAAGAGATTCGATGAGGGGAAGCTATGTAATGAGTTGCAGAGTAAGACTGTCTTATTCCTACTGAGTGCAGAGGTAGAGCTATGTATGCAAGTCTTCATGATCGTTGAAGTACATATGAATGGTCTGTATGCAAGTCTTCTTGATTGTTGAAGTACAACTTGAGTGTCTTGCTTCTACACGGTTCTTCATCCTCGTGGTTCAGTGAACATGCTCGGGGGTCCAAGAGCAAGTGATATTGGCTGCTTTCTGGAGAAGGTTTGGAGGAACGGTCCTCTTTGGGTGTTTGTACACCCTATCAAGTTAACAGGTTCTACTTGTTTCTGTGTTATTTATTTTAAACTTTTAATCTTATTCTGAAAACTGTATGAATATGTTAGCATAGTTTCCATTGTATCTTAGATATCAGTTAGTTGTTCTAAATAATTGATTTATGAACTAATAAATTATTTCTATAAATTGAATGAATGAATAGACGATATAGATTGATGAATAAATTCTTCCTGTATTTTTCCTTTCACCCTAGGGTGATGTACTCTAGTACAGGAAGGGTTTAATTAACATAGATAAAAAATGAATGCCATGCTGTGATTAGAATAATGATCTTCTATTTTCTCTACCAAGTATAGATATTTTCATAAAGATGCAAAACTGTAACAACTATCAGAACTTAGTAGTCCTAGAGACTACCTCTGTTTTATAGTCAAGATAATAGATACCAGTATAAACCAAGTAAAAACAAAATAGAAGAAAGTATCATAAATACTGTGCTCTTTTTAGTACATATATATATACTTGTTTATTTCTAACTAAATAGTAGAGTTAATATAGGGTTTTGCACAGTAATACAAACAAAAACCCTAGATTATACATTCATTACATATCTTATAAACAGAAGCATTATTTTTACTATCAGTCTGTACAGGAATCAATTTAGAAACATAGATTATAATATTATAGTTCATTAAAGAAAACAATAAGAACATTTTTTTATAGACGAGATATAATATGCAAAAACTAGATAGAATTTGATTATCGAATTAATATAGAACTCATATATATAAGCAGAGTAATTATACTATCATTGTATACAGTTTCCAAACAAACTCTTATCGAGTCCTTACAGAATCATTATAAAATAATCAAGCTTAATGTACAGAGCTCTTATCTACCTTATAGAAGCATTTAAAAGTATAGGATTTAAACAATAAAATATACCTAGATATACCCTACAGGGTTCGGGCTTAATAAACAAAGTATTGTTTAAAATACCAAATTGAAAACAAAGTTCTGGAAAATGCACATAAACAAATTATATTCAACATTGCTCTATTGTGATCAACACATAGTACATTCTCTTAATCAATTAACATTTCTAATTCAAGGTCGAACCCTAGTATATAGTCAATAACATTATCTATGTCAAGGGATAAACCCTGTAAACGTTTATCGGTTTGTTACGAAGAACCTACATTATAATAACATTACTATGGTCGTAACCAAATACATCAGAAAGCATTTAAACAAGCCACACAAATTATTATGATTTATATTATATACATCCAGGGTTCGAGACCTGTAGGGGCACAACCCAAAAGTATTACGAACTGGGCATAACAAGTCTCAGGATTTATAAACAATCAACTATGACAGAGTTAACCCCAACACCAATGGGTGTGAACTTTTATACGCACCCATATAATTTATATATATTACAGTTAAACAATTAAAAGTCACAGTATTAAAGCAATCATAGCTCAAGGGAATCCTTTTGATTACAACGTTGCCATCTTATCGAAAGGATAAATCAGTAAAAGGTCAAGGGTTCGAGTTCAAGAGAACTCACCCCAATATTCTTTTAATTTATAGTTAGACAGGGTTTAGGGTTTTAAACCCTGTAGTAGCAAATACTTTTCATATAAAATTTCCGAACTAACACACTAATAAACAACGCAGTGTTAAGCTAAGGGTAGACCCAAAATAAATTCGTATTCAAAGTGAAAATGCCGAAAGGCTCTTTTCATAAACTTTGATTCCAAAACCTAGAAGATAAAACCCAGAAATGCGTGGAGTAGTTTAACCCTGCAACATTCCAGTACTGAGGAAATACTTTAACATTGCCATATAAATTTACGAATAAGGGCTTGGCCAAAATCCAAAGCATAATAACCAAAATACAAATAGTGATCTATAAGAAGGCCGGGATCAACACAGTGTTAACATTTTAAAACAAGGTATCGAAAACAATAACTCTTCTTTCCATAAATTAAATACAGTACAATGGGATTTGCTCAGGGGTCCCATATGGAACTTGTAAAACAAAATAAACTTCCTTCTTAAGACAATGATCGAAACCCTGGCATTGGCACTGAGCCAAAAGACAGTTACAGTAGTATACCATTACATGAAACGCTACAATAGCTCGTGCTCGTAGACAAACAAACGAAAACCATCACTGTAACTAAACTTGGTCGACAAAGGTCACTTTAATGGATGTGCCCGAAGCTTACCATGGTTCCCAACCATGGGAGTAGCTTATCCTTTCTCCCAAGCTATCGCTGAGACCCTGGACAAGACTGAGGCTGGTAGAAACCCCGTCCAACAACCAAACGAGAGGTTAAAACTTATTAAAACAACGTACAAATAATTATATTTAAAATACATGAAAGTATTAAGTTGTAGAACCTCACAACCTGTAAACAAACACTCAAAAGAACAGAGGTTTACCTTTGTGGGATTCGAACTCATGTCGAGGGGAGAATCCAAGCTATTGAAACTCATTGCACGTTCTGAACACCATAAAGAAGCCACAACCCAACACTTACAACGTCAAACAAACCCTGCAATTGGTGATCAATTTGCATAACAACCATGGCGGCTGAAAGGTCTCTTCCCTCTACATCAACGCTGGAGTAACAAACAAGTGCATAGACCAAACCCCGAAGCGTAGAGATAGGGTTTTCTAAACACGTTGTAGCATTAACTCCATTTTCACGTGGGTTCATTTATTATGTGTCATGTCCCAAATTTTGCATTGGGTCATAATGGCCTAAGCCCATTGGCCATATTCATGAGAGTTTGTCAAATTGATGTTAATGGTCAAATAATTGCCAAGGAGGAAAATTACTAGTTTCCTAGGTTGGGGGTGGAAGTTTTGGGATTTGAGATTAGGGGGATAATAAATGATGTTTGAACATTAGAATGGCATAAATATTTAATAAAGGATCTAAATAAATAAATACAAGGGAAAATCAAAGTGGCAATTGATCATGAAGACACATGAAGGATGTGGGACCCACACAAGCTAGATTTTCTATGCCACATGGCATCCTCCTCTTGTCATTTCGAATCCATAAGAAGCCAAAGGTTCTTGGGATGATTTGGAAGGTAAATATACTTGGCATGAGTCAATCAGGTCGAAATGTAGAGGAAGAGTAACTCCCATGGATGAGGGAGAGGCAATTTGGAGCTAGTGGGACACTTGGGCTAGATTCCCTAGCTCTATGACAACAATGATGAAGATGCTATGACACCTATGACACAAATCAGACCTAAAGGCTGACATCTAACATATATGACATGTTAGGGCTAAAAATAGCCTCCAAGAGGGTGCTCAAGTGAGTTAGGGCAGCCAAAGAGACACCAACTCGAATTTGGAGAAGGAGAGGGCTAGAATTGGAAGGACAAGTGGCATACTTGGGAATCTCTTCCCAACTTGAGTTGGCATGAAGCTCTTGGAAGGAATTAAACCCATCGAGGGCATTAGAAGTTTATAAAATTCATGAACAAAGAATAACAATAGATTTTTATCTTTTCAGGATTTGCATTTTGCATTTGGGAGAGGAGAGCTAGTGGAGTGCTACTCTACTTGCCTTAGCACCAATTTCGAGGGTGAAAGATTCCCATCGTAGTTGTTAATTGGAAAGGACATTCATACCTTTCATTTGGAGCTTTAATGGAGTCTTTTGTTACAGTTTTAATCTACAGGGCAACTCATGGTTACATCTCTTTCAGCTTGCTTCTACAACCATTCTTCTATTTCTTGGCATAGTCATGGTCCTTGAGGAATTGCACACTTGGTGAGATATTGTTCTCTTTGGGGGAGATTTTTGTTAGAAAAACAGGATCGCAGAGCAATAACAATAAACAGAAATGAAAATATACTCACACATACACATTACAAGAGAGACACATATATATCGTAGTTCACCCAACTTGGGATACGTCCACATTGAATTTGCCAGTCCTTATTATTATTACCGTCCAGCAAGGTGAAGGGATACAACCTGCAGCACAACCGCTGCACTTCCTCTTCTCTGTTTCACAGTCTCTCTCCTGATCTCAAAGATCTTTACAATGCATAAAACCTAATACATCATCTTCCCTAGCCATATTACAATGTCTTTATTTTATGAGGGAAATACAATGGGAAAATACCACGGGATACCCAAAACCATGGGCCCGCAAAACAGCTAGCGAAAACAGCCCCAAAAATTTTCTTCGGGGGCGTTGCCCCTGAACCCCCATTTCTTGGGGGAGCTGCCCCCGGACCCCCCAGCCAGGGGGGATGGTCCCCCCTAGAACCCCATGGGGGGGAAATGCCCCCCCACACCCCCCAACTGGGGTGACTGTATAGTCCACCTACATATCATATAAAACTGGGGTACAAACACAACTGATACAATATCATCTATGAGACTAGAAGATCTGGCTCCAAAACCAACAATTTTGATGCTTCATTATTTTATAATATTATGTAAATTCACTTTTATTCATGTTCAACATGTCTTCAAGTCGAGATTCCAAGTGGAACTATGTAAATCTGATTATTAATGAGCAAATGGTGCCAATTTCCCCACTATGTTGATGTATGCCAATAATGTGTTGATAAATTTGAGTGTATAAGTGAACCACTTATGGATTATTGATATATGTATTGTAATTTATGTTTTCAAAGAGTTTCATGTTCATTAGACTAGAATTTGGAGGCATTTGGTTGAGTTTCATAACATTTAGTGAAGATTGCCTACCATTTCCCCTTATGTCGAAACTAGCAATTCTATATCCGATTTGAGAGAGTTGTAGCAGATATTATAAGCTAAATGATGATGCATATGAGAGATCATTTATGTCCTTTGTATTTCACCATCCTCTTTTCATAATTTCGAGAGGGTTCTATTGCATTTGGAGAGCCAACTTGTCATTTACCCTAAGGGGATTTGAACCACAATTTGCTAGTAAAACTCCCTACATTGACCAGATTACCAAAGTGAGTTGCAGAAGTAATTTAAAGGTTGTAAGGAACCTATAAAAACCCTTATTATTTTTTAACATCATCCATACACTTTTTGGTACAATTTGAGATCATTTGGAGCCATCTATCCTTGGGGGTTTGAGCCTCAAAATCACTAGTAAATTCCTTGAGTTCTCTTGGATACCTATTCGACCCCAAAACCACATATAATGATGAAAATATACTTTAATTAATGTCTAATAATAGATCCAATTATCATACCCATAATTAGTGAAGGGTGTACAATGTTTGGAAGAGCTTTGTTCCAAGACCTAGGGGGGATTTCCACTTCCCAAATTGACTAGTCTTGTCCCGAAACTACTTCCCTTGCAAATTGAAGACCATAGTTGGGTATATAAGTTTAATATATGCTGATAGATGTGTTAATGTGTCCCATGACCCCTCATAACCTTCCTCACCAAGTTTGAAAGTATTTGGAGGAGTTTGGAATTAGTTGTATACATATACTTAAAAGTTGAGATTTGGTGAATTTGAGCAATTGGGAAATTTTATTCAAAAGGGAAATTACAGTGGTATCAGAGCATGATCTTGGCACCTGATGTGGTATGATATTCATGAGGAAAATAATTCAGGGACCACCATTATATATTGAAACCAAAAGTGTTTTTGTTGAAGAGGAAAAAGTAGGAAAAGAAGAGCAATTTTTTTGAGGAAACTATGACTAGGGATGAAAAGGGAACCTCATATGATGGTGAGAATCTTAGGAAAATCATAAAACCATTTTTTGAAGACATTACAAGTGGTATCAGAGACATGAACAAACATATGATGAAAGGATTCAAATTGATGGCTAGCCAACTTGGGAGCAAAGGAGTAATAGGAGGTAACAATAGTTCTCATCATGAGGAAAAGAAGGTAATGGGTGAGCATATTTTCTCAAGCACAATACCCCATAATAGATTAAATGAATTTCAGAGAACACCAAGGCATACTACACCTAAATTTCTTGATTCCAAAGCAAATATTAATACTCCAATTGATGTGCAAGAACTTCTAATTGAATGGAAAAATTTGAGTGAAGATTGCAGAAACATCCTACCATTTGATCGATACCTCATTGTCTCAAACAAGCTCAAGATGAAGGAAGGTAATAAGAATCCATTTCAAAATAGAGATTCCAAATATATTGATCTTAAGGAAACAAAGGGGAAAGATGAATCACCTTGCTTGAAGGAGAAAAAAGAGGAGACCCATGAACCACTTAGTTCTGAAATAGGTGAAGTAGAAGAAGTAGTACATGAAGAGGATCGAAAGTCACTCCCAAGTGACTCTGAAAAAGATGAAGAGACATCACGTGAGCATGAAGAAGTTTCTATTGAAAGTATTGAAGATAATTTCGAGACACATTCTACCTTGGAAAGGAAACAAAGAGCAATGTGCAACATCAAAGGTAATTTCATATCTTTGCCTTTTGATAGAAATAATTTGGTTGAGTTTAATGAATTGTTACATGATGCATACTTGAAGAATGATGAGGATATTCATAAAATCAAAATTCAAAATGAGCAACTTCTTGAAAGGTTGCAATATACTTGTTTTTCCTCCTATGTTTCAAATTTTCAGATGATTGCATGGAGGATTCTCATGACATGGCAGATCATGAGAAACACGAGAATTTGCATTTGCTTGATGTGTTTGAAGATGAGCTTGAAGAGATCCAAACACTTGATGTGGTGGAAGAGGAACTTGAATTGTCTCTTGATGAAGGTTATGCAATTTTTAAAGAAGAGCGTGATTCCTCTACATTGGAACCAATCTACGACAAAGGTTTCACACTTTTGAAGGAGCTGCATGATACTACCCATATGGATCCTTCCCATGATGAAACTTCTGCACTTTTTTATCATTTGGGTGAGTTAGTTCATTCTCCTACATCCTACAATTCCATGTTTTGCAGCATTAGTCTCAATGAAGTATGGGTGAAAGGGTTCTTTTTTATGGTGCCACATGAGGAGTATGGAACTCCCAGATTTACTTTTTATGATGACATGGTTGGATCACATTCTTATTCATATTTGTAGCAACATCCTTTGTTACTTTATGATGATGCACATCTACATGGATGCACCTATGATATGCATTTGAGTCACTTGAAGACTCATGGTTTTTCTTGCTCAACAATTGGTTCATTTGATGTTGGAGGAACTTCATCCAACACTTGGGTGAATAGATTTATGATTGGAGAAAATTTTTGTTGGTAGCCACATACCTTGTTATATCTTTATTATTGTCACATTCATGGATGTATGGGTGAGACTTCTTTGAGTCATTTGAAGTCTCGTTTTTTTTGCTCATTATTTGGTTCAAATTTTAGTGGAGATTCTTCATTCACTTCTTAGATGAAAGAATACATGGCTGAATATTTTGATGCATATCACATCCTTTTGGAGCAGCATTATGGGACATGGGATCCTCACCTATGTCATTGGAGCAGATTTGATTGGTCACTTGAAGCTTGTATGCACTTGGAAAATGGTGGTCTACTTACTTGGAGGTATAAGCACTTTCATGATTCTTTAATGAGGCATCTCCTTGATGTACATTTTCATTATGTTGTTATGTACCTTGATGATATATATTTTGTACTCATGATGTTTGGAAGAATGCATACAATAAAATGGTATCCAATAATTCTCCTACTTGATGGTATGAGTTGGATAGCACTCTTAATTGTTGGAGTGTAATACAAGCAATGGGACCCTGGAATAATTTTTAGTCCCATTGATTTCGAATTTGTTGGGAAACAAGCAGTATGGGAGATGGATTCCCCACTTAATAAAGTGATTTAAATCTGAGTAGTGCAACAGCAAGCATGGTGGTTCCTCTCTAAAATATTCATGGAATCTCGAAGACTCAAAGTTGGGCAACTCAGTGGCAACTTCAAAGAATTATACAGAAAGCAGGTTCTTCAACACCCATGTTTGAAATTGCTTGAGGACAAACAATATTGGGAAGGGAGGATTTTTCATGTCCCAAATTTTGCATTGGGTCACAATGGCCTAATCCCATTGGCCATATTCATGAGAGTTTGTCAAATTGATGCTAAGGGTCAAAGAATTGCCAAGGAGGAAAATTACTAGTTTCCTAGGTTGGGGGTGGAAGCTTTGGGATTTGAGATAAGGGGGATAATAAATGATGTTTGAACATTAGAATGGCATAAATATTTAATAAAGGATCTAAATAAATAAATACAAGGGAAAATCAAAGTGGCAATTGATCATGAAGACACATGGAGGATGTGGGACCCACACAAGCTAGATTTTCTATGCCACATGGCATCCTCCTCTTGTCATTTCGAATCCATAAGAAACCAAAGGTTCTTGGGATGAGTTGGAAGGTCAATATACTTGTCATGAGTCAATTAGGTTTAAATTTAGAGTAAGAGTAACTCCCAGGGAAGAGGGAGAGGCAATTTGGATCTAGTGGCACACTTGGGCTAGATTCCCTAGCTCTATGATAACAATGATGAAGATGCTATGACACCTATGACACAAATCAGACCTGAAGGTTGAAATCTGACATATATGACATTTCAGGTCTAAAAATATCCTCCAAGAGGGCACTCAAGTGAGTTAGGGAAGCCAAAGAGACACCAATTCGAATTTGGAGAAGGAGAGGGCTAGAATTGGAAGGACAAGTGGAATACTTGGGAATCTCTTCCCAGCTTGAGTTGGCATGAAGCTCTTGGAAGGAATTCAACCCATGGAGGACATTAAAAGTTTATAAAAGTCATGAACAAAGAAGAATAACATCTTTTTATCATTTTAGAATTTGCATTTTGCATTTGGGAGAGGAGAACTAGTGGAGTGCTACTCTACTTGCCTTAGCACCAATTTCGAGGGTGAAAAATTCCCATCCTAGTTGGTAATTGGAAAGGCCATTTAGACCTTTAATTTGGAGCTTTAATGGAGAATTTTGTTACAGGTTGAAGCTATAGGGAAGCTCATGGTTACATCTCTTTCAATTTTCTTCTACAACCATTCTTCTATTTCTTGGCATATTCATTATCCTTGAGGAATTGCGCACTTGGTGAACTATTGTTCTCTTTGGGGGAGATTCTGATTCTTCATTATTTTATAATATGATGTAAATTATCTATTCTTCATGTTCATCATGTATTCAAGTCGAGATTCCTAGTAAAACTATGTAAATCTGATTATTAATGAGCAAATGGTGCCAATTTCCCCACTATGTTGATGTATGCCAATAATGTGTTGATAAATTCGAATTTATAAGTGAACCACTGATGGATTATTGATATATGGAATTTTATTTACCTTTTATACAAGTTTCATATTCAATACTTAAGCATTTGGAGTCATCTTGCTCAGTTTTATACCATTTGAAGAAGATTTAATGTCATTTCCCCCAAGGCTGAAACTCGTGATTTTGTAGTTGTTGGGAGAGTGTTATAAAAGACTTCACAAACTGAATAATGATTCACATGAGACCTTAATATTGCACCTTAGACATCCTCTGCCTCTTTTCAGAAATTCGAGTGGGTTTGGAAGCTTTTGGAGAGCCATATTCAACATTTACCCTCGAGGGATTTGAACCCCAAATTGCTAGTAAAATTCCATACATTGGCCAGGATCTTAAAGGGGTTTGAAGAAGTATTTTGATGGTCCTACATCATACCTGAAAATCATAGTCAAGTACTAATATCATTCATACACCTTCTCTGAAGATTTGGGATCATTTGGAGCAATTTGGAGACCTAGACCTCAAAACTAGTCAAAGGTCGAACTAGGGAAAAAAGTTGAAAATTTCTCCATATTAATTAAAAAAAAATGGGACATTACCTTATGCGAGCTGTCACCTACCAACATTCAATACAAACCCCCATTGCTATAGTGCATGCAACATATAGTTTGGGTTCACATTTTAATTAACACCATTGATTTTTGCTAAGGGATCACGAAGTCCTGGGTGAGGACTAAATCAACATTACTTGTATAGTGTAATTTAACCCAAGAAATGATAGGTTATCACCACTACGTTTAAGTATGAAGTCTCCAACCCCTTAGTCAAGAGTGGACTAAGTTAATAATAATAATCAAACCAATGTGATGTGAAGTGATAGTTTATCACCACAGAAATCTTGATCATAACATTAAGACTCATTTTATGGATGCATATTCTCACATGTGACCTAGAAACAGTGGTAGCATGCTTTAGCATAAATCTAAGTAAGCTTTGGGGTATTCCAAGAAACCCTCGTCAACGAATAAGAACATGTTCAACATTAACAACATAAATATAATTAAGAAGCTAATTATACGACATTAAAGGTTAATATTTATCAAAAGTCATCATCAGCATTATATCGTCTTCTTAATGACAGTCATAGAGAGGTCTATGTTCATAGGTCAAGGTATTTATAACCATTCAAAGGGATCGTAAATAAGTGTTGTCATTATATTACATAGTTAAACAGCTAAACAAGGGGATTAACATTCCAGAATTATACTTTCCACATAATAAATTATAGTGTTTATACTACACATAAAAGTTTAAATTTTTATGAATTTTGGGGATGTTACACAAACTGCAACTTTTGTTGAAATATTGTAACTTCTAAGAATATTATATTTGTACTTTATTATTCCAGAGATGTTTCATTCCTCCGTGAAGACCTTATTGGATATCCGGAGATGTTTTATTCCTCCGTGGGGAATGTGGTAACTTGGGTTATTAGACTTCCCTAGTGGGGTCAGCCCTGTATGTGTTACGTGGGTCAAAGGGTTATTAGACCACCCTAGAGGGGTCGGCCCAGTCAGCATTATGTAAAATGGTTAAGTTGGGGCCGACCTAGTTTGTGTAAAAGTCAAGTCGGAGTTGTGTATAAATAGAGGAGGCGTGTTCCTCATTTAACACACATACACTCACTTGTGATTAACGCATAAGTGAGAGAGAGATCTGCTATGGAGGAGAAGGAGATCATGGTTGAGGATTGCATATTTTTATTTGCTGGTCATCTATATTGAGGAAGATTTGCTAGGTTTTCTACCCCATGAGGGTTTCCCATGATAAATCTGTGTCTCTTGTGTTTATGTTGTGCTTGTCGTTCTTTTAGTGATCCTGTATATGCTATTGTTGTGAAATGGAATGTAATGCTGATATTTTCTGACTTAGCATATTGAATCTTAACATGGTATCAGAGCTAGCCTAAAGGAAGGCAATGTATGGCATTTATGACACTTGCTTCACTTGCGACAATTTGAAGGTTAGGGTTTTGTATAGCAAAACCCAGTCATCGTGGAAATTTCGCTATAAATCCATTTTGGAGAAGGTTTAGGATCTGAAACCTTTACAGGTCATAGATAACATCCCCTTGTATCTTGTATCCAAAGGACAACTTCAGATTCATTGTACTTTGTGAGTTATGATCAGTACAAGTTAGGGTTTTTGCCTCTTTCAGATCTCTGTCATAAATAGGTGACCTAGGAAAAAATGTCACAACTTGGGCTAGGAAGCTCCAAATGAAATTTCATAAAATGTGACAGGTAGAGCACGGATTTCACTTTCACAGGTATGATTTTCAGAGGCTGAAGTTGAACCAGTGACATGTGGCACTCCGTACAACTTTGCTCTCCTGTTTTATCCCATAAACAGGTCATGTTGCGACACTTGGCATAAATATCTCTCAGAAAATCAAATTGAGGTTAGACCTGTGGGGTTGGAAAGATGATAGGTCAGGATACCATAGGAAGAATTTTCAAACCCTGTGGATTCGTAATTTCAGAGATGCACCAGAAACAATCAGGTGCATATTTCTATCAAAACAGAATTGGATTCTGAGCACCTTCATTCTTGGCTTATCATTGCTGCGGGAATTTAGGGCTTCAGAGAAAGTTGGAATTTTTGAAGTATGTGTCCACAGCTGAGTAGGCCTCATCAAAATTGAATTTTAGAGACCAAGATCCAATTTTTTGGTTGGGCAGAAGGCCGGGCTTGATCAAACGCTAGTTCGGGATTTTGATCGGAAAGGTGGAAAATTAGGGCTTTTGCAAAAGTTGGAATTTTTGAATTCTGTGACCACGGTTGGAAGATCCTCAGAAAAATCAAAGTTTAGAGCTTTGGATCGAACCTTTTGATTGGGCATAAGGGTGGACTTTATCAAACCCTAGTTCGGGGTCCTATCCAATGAATCCAGAAGTTTCAAAGGAAATTTTGAGGGGTCAAATTTTGCAGTTTTCAAAATTGAAGTATACCAGCTTGATCAACTCAGCAAACCACATCTTTCCATCCATTCATAGGTTTGAAATTCAAAATTTGATTTTTTAGGGTTTCTCTGACAAACCCTAATCCAGCTCTAGATCCATTTTTAGGGGGAGATGAGGCTAATGCCTTACATAAGAAGACTACAAGAGATCCTGACAGGTATGACTTGAGGAGATACAGGTATGTGTTGAAATCTGTTCATGATTAAGTTTATCATATGTTTGTCTTCATATTATTGAGGTTAGTACAATCTTGATTAATCTTAGAATTGTCTTATCACCTTAGTAAAAGTATGAATGCATGTGAATGATAGAAGACATTCATTGATTAGGGTTATATGATTGTACTAATGCACATGTGGTGTTGTATGAGGATGATGTTGTCTGCTAACAAGTTACAGGGACATCAAGAAAGACAAATCAAGTTCTATGACCATGATGACATGAAGACAAAGACTCATCCATAATCTTTGATCATATAGAAGCTCTACTTACGAGGTATGTATGACTTTGTTCTACTATGCTTAACCAATGAGATATGCAGGTTCTAGCACAAGGTCTCTAAATCATTGAAGAGAACAAAGAAGATATTGTTTGGGTATGTTAAGACATAACCAAGCATGATAATCCAGGTATGTTTTCCTATATCAAGTTAGAATCCTACCTTGTGATAGGATATTAGGTAAGTATACCTGTGTATGAAATGATCATGACCATACAAAATGTTTTGATAGTATTGAGATTATACTAATGAATGTATGTTTATGTATGAGATCATGAGGATGACACTAGTGCACACTTAAGCATGCATAGTGGTACATAATGAATAGAAGTTCAAAGACATATAGAGATCAAGTGGGAGGCGACCACTCAACATAAAAGATAAGTATTTGAGTTGTTATTTGAATCTCTGAAATAGTAAATGATATTGCTTGTATGCATATTTGTATTCCTAGAATATCATGCATAGTGTGAGCATTCATATAGCATTGAGCAATATACTATTAATATGCATATGATGTTAAATTTTCAGAATTTACTTCAATCTGATCTAGGATCTTAACTAAGAGAACAACATGTACAACAAATCTACAACATATCAATCATGGACACAATAATGCAAGCACACAAGAGACACAGAGTTTACTTGGGGAAAACCATAAAGGTGAAAAACCCCAATAACTTCCTCAGAGATAGATAGAGCAATGATACAACCAGAATACAAGAGATAGTCTTCTCCTAGCAGCAGAGCCTCCTCCTCCACAAGTGCGCCACTCTCCAAAGTGTGAGTGAGAGAATAGAATGTGTAAAATGAGAGAGACACACTCTCTATTTATACACTCACTTGACTTGACCTTTACTCAATTAGGTCGGCCTCAACTTAACCACTTAACATAATGCTGACTGGGCCGACCCCCGTTAGGGTGGTCTAATAACCCTTTGACCCACATGGACGACCCCCAATAGGGTGGTCTAATAACCCTTTGACCCACATGACTTATACAGGGCCGACCCCAACAAGGTGGTCTAATAACCCATTGACCCACATGACTTATACAGGGCCGACCCCAACAAGGTGGTCTAATAACCCATCAAGTATAAGTTATGACACTTACAATATAAATGACGACACTTCCGTATAGAGGAATAATAACATCTCTATAGGAATACAACCACTTCTGTATAGAGGAATAATAACATCTCTATAGGAATACAATATACATATATGTGAAATACATTCCGAAGTTACATATACATCAACACTCCCTCTTAACTAGGAAGGTATTTCTCGACACAGGTCTTCTAGCACAAGTCTTCTTCTCTGGATCATTGTCACTGGATAATCATCATCGAGTCATCATCATCGTCACTACTGCTGCTATCTCAATCAATCTCTGAATATACTCGTCATAGGAAGTTCTACAGAGCTAGTCCTTTTTCATACTGGATGTAGGCCCACCACCTGTAGGTCTTCATCATCTGTGCGAACGGTCTATGTTGATGTATATGTAACTTCGGAATGTATTTCACATATATGTATATTGTATTCCTATAGAGATGTTATTATTCCTCTATACGGAAGTGTCGTCATGTATATTGTAAGTGTCGTAACTTATACTTGATGGGTTATTAGACCACCTTGTTGGGGTCGGCCCTGTATAAGTCATGTGGGTCAAAGGGTTATTAGACCACCCTATTGGGGGTCGGCCATGTGGGTCGAAGGGTTATTAGACCACCCTATTGGGGGTCGGCCCAGTCAGCATTATGTTATGTGGTTAAGTTCGAGCCTACATGAGTTAGGTAAAAAGGCAAGTCAAGTCAAGTATAAATAGAGTGTGGGAGGCACTCTATTTACTCACTCACTTCTCACTCATGCACTCAAGGAGGAGTGGCGCACTTATGGAGGAGGAGGATATGCTGCTAGGTTATGTCTATCTCTCATGGTTGGTTGTATCATTGCTCTATCTATCTCTGAGGAAGTTATTGGGGTTTTTCACCTTTATGGTTTTCCCCAAGTAAATCTTTGTGTCTCTTGTGTGCTTGCATTATTGTCTCCATGATTGATATGCTGTAGATATGCTGTACATGTTGTTCTCTCAGTTAAGATCCTAGATCAGATTGAAGTAAATTCTGAAAATTTAACAGTCTAATAGAGGTGGCCTCTCAGGACTAATTTTATGTGTGGATGCAATACCGGAAAAATTATCCCAGGAACATTTATGTGCCTAAGCACGACCGGCAAGATCTCCCAGGACTAATTACATGCATCTCCTCCACAATACCTTTAAAGAGCATCCCAAGAACATTTATGTGCTGCAACACGACCGACAAGATCTCTAAAGAGCATCCCAGGACTTATTATGAGCACACAGCTCAACCTATCGGATCTCCAAGACTAATTACATGTGGATAGACAAAACCTTTAAAGAGCACCCCAGGAACATTTATGTGCCGTAGCACGACCGGCAAGATCTCTAAAGAGCATCCCAGGACTAATTACGAGCACACAGCTCAACCTCTCGGATCTCCAGGACTGATTACATGTCTCCGTAGTAATACCTCATCCTAGGATTGATTACGAGCACACAGCTCAACCTATCGGATATCTGAGGACTGATTACATACTACATAGCAATACTGGAAAGAGTATCCCAGGAACATTTATGTGCCGCAGCACGACCGACAAGATCTCCCAGGACTGATTACATGCTATTTGCACAACCTGCCACAAATCATCTCTGACCTCCAAGTATAAACCTGATACTCATGATCCAACGGATCATCATCACACAAAGCATCATCCTGATGCTCATGATCACACTGATCATCATCACTGTACCATCCTGATACATATCATTTGGAGCAACATCCTGAAGCTCATCATCATGATCATCCTGATCATACAATGCATCCACCTGATGCATACCAAGTATCTACCTGATACATATCATCATACATGATCCACCTGATCATACAGTGTATCCACCTGATACAAATACAAATACATGATCCACCTGATCATACAGTGTATCCACCTGATACAAATACAAATACATGATCCACCTGATCATACTTGATACATATCAACATACATGATCTACCTGATCATACAATGTATCCACCTGATACATATACAGATACATGGTCCAAGCATCCAACATGATGCATATACAAAATACATACAAATGATCCAACTGATCATATCCAGCATCAAACATGATGCATACATATACATATACATATACATATAAATGATCCAATTGATCATATCCAACATCCAACATGATGCGTACATATACATATAGAGCAGTAACTGGAGCATCATCCTGATGCTCATCATCCATGATCCTCTTGATCATCATAGCATCGTCTTCTTCAGATCATCTCATCGTCCACGAAGCACAGCCCAGATGCACATCATCCAGTACTTACACCACCGACATGGGAGAACACATCTACCACCATTTGGGGAAGGCTCTAGCCCTTACTTTTTCACCATGGGAGAACACATCTACCACCATGTGAGAATGGCTCCAGCCCTTACATCTACACCATGGGAGAACACATCTACCACCATGTGAGAATGGCTCAACAATTACATCACGACCATGGGAGAACACATCAACCATGTCAAAAAAGCTCATGTGCATCTGCATCTTCCGGACTCATCACTTCCCTTTGGAATGAACCTCGATCTGAAGTGCACCAAGCCTATCTTTGAAGTACTCAAACGACACTCTGGCCAACGGCTTGGTCAATACATCTGCAACCTGCTCATCCGTCGCAACATACTCTGCTTTGGCTGTACTCAGTGCTACGCAGGACTGCTTCCTGCTAAACCAAGAGATCACACCTGATCCCATACTGAGGCAGCACCCAGAAGTGCTCTTCCTATCTGCAGCACTGCCTGCCCAATCTGAATCAACATAACCCTGTAGGTTAAAATTTTGATTCACATCATATTTGAGCCCATAATCAACTGTACCCTTCAGGTACCTCAGAATATGTTTTACAGCAACCAGGTGAACACTCCTCGGATCTGTCAAGAACTGGCTCAATGTGTTCACTGCAAAGCAAATATCTGGTCTCATGTTCGTCAAGTACATCAAGGACCCAATCATCTGACGATACATAGTGACATCAACCGGTTCAGATGAAGCATCACACAGAAGCTTCAGGTTCGATGCCATAGCCTTGCAGTCCATCATCCCGAACCTCTTCAGGATCTCTACTACATACTTCCCTTGTCCAAGGAAGATTCCATCTGCACTCTGCCACACCTCCATACCTAGAAAGTGGTGCATCATACCCAAGTTCTGCACATATATGACTCCCTGTCATGTGTCTCAGAACCAAGTGGCTGGTCCACATACACTTCTTCTTCAACTACACCATTCAAGAAAGCTGTCTTGAAATCCATCTGGTGTATCTTCTAATCCATCACTTTTATATTTCTCTATGCTGCCATCTGCAGCATGCTTGATCTTGATAGATCCATATGGAAGTCATAACAAACTTCCCTTCAGGTCTTGGGACTACATCCCAAACATCATTCTTCATGATCGACGGATCATGGCATTCTTCCCATATCCTGGGAACTTCAATATCTTCAATAGATAATTTTGTTGCTGAACAAATGTTGTAGTTCTTCTTTTGTAGGTGATGGCATACGATCTTTCCTACACAACAAGTTAAATTGCATGATTAGAAAACATCTCATAGTTTTCAGAACAAATTCTTACACATAAAGAAATATGTCATACAGTCATGCAATTATCTTAGCCAATGCTTCAATACAACATTTATTCATATCCCATAACTTTCTAGATGCCTTCCAATCTCTACCAGAACATTGTTAAGAGTGTGCACAACTCCCAACATGTCAGCAAAGAGGTTTCATTCTAGATAAGTAGCAATGGAATGTTGTACAGTGCCATAGGCCACTTACCCATGCATATTAGTAGTATACTGTTCATCAATGCAACTATTCTAATATGCATAATACACAACCTAATTCTAGGAACATCAGTATATACATTATTGAACAGTATTATTTAAACAATAAATATGCAAGTAATGACAATTCAAATACTTATCTTTGTTTGTTTGTTGGGTTGACTCCCTCTCAGTCTTTGCTTCTTTTCTGCAACTCCATTCTTATGTGGATCGTGAGAAGTGGTCAACTCCCTCTGAATATCTGCATCCTTGCAGAAACTACTGAAGTGTGCTCCTTTGCTTTCTTGCAGGAACAACTGGAGTGTGCTCCCTCTTGATCTTTGCTTCCTGGATTACCTGTCCTTGAACTTACATCCATCCTTAATTACTATGCATTCTTATTAGTATCATCATTGTGTTATCCTTGAGGTCTCATACATAATCACACATTTATTAGTATAATCTTAATACTATCAAAACACAATAATCTTAAACATGTATATTCATGATCATTCACAGATAATAAACATTAGTATTCAAGGTTTCAGGGAAGTCTTCTTTTACTCATACATATTCTTATTTGATCATAGGACTCTTCTGGTTAGTTGAATCATCAATCAAGATAAGAGATATAATATGCATAAAACCCGTGATTATTCAAACCTATACCTTCATGATTCTTCTGGTTAGTCATATCATCAATTATGGTAAGAAACATAATATGCATACAACCATGATTATTCAAACCTATGACTTCATCAATAATCATTATCAACAACACAAAAATATAAGATCCTAACACAAGGTAGGATTCTAGCTTGATATAGGAAAAACATACCTGGATTAGCATGCTAGCTAGTTATGTCTAACATACCCGCATAATGTCTTCTGGTTCTCTTCAGTGACTTGTGCTAGTAACCTGCATGTCTCATAAGTTAACCATTGTAGAACCAAGTTATACATACCTCGAAAGTAGATCTTCTATGTGATCCATGACAATGGATGAATCTTTGTCTTCATGTCACCATGAGCATATGTTCTTGAAGTAGAACATGATTTGACTTTCTTGGTGTACCTTTTGTGTTAGCAAACAACATAAACCTCATACAACATCACAATGCATTAGTACAATCATAAGTGTCAAAACCTTAATCAATGAATATCTTCTATTAAGGTGATATGACAAGTCCAGTAATTAATCAAGATTGTATTGTAATGATATGAAGACAAACATATGATAAAATTAACCATGAAACATACCTGTAAGCCATACCTGTCAAGATTGCTTGTAATCTTCTTATGGAAGGCCTTAGCCTCATCTCCCTCTGAGACAAGAACTTCTTCACTTATGCAGGTGACCAATCCATCTTCTTCTAGGATTACCCCAATCCACTTGATTTGCAAGAATTGGACCTGGAGCTGGATTAGGGTTTGTCAAAGAAATCCCAAAAATTCAAACTTTCGAAAGGATAGAAATATGCGCCTTGATGAGCTGATCAAGTTGGTATATTCAGAATTTGAAAACTGTAAAGTTTCACCCCTTGAAATTGCCTTTTAGATTTTCAAATTCACTAGGGAGGACCCTGAATTAGGGTTTTCGTTTCCCGGAGCTTCACCCAACCAAAAGATTTGATTCAAAACTCTAAGCTTCGATTTTTTCTGAGGAGCTTCCAGCCGTGGTCACAGATTTCCAAAATTCCAATTTTTGCAGAAGCCCTAATTTTCCATCTTTCCGATCAAAGTCCCGAATTGGGGTTTGATCAAGCCCGGCCTTCTGCCCAACCAAAAAATCTGATCTTGGTCTCTAAATTTCGATTTTGATGAGTAGCATCCAGCCGTGGTCTTCGATTACAAAAATTCCAACTTTCTCCGAAGCCCTAAATTCTGGAAGCCATGAATGAAGGTACTCAAAAATAATTCTGTTTTGACAGAAATATGTACCTGATTGTTTTTGGTGTAACTTCGAACTTTTCGATCCACAGGGTCTGAAAATTTTTCCTGAGATAGCCCAACCTGTTATCTTTCCATCCCGATAGGTCTAACCTCAATTGGATTCTCTGAGAGAGAGTTATGCCAAGTGTCGCAACGTGACCTGTTTATGGGATAATACAAGAGAGCGAAGTTGTACGGCGTGCCACGTGACACTGGTTCAACTTCGGCCTCTGAAATTTTTTCTTGCGATAGTACAGTCTGTGTACTACTTGTCACTTTTTATGAAATTTCATTTGGAGCTTCCTAGACCAAGTTATGACCTTTTTCCCAAGGTCACCTAATTTTGACTCAGATCTGGAAGAGGCAGAAACCCTATATTGTACAGATCATAAATCACAAAGTACAACGAATTAGAGGTTTTCCTTTGGACACAAGGTACATCGAGATCTGATCTTCGAGCTGTACAAGTTTCAGATCTGAAAAAATTGCCAAAACGGATTTATAGCGAAAGTGCTACGATGACTGGGTTTTGCTATATCAAGCCCTAGCATCATAAGTGCAACAAGTGTCATACATGCCATATCATGCCTTCTTTCAGGCTAGCTCTGATACCATGTTAAATTTTCAGAATTTACTTCAATCTGATCTAGGATCTTAACTGAGAGAACAACATGTACAGCAAATCTACAGCATATCAATAATGGACACAATAATGCAAGCACACAAGAGACACAAAGTTTACTTGGGGAAAACCATAAAGGTGAAAAACCCCAATAACTTCCTCAGAGATAGATAGAGCAATGATACAACCAGAATACAAGAGATAGTCTTCTCCTAGCAGCAGAGCCTCCTCCTCCACAAGTGCGCCACTCTCCAAAGTGTGAGTGAGAGAATAGAATGTGTAAAATAAGAGAGACACACTCTCTATTTATACACTAACTTGACTTGACCTTTACTCAATTAGGTCGGCCTCAACTTAACCACTTAACATAATGCTGACTGGGCCGACCCCCACTAGGGTGGTCTAATAACCCTTTGACCCACATGGCCGACCCCCAATAGGGTGGTCTAATAACCCTTTGACCCACATGACTTATACAGGGCCGATCCCAACAAGGTGGTCTAATAACCCATTGACCCACATGACTTATACAGGGCCGACCCCAACAAGGTGGTCTAATAACCCATCAAGTATAAGTTACAACACTTACAATATAAATGACGACACTTCCGTATAGAGGAATAATAACATCTCGATAGGAATACAACCACTTCCGTATAGAGGAATAAGAACATCTCTATAGGAATACAATATACATATATGTGAAATACATTCCGAAGTTACATATACATCAACATATGATGGGTAAATTGGACAAACATTCCATTGTTGTTTATCTAGAATGAAACCTCTTTGCTGACATGCTGAGAGCTGTGCACGCTCTTGATAGTATGTTCTGGTAGAGATGGAAGGCATCTAGATAACCACTGTATGCATACAGGATATGGAAAGGTGTTGTGCCAAAATATTGGTCAAGATAGTTGCATAACTATGTGAATCATATCTATATGCATAATAGGTTATCATGTCAACATGATTTGATGATTATGAAGTATTACTAATCATGTAATTAACTTTGATTTGTAGGAAATATCTTGAAGAATGATGAACACCGAACAAGTGATGGATGTTCAACAAGAAGACTTACAAATCAAACATGCTATAGAAGGCTCGTGGTTAGAAGATTCTGTTAGAAAGAGGAAGAAGATGATGACGAGATGTTTGCTCCAAGTGGCTAGATAAGACCATTCTCTTAATGGTGTAATTGAAGAAGAAGTGTGAATCAGGCTCTGTACGGGTACCTAGGATTGATAGTCATTTGATGAGCTTAATGATCACCATGGGTGATGTGGATTTCAACCTTTGATACAAGGTTGAAGATGGTGTCTATATACAGATGACATTCTTCTCTTAGATGGATGCAAGAAGGAACTCACCACAGAGTTCGAATGATCTTGAGGTCCATATCAGTAGACCCATCTTACGGGAGATGGCATGGATAGATATACAGAAGATCACTCAATGCAGAGTGTGAATGATGTTCAGTCACAAAGAGAGAATTGATAGCTTCTTGACAAGATTGGGCTTTACCAGAAGTAAAGCTGATCCTAACCTTTACCTTAAGGTTATGGATGATACTATTATTGTATGTGGATGATCTATTTCTGACAGGGAATGAGAAATAGATCATGGAAATCAAGAAGAAGCTAGCTACAAAATTTGAGATGAAAGATCTCGGATTGATGCATTACTTCCTAGGTTTGTAAGTATGGCAAGGCTCAGAAGGAATCTTTCTCAACCAGGGAAAGTGTGCTGTGGAAATCTTGAAAAGATTTGATATGTTGGAATGTAAAGCCATGGCCACTCCCATGGATTCCAACTTGAAGCTATTAGCGGATGACTCATCAGAGTTAGTGGATGTGACTCTGTATAGACAGATTATTAGGTCATTGATGTATCTGACGAATACAAGGCCGGATATATGCTTTGCTGTGAAACACCTTGAGACAGTATCTAGTGGAACCTAGGCGTGTTCACCTGATAGCTGCAAAGCATGTGATGAGGTACCTAATGGGTATGAGAGACTTTGGTATATGTTATCTTGGAGATAATGATTTCAGATTGTATGGCTACACAGATGCTGAATGGGCAGGAAGTGTATCAGACATGAAGAGCACATCGGGCAGATGTTATTGTCTAGGATCTGCCATGATCTCGTGGTTTAGCAGGAAGTAGTCTAGTGTGGCTCTCAGCACAGCTGAAGCAGAATATATAGCTTCTTGCTCTGCTAGTTGTGAAGCAGTATGGCTTCGAAAACTGTTATCAGGACTATTTGACTTAGAGATGAACCCCACTGTGATCATGTGTGACAACTAGAGTTGTATCAAGATGATAGAGAATCCCGCATTCCATGATAAGTCAAAGCACATAGAGATCCGATATTTCTATATACGGGATATGGTGCAGAAAGGAGCTATCAAGCTCGAGTATGTAAGCACTAACAAACAAGTTGCTGATATATTAACCAAACCTCTGTCTCGAGTAATGTTTGAGTATTTTCGAGACAAGCTTGGTGTAGTTAAGAAGGACCCTCCTCGAAAGGGGGAGTGATGTGGTCAATGATGATGAGATTTCCTACATCGACAGTGAGGTCGATGATGTGGATACCTGTATTGATGATACCGACAGTGAGGTCAATGATATGGATACCTGTACTAGTGATACCGATGATGAGGTCGATGAAGTGGTCCTTAGACTTGGTCTAAGTTGACAAGTGGATTGTATCATCCTTGGACACATGTCCTAAAAGAGATCAGTAGACATATGTCTCTGAGAAAGTGGTCCCTTGTGGACGTGATGGGGATTGCATCATCCCGGAACCCTTGGTTCAAAATGTAAGTGATAGCACTGCATCGTCCATGAACCCTTGGTTCAAAATGTACGTGATAGGACTGCATCATCCCTAAACCCTTGGTTCAAAATGTACGTGATAGGACTGCATCGTCCCTGAACCCTTGGTTCAAAATGTACGTGATAAGACTGCATTGTACCTGAACCCTTGGTTCAAAATGTACGTGATAGGACTGCATCGTCCCTGGAAATTTAGTTCAAAATGTATGTGATAGGACTACATCGTCCCTGGACATTTGGTTCAAAATGTACGTGATAGGACTGCATCATCCCTGGATATTTGGTCCAAAATGTACGTGATGGGATTGTATCATCCCTAGACATGAGACTTGTCTTAAAAGGATCACGGATTGTATCGTCCCTAGACATGAGACTTGTCTTAAAAGGATCACAGATTGTATCGTCCCTAGACATGAGACTTGTCTTAAAAGGATGATGGATTGTATCGTTGCTAGACATGAGACTTGTCTTAAAAGGATCATGGATTGCATCGTCCATAGACATGAGTCTTGTCTAAAATTGATAAGGATTGATCATCCTGGAAGTAGATTTGGATTGCATCATCCATAGACATGAGACTTGTCTAAAATTGATAAGGATTGATCATCCTGAAAGTAGATCTGTATTGCATCGTCCATAGACACGAGACTTGTCTAAAATTGTAAGGATTGATCATCCTGGAAGTAGATCTGGATTGCATCGTCCATAGACACGAGACTTGTCTAAAATTGATAAGGATTGATCATCCTGGAAGTAGATCTGGATTGCATCGTCCATAGACATGAGACTTGTCTAAAATTGATAAGGATTGATCATCCTGGAAGTAGATCTGGATTGCATCGTCCATAGACATGAGACTTGTCTAAAATTGATAAGGATTGATCATCCTGGAAGTAGATCTCGATTGCATCATCCATAGACATGAGACTTGTCTAAAATTGATAAGGATTGATCATCCTGTAACTAGATCGTGTGTATCCCAGATTATGATGCTATGATCTAGATGCTGTAGATTGAGATGATCCAGATGTTGTAGATCGCGATGATCCAGATGTTGTAGATCGAGATGATCCAGATGCTGTTGATCGAGAGGATCCAGTTGATGATGTGAGGTTGTTGATCGAGATGATCTAGATGCTGTTGATTGAGATGATCCAGATGTTGTTGATCGAGAGGATCCAGTTCATGATGTGATGTTGTTGATCGAGATGATCGAGATGTTGTTGATCAAGAGATATAGATAATGATGATGATGTAGCTGATCAAGTGCTGCAGTAGATGAAGACTCAGTACTGAAGATGTTCCAATACTGAAGATCTTGAAAGATGTTCTAGTAACTGTTTGAGTTACTGATGATGTATGAAGAAAGCTTCCAAGGATTTATAGATGTATCATGTATAATGTTGATGACTTCTTGCTCCTGCAGATGTTGTTATAATATCCTTCTCGTTAAGGGGGAGTGTTGAAATATTGTAACTTCTAAGAATATTATATTTGTACTTTATTATTCCGGAGATGTTTCATTCCTCTGTGAAGACCTTATTGTATATCCGGAGATGTTTTATTCCTCTGTGGAGAATGTGGTAACTTGGGTTATTAGAATTCCCTAGGGGGGTCGGCCCTGTATATGTTATGTGGGTCAAAGGGTTATTAGACCACACTAGAGGGGTCGGCCCAGTCAGCATTATGTAAAGTGGTTAAGTTGGGGCTGACCTAGTTTGTGTAAAAGTCAAGTCGGAGTTGTGTATAAATAGAGGAGGTGTGTTCCTCATTTAACACACATACACTCACTTGTGATTAGCGCATAAGTGAGAGAGAGATCTGCTATGGAGTAGAAGGAGCTCATGGTTGAGGATTACATCTTTGTATTTGATGGTCATCTATATTGAGGAAGCTTTGTTGGGTTTTCTACCCCATGAGGGTTTCCCATGATAAATCTGTGTCTCTTGTGTTTATGTTGTGCTTGTTGTTCTGTTAGTGATCCTGTATATGCTATTGTTGTAAAATGGAATGTAATGCTGATATTTTCTGACTTAGCATATTGAATCTTAACACTTTTTTGGGCGGTTTCCTCATGAGTCAAGTAATTGAGGCCGTTCTGCACAAAACACATGTCCTAGTTTTTCGAGATTCTTCTTCATATTCCTGAAAATCGTGACGCAAATCAATGTTTTCTTATTTGGAATGCATTTTTGGTTGGGACCATTTGATCATGAGCTGGAGGCTGCCATGTTGGACTTGGGCATGAATTGAAATCACAAATCCACACAATCAATCCTAGGAATGAAACCATGTTGTGAATATCCATGTGGACATGTGCTAGCATGCCAACTTTGGAGGCTTGAACCATGAGTGCTACTGTTGCCAATATGAAAAATCACTCAACAACCCATCATCAGTAAAATTATGCATAATAATCTTCAATTCATAAAAAATAAAGGAAAATAATCATTATTAACCACTAAAGCTACATCAATGAGACTAATATGGTATTTTCTGAGCAGTTACAAGAAATGGATGGAAAATGGAATGATAAATGGGCAATAATAGGAAGAAGATGGATGAAATAGGTGTTGATAAGTAATGAAAATAGGGACAAATCCATGACCCAACACCTTGATAGGTTCAACTCATCCTGAATGGCATATTTTAGTCCATTCACATATCTTGCCACTTCTTCTTCACCCTCATCCGTCTATCCTGGCCTTATGGATATCTTTACAATTATTTAGTGAATTCGTAAACAGTCATCTCCTTTTGACTCAGGTTCTAAAACTTTCTAAACAAGGTGATCATATAATCATTGGGAAGGAATTTATCCTTGAGCTTGGTGACCATCCTATCCCAAGTGTTAATTTTATCATTTCCCTTCCTCACTCTGTCAGCATGTACATTGTCCCACCACAATGAGGCATGACCCTTCAGCTTCAAACAAGCCACTTTCAACCTTTTGGTATCCTCAATATACTCCATATTAAAATATTTCTCCATTTATCTAATCATGTCTATGAAATATTTAGGATTTAGGATTCCTGAATAGGTAGACACTTCTATCTTGGATCTACTCTTCATTTCTGAAGAAACTTGTAAGAATATGTCTTATGGATCTTCTTCTACTTCCTTAATAACTTCTCCGTCCTCAACCTCTTCATCTCTATGGTTAAGGGTTTCAACAGTGAATCCCCTCTTTTGGGATTCCTTCACATAAACTAATTCATTCTTTAGATTCCTCATGGTCTAAACATAATCCTCAAATGTTTCATGGTCAATGGTCATCCTAATACTTAGCCGTTGTCCTATACCATGGGCATCCATGCCCCTTTGAGCCATTGCTCCTTTAATCAATCGACTAAATCACCCATCCAATTGAAACTAGACTTCTCCTTGACTCTACAACTCTATGCAAATACAACTAGAGTTTATTCTTCTTCACGCATGACACTCCTACTCTGATACCAACTGATGCAATGGTAGCACCCACCTAGGCAGGTCTCAAATCAAAGCGCACAAACATAAACATAGATAGACAACCACAAACATAGTCAATTTCAAATATGAAACCAATAATGTCTTTCTATTAGTTCAATAAAATCAATTTTACAGATTGATTAGAATCCTGAGTCAATGCTCTTTTTCATTCGGTCTATTGTTATGTTACAGTAAGTGAATGCCTTCTCCTTTGAACTATTGCTATGAAGATGGCAAGAAGAATCCCTTTCTCTTGGAAATCATTCGGTATTTATAACCTCCTTCTTGGATCTGCTTCCTGCTTCTGGATCTTCTAGAAGCCTCTAGGTGTTTCACTTATCCATCCCATCTACATTCAATTCTCATCTACCACCTTCTTGGCATACCATGCCATCTGGCATATCCAACAACTGCCATAACTCCTATAATAACTGCTCCAACCACTTCTTCAACTACCTGGATTTATGTGCCTCGACTTCTTTTGGTTGGTGTGCCTTCGACCTCTTACAGTCATTGCAAAGCACAGTCAGATGATGTCCATAATTTCCTCCTTTGCTTCTACTTTGCCATGGTTCGACCATATCTCATCGACACCCTTCTCTATTGGTCAAATCTCTGACTTCTCTTTTCCTATGGGCCAGTATCATTCCAACTACTTTTCTCCATCATCTAGTCATCCTGCTTCGATTGATTCTCAATTCTATCGACCTGACTTGTCGTTGATTATTCCGAGTTACTTGCCTACTTTCGGCGTCGTCTCATAGACCTTTTCCGCAGCTCGACCAATATTTCAACTAGTCTTTCGCTTGATTTGCTGGGCCCAACTGCCCTGCTCTCGCCTATAGGTTGTCAACTCCCCTCCAAGTGACTTCATTCATTTACCTTCAATTGGATATCTTGGGGCCCGATGCCCCTATATCAAGAACCCTATGGTTTCTAGTAATTTAGGTAACTTTGAAGGAAGAAGAACACAAGGGTTTTCAACAATGAATGTAACTCTTATATCCTTTATTTTCTTGAAAAAGCATATAAAATTTGTCATTTCTTGAATCTATTGAGAGAAAAATTACCTGAAATGTCTCCTCTGCAGAGTGGTATGTGTTCACGACGATCCCTTACAAAATTTCTCTTTAAAGAAAACTACCTCTCCAAACTCTTTCGTGGTAAATATCTCTTGCATAAGTCTCTCATCAAAATTTTGCCCAAAAAAGGTTTAGGGATTGTGGTTTTCTTTTATTTATAAGCCGAATGTTTTAAAATTAAATTCTCAATCTTTTTTTCATTTGATATTTCAGACCATTGATGATAAACGTGCATAGTTTTTTTTAATCAGGATTTTGATGCGCAAATGATAAAATAGTGCACTGGTGTGCTATACTAATATAAGCGCACCATATAAATAGTAACACAAAAATGGTAATATAAACTTTCACAATTTTGGTCAAGATGCAAGTGCACTACTTAGATAATAGTGCATCAGTGCGTTGTACTGATATAAGTGCACCATATAAATAGGAAGAGAAAAATTAAGATATAAGATTTCACAATTTTTTATGGCATAATACCAGCGCACTACATATACAATAGTGCACTAGTGCATTATACTGTTATAAGTGCACCTATTACATAGCAAGACAAAAAAATGGAAGTGCAAACCTTCGCAATTAATACTTTGTGGAGGTTTGTCCTTTGTGGAGGTGGTTGCAGAGGTTTCAATCAGTGCGCATCTGGAATGAGCACACCAATGTGTTTTTCATGTTAAGGAATGTTGGTGTGCCAATATTGAATTTGACACACCAATTACTTAAAAAAAGTAGAATGTTGCATGTTTCCCATTTTTTTTTAAGAATGAAGACATGTATTGATTGTATTTTTCACTCAAATGTAGGGGAAAAAAGAGCAATAAATCATGACTAATCCTTCAAATTCCAGCTCATTCCATATTGTTCCAAGTTCAAGTTCTCCCTCGCCGTCATCAGTAAGTCCATATTTTTTTATATTTTGATTATCTAATTGAATTTATGTTGTATTTTTATGTGCATTTGAATAATTGTGCATTAGCTTTTGCAGGATCCTGATTCCATATCAAGTTCGGATGCACATGATATTCCACCACTCCCAAAAAGCCACAAATTCTTATTAGGAGCAACAGATCATAGGAAAATTTCTAGATGAAAATGGAAGGCCACTTTAGCCGACCAATTGTAACATGCCATCATCTAGCAACCATCCTAGGCCAATGGTACTTCAGCGTGAATTAAATCTCTTTTATGACACCCCAATAGTATGTGGTTGTTCAAAATGTAAAGGGATGAAGGTGAACCCTAGGCGTGTCACATTGTCCCATTATATTAGTGACTGGATACCCGAAATTGACGGTATAATACCCCCCACTAAGGTAAATGATCCAATAGGTGAAATAGAAAAGACGCGTAGGAACACTTCCATATGATCATTCTTTGAAAATATGGAAGCTAAATCCCCTATTGTTCCTTTGAATTTATAGTTATAGTTTTAAATGTTTTTAATTTTCTGCAATATTTTTCTATTTTTTCCTTTCGGCTGCCGTAAACCACGTATTTTTTCCCCACAGTTACAATCCGACTGCTGCTTTCAGACTGTTACCTATGATACGATTGCGGCTCTCAGACTGTTTGCGGTGATCTACCGACAGTTTTCAGTCTGTTACCTGCAATTTGACCGCGGCTCTCAGCCCGTTTTCTGCGATCCAACCGCGACTGCTTACCAGTTACCCGTGGTCCGCCTGCGACTTTCAGCCATTTTCCTGCTATCCGCCTGCGACTTTCGGCCTTTTTCTCGTGGTCCGCCTGTGGCTTTCAGCCATTTTCCTGCCATCCGCCTGTGACTTTCGGCCTTTTTCCCGTGGTCTGCCTGTGGCTTTCAGCCATTTTCTTGCTATCCGCCTGCGACTTTTGTCCTTTTTCCCGCGGTCCGCCTGCGGCTTTCAACCATTTTCCTACTATCCGCCTGTGACTTTCGGCCTTTTTCCCGCGGTCCGCCTGCAGCTTTCAGCCATTTTCCTGCTATCCGCCTGCGACTTTCGGCCTTTTTCCCGCGGTCTGCCTGCGTCTTTCAACCATTTTCCCATGATCTGCCCATGACTGTCGACCTGTTTCCCGCGATCCGACCGTGCAGATTCACCATAGACCCGCGGTCTATTTTCTGCACTTTTTCCCTGTTTGAACCCAGTACTTTGCTGCAATATTTTTTGCACCTGCATAGCCACCTGTCCTATCTGTAGCCATACTTCCCTATAGTCTTTTTCTGCAGTATTATTTCTATTCCATTTACAGAATTTTTTAAATTCTAGTATTTTAATTGAAAAGAGAAAATTTTTCATTTCAAAGTTTAATTTCTACATTGTTATTTTTAGTTAGAAAGTTGCCCACCCCGTGGCACTTTTACTTGGGTTCATCATCTCACACGCACACACTCTGTCACCTAATTCAAGAGAGCCCTAAAATACTACTTAACAAAACCAACATTCTAACCCCACTTGGGGAACACATAAGAATTTGTAGTTAGGTAGGATTGGGGGGATAGGCATCGAAATAACACCCCTCGGTTGCTTACACTTGAGACATAGTTGTTGTCCATTAGGGAACCAAAATCTCATAGTACTTTTTGGCACGGTCACAACCAGTTTATTAGAGGGCCTCTCCCCTAGGAGGGTTGAAGTAGCCAGACTGGTTCCGGAGGCCTGAGTGGAATACCGCACTCCATTCAGTAACCGAAGGATACCTTTCGTAGTTCTCGGTGCATCACCCGTACGGGGATACAACGGCGATAGAACCAAACTGCATATTCACCTTTTCTGGACGTGTCATGAACGGGGTATCTTAGTTGCCTTTCTTCTAGGATTGACTACCCGGTGTCCCTCCCGGTAGGGGGATATCTTTAGCCACTTGGCTCTACTATCCATATTGTCTGACTTGGATTTCATCACCTTGTAGAGGATATGTCTGGTTGAGTCAGAATACTATTTAGCTAGGTGTTTGCATGCTCCCTTACCTCCTTTTGGTCTAGCGAGTCCACCATTTTTATTTTCTAGGAAACCTGCTGCTTGTTGGTATTTTGACCATTTCTGTTGATACTCTGCTTATTGTAGCATAGCTGTTACAGTAAGTGTTTTGAGTTGGTTGTTGGCCCGAGTGCCATATTTTTGCGCTCTCCTTCTACACACTTGGTTGCATTAGGGTTTTTGAGCTGTTTATTCACTCAACACAACCCCCAGATACTTGACACCATCTGTCACCATTGAGTCCTTGAGACATTCTCGGCGCCTCCGGGGTGAGCCCCTGCAGCACGGTTCACTTGACATCACCCATCATAGATGTAGAGCTTCATCATTCGACTCCACTCGTCGCAGACGTAGAGCTCTGTCCCCGACACTGATGCCCCTTATTTTACCTCTGATTCTGAGGTAGAGTCCAAGAACCCCACTTACACTGCACCAACCAGCCCCATGGCTAGCATGACTTCCAACCCTTTCTTTGTAGGGACCATTGGTGGAGCATCCACCACCACACCAGCTACCACACCCGCTTTGGGTATGCCCTCGATGGGGCCCACAGTTACCATTCCTATCACTGTACCCATTCCAGTAGTTAGCATATCTATCCCAACTCCACCAGTGACTCACACTACCCTTGGCAGTGCAAGATTGTCCCATACCACATTTGTTCCTCAACCTGGGGGCAACATCCCAAACCCAGCCCCTCCACTCAGGGGCATTGGCCCCAACATGGTCACAACCACTAGTATGTCACATCCTTCTACTAGTTTTCCATTCATGGCTAGTCTCAACCTTCCTGACCTGGCCAGATTGACTAACGATCCCATCAAACATGATCCTGTGTGGCCTCACATGCCCACCAATCTCCCCTCCGACATCCCTAAGTTTGAGGGCAAGGCAGGTGAAGACCCCCAGAACCATATTATGTCCTTCAATCTATGGTGTTCCTCCAACTCCATAGTGGAAGACTCTATCCGCCTCCGTCTGTTACAACACATCCTCACTGGCTCTACAGCTAAGTGGTACATCGAGCAGCCCCATGGGACCCATGCCACCTTTACTTCCCTTGCCTCAAATTTCCTGCAGTTCCTTCAGTTACCTGTCCGCTATGACATGGGAGTTGAGATCCTACTGTCTTGCAGACAGAACACGGATACCCACATCACGGACCACATTCATGAGTGGCGTCGACGTCGCAGCCTCTGCAAAATCAAGTTAGATGACCGTATCTTCTTAGATTGGTGTCTAAAATCTTTCCTTCCTGTCATTGCCAAGGATGTGGCATCCGAACGACCCCAGTCCGAAGAAGAGGCCATCCTCAAAGCCCAGTAATTTGACCTTATTTACGCCCAGTCTGGTTACCTATATTCCATCATCCTTGACGTCCCCCGTGGTGATTCCTCCTGACACGATGCACCGGGGGCATCCCATGCCGTAGATGGCATCATTGGCCGTATAGCCTCACATAACCAACCCTTTTCCATAGCACGTCCTAGCCATGGCCCCGACCTTTCGCGGGCTACATCTCAGTCCGGAGCAACCAATTCGTATGCTCCCATGGTACATCACCACCATTCCCACGGACCCTCATGTCCACCTCAATGCTTTGGTCATGCATCCATCGCTTACACCCCTCCAGTCGCACCTCAGCCATATTACCACCCACAGACTGCACCAGCTCCTATATCCTCTCAAGCCCAACCTACTTATTACCCACCATAGGAAACCCCTGCGGCAAACCCACAACCCGTTCCGCAGACATATCAGCAACCCCCACAAGGTTCAGCACCTGCATCGCCTCCACCTACTTATTATCCACCACAGCCTGCTCCCACACCTGCACAACCCCAGAACCCACCTGCTGCCCAAGGGCAAGTGTATGCTCAATAGAATCCGCAGCAGAACCAAAATAACCAGTGCCAACAAGGCTAGCAAAACCGTGGCAAAGGCCGTAACTGTGGGAACAACCCCCCTCCAGACCAAGGTGGTCAACCTCCCAATCCCCCAAACAACAATAACGTGGCACCTTCCAACCAGAACCCTGACTGGCCGCACAAACAAGCCAAAAATCCTAATTTGCGAATAAACCATCCTTGTTCTATTTGTGGGGTCTATGGCCACTACACACATGCTTGCCCACATTTGGAGCGAGCTCGACAATTCTGGACCGATGATGCCCATCGCCAAGGGCATGCGGCTCCTCAAGCACCACCCAACCCCCCACCACCTCAGCATCAACCCTTGGTGCTACAAAACCCTTTATTGACCCAAGGTGTAGTGAACACTCAGCCGTTGGCTCCCCCTCAAGGAAACACGCCACCATAATAGCAAATCACTTATGCCACTCCTGATCAACCCATGTTAGACTAAGGTACCCATCATTTGTTAATGATGTCATCCGCTGATGTCAACCTTCAAATCCATCGGAACCAATATGGCTCCACCCCTGAAGCCCCTCCCACCGACAAAAACACTAACACTCATCCCATTGATCAGTCATTACGTATCCCTCCGGCTCCACTAGATGGCGCCTCCAAAGCACCTCGCTTCCCACTTTGCCTCATCAACAATAATCCCAATGCTCGTGCTGCGTCTAATTACAACATTGTAGATGACTTAGCCCAGTCCCCCGCAGCCATGTCTGCGTTAGAGGTCTTAAAAAACTGTCCTTCACACGCAAGACTTTGCTCTCTGCCATTGGTGCTATTGACCCAAATAATTCACGACTAATGGCCTTCGATTTGGACCAATCCGAACCATGCCTGCCTTCCACTTTAGCGTTCCAAGTTTCTGTATCCGTTCAGAATCTTGTCATCCATCGGTGCATTATCGATGAAGGTGCCTCTACATGCGTTATGTCCACATTTGTTTGGCAGAAGTTGGGATCCACTACTCTCCAGCAGTCCACCATTGCATTGCGAGCCTATGACGGCCGTTCGGCTCAACCCCAAGGTCTCTTAGCTAATGTCCCCATCTAGTTGGCTGGTAAAACAGTTTTCATTGACATAGAGGTCATCAATGCCCAACTTGATTACAACCTCTTACTTGGCCGCAGTTACATGTATGCCATGCGGGTGGTTACCTCATCCATTTTTCGTACCATGATGTTCCCCCATGACGGACACGTGGTCAAGGTCGATCAACTCACCTATTACGATCCCAATGCCCCCGCTGCACCTGAAAATGTTCTCCCCATGGTTGAACAACTTGTTTGTGGTGCATCTACCTTGTTGGTTTCCTCCGTGGGACCTGGAGTTTACTCAAATACGTCGATGACCTCAACATTCTAATCCATTCCACCCCCGTCACCAGCGACCAAAATATCTGACCTATGTACCCTTTCCCACAATGCACAAACACCCAACAATCAATCGCCCTTGTTACCCAAACCACCATTGGTACCTAGTCATATTGGTGTTACACCCATCCACACAATCCCCTTCCTTTTCCCTCCCTCGAGAGTAGTAAGCGCCCCGGTTATGGCTACTCTCAGCCTCCTTGGGTTAACCTTAGGACTACTCGTGTGGTATATTTCGCCTCCCGTTCCCCCACCGACACCCAATGTCGTCCTACAACTAGTGCAACCCATCGCCACTACTAGTCAACCACCCCCCGGTGTCTCTACTCCTTCCTCATCCACCAATCCACCTCCCATTGTCAAGAACACTGGGGGCAGAGGCCTACAACCATACACTGTTGTACCCCAGCCCAAAACAGTTAAAACCCCCCCCGTGTTTTGTGCTCCTCCTAAATGCTCGTTGTGTGATGAGTTAGGCCATCCTACCCATCAATGTCCACAATTACCTGCATTACAAGAGCACATGCAAATGCTTGATGACGACCCCAACATCCCGGTTATCTAACTCGATCCAGCCCCTAAGCCTCATGATAAATCACTGCATACCAACCACCCTTGTGCAATATGCAGTATTTAAGGCCATTACTCACATCATTGTCCTGATCTCCCAGATTACAGAGCAGCTCTCTACGAGATGAATAATTTGGACCTTGAGACGGCACCCCCCACAATTGAGGAGATCCACCCCCCAGTATCCCCCTCATCCGGCGAGATTAATACCATCTATATGATCTCTTCTACTACCACTCCTTCATCAACCGATTTGACAACTCAAAGTTTCCGCAATAATGAGGAGATTCTAGAGGCTCTCACTGCCCCGGATTACCCCTGGGAATACATGCCCCATCGTTCCTACTTCCTCCCAGAAGAGTCCTCCTCCACAATAGCCACCTAATTTGTGGTTGAGCCCAAAGATTTCCTCCCCACCAAAGTCTACTGGTTTAAGGATCCCATTCCCGCTCCTGATGCCTTTGAGGAAGGTAACATGGCCAACATCTCACCCGTCATCCACATTGATATATCTGACCCACCTGGTGCTCTTGAAATCATTACATTAGGAGCCTGCTGCAGTGAGTATGAGATTAGAGAGTACAAATTTTTTTTCCAAGAGTTCCGTGATGTCTTTGCCTGGTCCTACACCGAAATGCCTGGTCTTGACCCCACTATTATAGAAAACCACATTGACACATGGCTAGATGTACCCCCCGTTCGCTAGAAACAGCGCCCCATTCATCCCTCAAAGCTCCCCGCTGCTAAAGCAGAGATTGGGAAACTTCGCAAAGCAAGATTAATTTATCCTATTGCATATACCACTTGGGTTTCTAACCCCGTCCCTGTTAACAAGAAACAAGGCACCATCAGAGTATGTACTGAATTCTGCAATTTAAACCGAGCCTGTCCCAAAGACAAATTCCCCACGCCATTTATTGACCAACTCATTGATGCGTGTGCGGGGCATGAAGTCCTATCTTTTATGGACGGTTTTTCTGAATACAACCAGATTCAGATCCGCAAGGAAGATCAGTACAAGACTTCCTTTACCACCCCATGGGGCACCTTTGCCTATCGCGTCATGCCTTTTGGCCTCAAAAATGCTGGTGCCACCTTCCAGCGGGCCATGACCTACTGTTTTACAGACTTGGTTCATATCTTGTTAGTCTATCTTGACGACCTTACAGCTCGTTCCCGGAAATAATCAGACCACCTTAACGACCTCTGGCAAATATTTCTGTGTTGTCGCAAATATCAAATCCGCTTGAACCCACTCAAGTGTGTCTTTTGCGTTCCGACAGGCCGGTTGTTGGGTTTCATTGTTTCCCATAAAGGAATCGCTGTTGATCCCTTGAAAGTCCAAGCCATCATAGACCTTCCTGCTCCTCGCACGCTCCGGCAGCTCTAGAGTCTGCAGGGAAAATCTAATTTTCTCCGATGCTTCGTTCCTGATTATGCCACCACCTGTTAACACCCAAAAAGTGCTCACTACCTCATCTACCCCATTACATGACTCATTTGTCCATATTTCCTACCAAAAAAGCCCCCAAAAGGCCACAAAACCATTAAAAAAGCCTCCAAAAGGCCAAAAAACCCCCTTTTCCCCCCAAAATAAACCAAAATTCCTCCAAAATAGCAAAAACCCTCTAAAAAGGGAATAAAAAGATTAAAAAAAAGAGGGAAAATAGGAAAAAAGGAGGAAAAAACCCTATATAGCTGACCTAAACCATATGGTTCCCAAAACCATGGGCCAGCACTCCACCACTAAAAACCTATAAATAGGTGATGGAGGCCCCTCATTTCATATCCACAATCAAATATACCCTTACTCTGCCAAAATCACTCTTGAAACCCTAGCTCACCCTTGAGCTACTTTCACCCTTGAGTGCCCCTTTGGCCCATTTACAACCCTTTGGAGAAAGAGAAGGAGCAAAGCTGGAGTTTGGAGCAACCCTCTTGGACTATTGCAAGAACTTCACCAACCTCTACACCTGAGGTAAAATTTTAATACAAAAAAAAACATTTTTATTACTTTTCTGTTATTTTATGCACATGCTTAGAGTAGTTTACCATTTTAATGTATTGTCTTTTATTTAATGTTTTTCTGAACTGCTACTAAGGAGTCCCTTCTCCTTAGTAGGTGCTCATTTGCACAAGCTAGGGTGAAAACCTTAGCTACAGTTTTGGTGACTCCCCTAGTGTTCTTTTGAATTTCTGGTTATCGTTTTTAAAGTTTTAAAGGTTTTTTAATTTTCTGCAATATTTTTCTGTTCGGCTGTCCCTTTCGGCTGCCGTAAACTACATCTTTTACCCCCTACAGTTGCGTTCCGACCGCATCTTTCAGGCACTTACCTGCGATCCGACTGCGGCTCTCACATTGTTTTCGGCGACCTACTGGTGGTTTTCAGTCTGTTACCTGCGATCTGACCGTGGCTATTAGCTTGTTTGGGGCGATCCGACTGCGGCTGTTAACCCTTTTCCCGCGTCCTGCTTGCGGCTTTCAGCCATTTTCCTGCAACGTGCCGGCATCTTTCGGCCTTTTTCCTACGTCTCGCCTGCGGCTTTCAACCATTTTCCTGCAGCCCACCGGCGTCTTTTGGCCTTTTTCCTGCGTCCTGCCTGCGGCTTCCAGCCATTTTCTTGCAACCCACCAGCGTCTTTCGGCCTTTTTCCCGCGTCCCGACTGCATTTTTCGGCCAAAATCCCGCCACCCGTCCGCGACTGTTGAGTTGTTTCCCGCGGTCCGGCCGCCGAGATTTGCCACAGACCCATGGTCTGTGTTCTGCATTTTTTTCACTGTTTTGAGCCCAGCACTTTGCTGCACTATTTTCTGCACCTGCACAGCCATCTGTCCTACCTGCAGCCATACTTCCCTACAGCCTTTTCTGCAGTCTTGTTTCTATTCCATTTACAGAATATTTTTTAAATTTAAGCATTTTAATTGAAAAGAGAAAATTTTGCATTTAAAAGTTTAAATTTTGTGTTGTTAGTTAGATAATTGTCCACCCTAGTGGCACTTTTACTTGGGTTCATCATCATCTCACACGCACACACTCTGTCACCTAATTCAAGTGAGCCATAAAAAACTACTTAACACAACCAACATTCTAACCCCACTTGGGGAACACATAAAAATTTTGTAGTTAGGTAGGATCGGGGGGATAGGCATCCAAATAACACCCCTCGGTTGCTTACATTTGAGACATAGCTGTTGTCCATTAGGGAACCAAAATCCCCTAGTATTTTTTGGCACGGTCACAACCAGTTTATTAGAGGGCCTCTCCCCTAGGAGGGTTGAAGTCGCCAAACTGGTTTCGGAGGCCTGAGTGGAATATCGCAATCCATTCAGTAACCGAAGGCTACCTTTCACAGTTATCGGGGTATCACCCGTATGGGGATACAGCGGCGATAGAACCAAATGGCAGATTCACCTTTTCTAGACGTGTCATGAACAGGGTATCTTAGTTGACTTTCTTCTAGGATTGACTACCCGGTGTCCCTCCCGGTAGGGGGATATATTTGGCCACTTAGCTCTACTATCCATATTGTCTGACTTGGATTTCATCACCTTGTAGAGGATATGTCTAGTTGAGTCAGAATACTATTTAGCTAGGTGTTTGCATGCTCCCTTACCTCCTTTTGGTCTAGCGAGTCCACTATTTTTCTTTTTTAGGAAACCTGCTGCTTGTTGGTATTCTGACCATTTCTGTTGATACTCCACTTATTGTAGCACAACTATTATAGCAAGTGTTTTGAGTTGGTTGTTGGCCTGAGTGCCATATTTTTTGAGCTCTCCTTCTGCACACTCAGTTGCATTAGGGTTTTTGAGTTGTTTTTCACTCAACACAACCCCCAGATTTTTGACACCATCTGTCACCATTGAGTCCCCGAGACATTCTCGGTGCCTCCGGGGTGAGCCCCCACAGCACGGTTCACTTGGCACCACTCGTCATAGACTTAGATCTTCATCACTTGATACCAATCATCATAGATCTCGAGCTTTGTCACTTGACTCCACTTGTCAATGGCATAGAACTCCGTCACCTGATCTTGGCGCCCCTTATTTTACCTCTGATTCTGAGGCAGAGTCCGAGAACCCCATTTACACTGCACCAACTAGCTCCATGGCTGGCGTGACTTCCACCCCTTTCTTTGTAGGCACCATTGGTGGAGCATCCACCACCACACCAGTTACCACACCTGCTTTGGGTATGCCCTCGATGGGGCCCACATCTACCATTCCGATCACTGTACCCATTCTAGTAGCTGGCATACCTGTCACCACTCCATCCGTGACTCACACTACCCTTGGCGGTGCAGGACCGTCCCATACCACTTTCGTTCCTCCACTTGGGGGCAACATCCCTCACCCAACCCCTACACTTGGGGGCATTGGCCCCAACATGGTCACACCCACTAGCATGTCACATCCTTCTACTAGTTTTCCATTCATGGCTAGTCTCGACCTTCCTGACCTAGCTAGATTGACTAACGATCCCATCAGACACGACCCTGCGTGGCCTCACATGCCCACCAAGCTCCCCTTCGACATCCCTAAGTTTGAGTGCAAGGCAGGTGAGGATCCATAGAACCATATTATGTCCTTCCATCTATGGTGTTCCTCCAACTCCATAGTGGATGACTCTGTTCACCTCCATCTGTTACAACACACCCTCACTGGCTCTACAGCTAAGTGGTACATCGAGCAGCCCCATGGGACTCATGCCACCTTTACCTCCCTTGCCTCTACTTTCCTGCAGTTCTTTCAGTTACCTGTCCGCTATGATGCGGGAGTTGAGATCCTACTGTCTTGCAGACAGAATATGGCTACCCACATCACTGACCACATTCATGAGTGGCGTCGACGCCGCAGCCTCTGCAAAATCAAGTTAGACGATCGTATCTTCTTAGATTGGTTTCTCAAATCCCTTCTTCCTGTCATTGCCAAGGATGTGGCATCCGAACGACCCCAGTCCGAAGAAGAGGCCATCCTCAAAGCCTAACAATTTGACCTCATTTACGCCCAGTCGGGTTATCTATATACCATCATACCGGATTCCCCTCGCGGCGATTCCTCCCAACACGATGCGCCAGGGGTATCCCATGCCACAGATGGCATCATTGGCCGTGTTGCATCACATCCCTAACCCTTTTCCATAACACGCCCTAGCCATGGCCCCGACCTTTCGTGGGCTACATCTCAATCCGGAGCAACCAATTCGTATGCTCCTATGGCACACCACCACCATTCCCACAGACCCTCCTATCCACCTCAGTGCTTTGGTCATGCGTCCCCCGCTTACGCCCCCCTGGTCGCACCTCAACCCTATTACCATCCACAGGCTGCACCAGCTCCTGTGTCCTCTCAAGCCCAACCCGCTTATTACCCACCACAGGTAGCCCCTACGGTCAACCCACAACCTGTTCCGCAGACGTATCAACAACCCCCATAAGGTTCAGCACCTGCGCAGCCTACCCCTACTTATTATCCACCGCAGCCTGCTCCCGCACCTGCACAACCCCAGAACCCACCTGCTGCCTAAGGGCAAGTGTACGCCCAACAGAATCCGCAGCAGAACCAAAACAACCAGCGCCAATAGGGCCAACAAAACCGTGGCAAAGGCCGTAACCATGGGAACAACCCCCCTCCTGACCAAGGTGGTCAACCTCCCAATCCCCCAAACAACAATAACCCGGCACCTGCCAACCAGAACCTTGATCGACCGCCCAAGCAGGCCAAAAATCCTAATTTGCGAACAAACCATCCTTGTTCTATTTGTGGGGTCTATGGCCACTATACCCATGCTTGCCCACATTTGGAGCGAGCTCGACAACTCTGGACTGATGATTCCCATTTCCAAGAGCATGTGGCTCCTCAGTCGCCACCCAACCCCCCACCACCTCCGCATCAACCTTGGGTGCTGTAAAACCCCTTACCAACCCAAGGCGTAGTGAACACTCAGCCGTTGGCTCCCCCTCAAGGCAACGCGCCACCACAACAACAGATCACTTATGCCGCTCCTGATCAACCCATGTTAGATTCAGGTACCTACCACTTGTTGATGATTTCATCCGCTGATGTCAACCTCCAAACCCATCAGAACCAATATGGCTCCACCCCTGAAGCCTCTCTTGCCGACAAAAACACTAATGCTCATCCCACCGATTAGACGTTACGTATACCCCCGGCTCCACTCGATGGCACCTCCAAATCACCTCGCTTCCCACTTCGTCGCATCAACAATAACCCCAATGCTCGCGCTGCATCAAATTACAACATTTCAGATGACTTAGCCCAATCTCCCGCAGCCATGTCTACGTTAGAAGTCTTAAAAAACTGTCCTGCACAACGCAAGACTTTGCTCTCCGCCATCAGTGCTATTGACACAAATGATTCACAACTGATGGCATTCGATTTGGACCGGTCCGAACCACGCCTGCCTTACACTTTAGCGTTCCAAGTTTCTGTTTCCATTCGGAATCTTGTCATCCATCGGTGCATTATCGATGAAGGTGCCTCTACATGCGTTATGTCTACATTCGTTTGGCAGAAGTTGGGATGCCCTACTCACCAGTAGTCCACCACTGCATTGCGAGCCTACGACGGTCGTTCGGCTCAACCCCAAGGCCTCTTAGCTAATGTCCCCATCCAGTTGGATGGTAAAACTGTACTCATTGACATAGAGGTCATCAATGCCCAACTCGATTATAACCTCTTACTTGGCCGCAGCTACATGTATGCCATGCGGGTGGTTGCCTCATCTGTTTTTCGTACCATAATGTTCCCCCATGATGGACGCGTGGTCAAGGTCGACCAACTCACCTATTATGATCCAAATTCCCCCGCTGCACCCGAGAATGTTCTCCCCATGGTTGAACAACCTGTTTGTGGTACAACTACCTTGTTTGTTTCCTTCGTAGGACCTAGAGTTTACTCAGATACGTCGATGACCTGAACATTTCAATCCAATCCTCCCCCATCACCTGCGCCTGAAGTATCTGACTTATGTACCCTTTCCCACAATACGCAAACACCCAACAATCAACCGCCCTTGTTACCCAAACCACCATTGGTACCTAGTTACATTGGTGTTACACCCATCCACACAATCCCCTTCCTATTCCGTCCCTCGAGAGTAGTAAGCGCCCCGGTTATGGCTACTCTTAGCCTCCCTAGGTTAACCTTGGGATTACCCGTGTGGTATATTTCGCCTCCCGTACCCTCGCCGACATTTAATGTCGTCCTGCAACCTGTGCAACCCATTGCCACTACTAGTCAACCACCTCCCGGTGTCACTACCCCTTCCACATCTACGAATCCCCCCCCTCTTATCAAGCCCACTAGGGGCAGAGGTCCACAACCATACACTGCTATACCCCCTCCCAAGGTAGTTAAACCCCCCCCCCCCCCCCGTGTTTCGTGCTCCCCCCAAATGCTCGTTGTGTGATGAGTTAGGCCATCCAACTCATCAATGTCCACAATTACCTACATTACAGGAACACATGCAAATGCTTGACGACGACCCCAACATCCCGGTTGTCAAACTCGATCCAACCCCTAAGCCTTGCGATAAATCACTGCGTACCAACCACCCTTGTGCAATATGCGGTGTTTACGGCCATTACTCACATCACTGTCTTGATCTCCCAGATTACAGAGCAGCTCTCTACGAGATGAATAATTTGGACCTTGAGATGGCACCCCCCACAATTGAGGAGATCCATCCCCCAGTCTCATCACAATCCGGAGAGATTAACACCATTTATATGATCTCTTCGACTACCACTCCCTCGTCAATCGATTTGACAACTCAATGTTTCCACAATGATGAGGAGATTCTTGAGGCTCTTACTGCCCCGGATTATCCCTAGGATGACATGCACCATCGTTCCTATTTCCTCCCAGAAGAATCCTCCTCTACCACAGTGACCCAATTCGCGGTTGAGTCCAAAGATTTCCTTCCCACCAAAGTTGACTGGTTTAAGGATCCTATTCCTGCTCCTGAGGCCTTTGAGGAAGGTAACATGGCCAACATCTCACCCGTTATCCTCATAGATATCTCTGACCCACTTGGTGCTCTTGAAATCATTACATTAGGAGCCTCCTGCAGTGAGTCTGAGATTGGAGAGTACAAAAAACTTTTCCAAGAGTTCCGTGATGTCTTTGCTTGGTCCTATACCGAAATGCCTGGTCTTGACCCCGCTATTATAGAGCACCACATTGAAACATGGCCATATGTACCCCCCGTTCGCCAGAAACAACGCCCCATTCATCCCTCAAAGCTCCCTGCTGTTAAAGCAGAGGTTGAGAAACTTCGCAAAGTAGGATTCATTTATCCTATTGCATATACCACCTGGGTTTCAAACCCCGTTCCTGTTAACAAAAAAAAGGGCACCATCAGAGTATGTACTGACTTCCACGATTTAAACCGAGCCTGTCCCAAAGACAACTTCCCCATGCCATTTATTGACCAAATCATCGATGCGTGTGCGGGGCATGACGTCCTATCTTTCATGGACGATTTTTTCGGATACAAACAGATTCAGATCCACAAGGAGGGTTAGTACAAGACTGCTTTTACAACCCCATGGGGCACCTTTTCCTATCGCGTGATGCCTTTCGGCCTCAAAAATGCTGGTGCCACCTTCCAGCGGGCCATGACCTATTGTTTTCACGATTTGGTCCATATCCTGCTAGTCTATCTTGACGACCTTACAGCTCGTTCCTAGAAACGATCAGACCACCTTAACGACCTCCGGCAGGTTTTTCTGCGTTGTCGCAAATATCAAATCCGCTTGAACCCACACAAGTGTGTCTTTTGCGTTCCGGCAGGCCGGTTGTTGGGTTTCATTGTTTCCTAGAAAGGACTTGCTGTTGATCCCTTGGAAGTCCAAGCTATCTTAGACCTTCCCTCTCCTCGCACGCTTCGGTAGCTCCAGAGTCTGCAGGGGTGATCCAATTTCCTTCGTCGCTTCGTTCCTGACTACGCCACTACCGTTCATGGTTTCTTACGCCTGCTTCGTACCCACATACCCTTTTTTTGGGATGAGCAAGCAGAAGCTGCATTCGAAGCCCTCAAGAAAGCTCTCACACAAGCCCCTTTGATCTCCCCTCCGTATTTCTCTCAGGACTTCATCCTTTACATCTCGGCATCCGAGTATGTCGTGTCCGGAGTCCTTATTCAAGAAGACGCCGCTCGCCAAGAGCATGTCATTTATTACGTCAGCCAGACCTTTTCTGGACCACCCCTACGTTACCCATATGAGGAAAGACTCGCCCTTGCTGTGGTCTTCTCCGTCCAAAAATTGCGACACTATATTTTGCTTAGTTATACCACAGTTGTCGCCGACTCCAACCCCATGGTCTATCTCTTAAACCGGTGGCTCCTGCAAGGTCGCGTTGTTAAATGGGTCATTATCCTCCAGGAATATGACCTCACTTTCAGAACCCCTAAGAGCACTAAAGCCCTCGCGCTTTCCCAGCTCATCACTGATCTCCCTTCCCTTCTACCGTCCCCACAAATCTCTGATGAGTTACCTGACAATCACTTGTTCACCATCTCGTATGATGACCCATGGTATGGTGAGATTTTGTTATACCTTCGCATGCAAAAGTTCAGACCCAACGTCAGTCGTGATGGATGCCGTCGTATCTGGGACCTCCCACTCTCGCCAAAGCACCAGCAGCATCTTGTCAATCACACAAGGCAAACTCATCAGACTCATGTCAAAGAAGTAACCATACCCCCCCCACTTGGAGAACCCTAACAGCTCGATCCCAATCGCAACTTTAGGGCCCCTTGCCGCGGTTTTCGACTGTGGCTATCAGGGCTACAGTCGCAGCCCAAAACCGCGCCTGTAGGGGCCAAAATCGTGGTTTTTAATTGCATGTCCAACCTCGGAACGTGTGGTACCCGACTGCCTATTCCAGCCCGACCCTCGCGGTCCCCAACCGTGTGATCCACCCTGGAACCCGCGGTCCCCGACCGCGGTTCCATCCCACAAACCCGCGGTCCACCCCACGTGGACTGTACAAAAAATCCCCTGGGGCCCACTACCCCCCCTGAACCCAATGAAAATGCAGGTATGAGTTTGACGAAATACCTGTATCTCTCGGATCTGAAAATGGCCGGTCGGATCGTCTAGAAACGCCAACTCAGCTCTGGTCCACTTTGATCACAAGTCATAGTCAACAAGTCCAAATGACACTTGTCATGTTGGACCCACTCACTATTTATAATCCGTTGACTTTTTCATGTTTTGGCCATTCTGACCCCATACGGAGTCCATTTTTCGAACCGTTTCCACCACTGGAATTAGCACGACGAGACTGTCATGAGGGTCCACTTGTTTTCTTATTTTTTCCACATCATTTTTTGAGCATTTTTTAGACACCATTAGTCGCCTCGATTTGCATGCCACTTCAGCTGCTCTTCGTTTTTGATATATTTTATATCATCGAATTCATTTTTTTGAGCCCATGATTATGCTTGAGATCATTTCTCGCTTTCACCCCCAGATTTTTTGGGTATTTTTTCCAAAACACCCCCCGTCGCCTCGGTTTACGTGCCACATCGGCCGTTATCCGTTTTTGACACTTTTTATCTCGTCGGATTCATTTTTCCGAGCCCGTGATGATGCTTGAGATCATTTCTCGCTCTCACCCCCATATTTTTTGGGTATTTTTTCCAAAACGCCCCTCATCGCCTCGATTTGCGTGCCACATTGGCCGTTATCCATTTTTGACACTTTTTATCTCGCTGGATTCATTTTTTCGAGCTCATGATGATGCTTGAGATCATTTCTCGCTCTCACCTGGTACAGTTTTAACATTGTGTCTCGACATCTTGCTGCCTCGGTTTGTGCACCACATCGGCCGCCATCGGATTGTTCCACATTTTTACATGAGCCATTCACTCCTGTCATACTGCAATTATTTCGTTATTTTGCCACTATTCATTATCCCGCAAGGAGGCCCATCAGTGTTCCCCCCCACCCTCGTTCTTGGTCATCATCAATGTTCCTTGATTGAGCACTTCCTCCTTGCCTGGCCATTCCTTTTGTTCGGTATAATTTTATCCATTTTTCGGGCCGGACAAGTCCTTTACGAAAAAGGCACTTAGGGAGTTTCTGTTAAGCTCTTTTCTGACTCTTAAAATAATGAAAAGATTGCCGAGCAATCTTGATTCCTTTCATGCTTGTTAAAGTACCTGAAAGGGTGTCTATCTGGTATAAGTTTACCCATTTTCCGGACCTGGTGGACTAATTACGAAAAAGGAATACTCTAGTCACACTGGCTAGAAGAGTTCTTCATTGCATCCTTTTATGCTTCTTTGGGCCTTGGAGACTAACACACGAAAAAGCAATCCCCTGGAGTTTTCTTATCGCTTTCAGACTCTCTAAAATTGAAAGCAACCACGAGCATGAACTGTCCTGGGCTCGTACAAATCCACACGACAGTACCATTCCATTATTTCAGAGTCTTCTTATCGCTTTCAGACTCCTTAAAATTGAAAGCAATCACGAGCATGAACTGTCCTGGGCTCGTATAAATCCACACGACAGTACCATTTTACACACACTTCTTCTCGTTCCTTAACCCATGAATAAGTCCCCCATGCCTCTCGGCACTATGATCGATCATCTCGGCAGCACCCCCAATCAGGTCGCCTTTTTTCAGAGCATTCTGTAGTCTCCTGCCATTTTACACCAACTTGAGTATCACTCACCCCAGTCACTATCCTTGATCCAGTACAACTATGACCCCTTTCCCACCAGTCAGTTTCATATGCTGCTCGATCGTCCCCGTCATCATACTCTGAACGAAGGAAGTTTGAGTCCACCCACTCTACTTGCCCAGTTATCCCCCACAGTATGTCAGTCCTACCATCAGTACTCTCACATTTCGGTTCTCCACCTCATGCTCCTATCAAGGTAATATCATTACCTTGCTAGTTGCAGGTCTCCCTCTATCGACGACAACCCCTCTATTCCAGAGGATAGACCAGAGGTCCCTGCACCTTGGACCCATCACCATCTGTGGTGAGTGCCTACGGACCATTTTGAGAGGAGTCATCATTGCCTCTCTGAGTGATTGTTTCTCACATGCTCGACTTCAACACCTTGATCGCATCATTGAGAATCGCACAGGGTTTATACCCCTTCAGTTATTGGTCGAAGACCCCGGATTTCCCCCGACTCTAGCACATTGGTGAGTCCCTTCAGAATGCCCAGTTATATGTTCCCGTGGATGTCCGGGTTGCGTTGGCGATTCTATTTGGAAGCCTTCCAGTTATATGCTTCCTTGAGTACCCAGTTTAGTTCTAGTTCAGTGTACCATTGTGAGTATGACTCCCTGTCACTATGATCCAGCAGCTCATCAGTTCCTCTGGTACCCCACTCAGTAGCACTGCTGTTATTCCAGTATATCAGTTCTTCAGCTCAGACATGGTCAACCCAGCAGTATGTCCCATATTTGTGTCCCCTCTGGACCTTTATGATGTACACAGTGGTTCTCTATGTATCTTACAGGTCCCCATTTTTGGGCCTCACAGTTATTTTTTATGTATCTTCATACGAGCATGGGTATGCTCACCTTGTCGATATATTGAGATTCTTCCTCATTCATTATTTGAGGCCATGGATATGTCAGGTCCCCATCTTTTGGATCCCATTGTTATTGTTGTTCTATATCTTGATACGAGCATGGGAATGCCCGCCTCGTCCATATGATCAGATTATTCCTCATTCATTATTGAGGTCATGTACTTTCAGTTTTTGCAGTTTGTTCGGGACCGTTGTTCCAGGCTATAGTTTGTTTCTTCTCTTCTCCACACCCCAGGAAAACCATAAAAGACTTATGATGTCTATTAGCCATACGCTAAGCTACTGCCCTCACACATCAGGGGGCAATCTGTTAACACCCAAGAAGTGCTCACTACCTCATCTACCCCATTACATGACTCATTTGTCCATATTTCCTACCAAAAAAGTCCCCAAAAGGCCACAAAACCATTAAAAAAGCCTCCAAAAGGCCAAAAAACCCCTTTTTCTCTGACCCACCTGGTGCTCTTGAAATCATTACATTAGGAGCCTCCTGTAGTGAGTATGAGATTAGAGAGTACAAAAAAATTTTCCAAGAGTTCTGTGATGTCTTTTCCTGGTCCTACACCGAAATGCTTGGTCTTGGCCCCGCTATTATAGAACACCAAATTGACATATGGCCAGATGTGCCCCCCGTTCTCCAGAAACAGCGCCCCATTCATCCCTCAAAGCTCCCCGCCGTTAAATCAGAGATTGAGAAACTTCACAAAGCAGGATTTATTTATCCTATTGCATATACCACTTGGGTTTCTAACCCCGTCCCTGTTAACAAGAAACAAGGCTCCATCAGAGTATGTACTGACTTCCGCGATTTAAACCGAGCCTGTCCCAAAGACAACTTCCACACGCCATTTATTGACCAACTCATTGATGCGTGTGCAGGGCATGAAGTCTTATCTTTTATGGACGATTTTTTCGGATACAACCAGATTCAGATTCGCAAGGAAGATCAGTACAAGACTGCCTTTACCACCCCATGGGGCACCTTTGCCTATCGCGTCATGCCTTTTGGCCTCAAAAATTCTTGTGCCACCTTCCAGCGGGCCATGAACTACTATTTTCATGACTTGGTTCATATCTTGTTAGTCTATCTTGACGACTTACAGCTCGTTCTCGGAAATAATCAGACCACCTTAACGACCTCCGGCAAATCTTTCTGCGTTGTCGCAAATATCAAATCCGCTTGAACCCGCTCAAGTGTGTCTTTTGCGTTCCGATAGGCCGGTTGTTAGGTTTCATATTGTTTCCCATAAAGGAATCATTGTTGATCCCCTGAAAGTCCAAGCCATCATAGACCTTCCTGCTCCTCGCACGCTCCAGCAGCTCCAGGGTTTACAGGGAAAATCTAATTTTCTCCGACGCTTCGTTCCTGATTATGCCACCACCTGTTAACACCCAAAAAGTGCTCACTACTTCATCTACCCCATTACATGACTCATTTGTCCATATTTCCTACCAAAAAAGCCCCTAAAAGGCCACAAAACCATTAAAAAAGCCTCCAAAAGGCCAAAAAACGCCTTTTCCCCCCAAAATAATCCAAAATTCCTCCAAAATAGCAAAAACCCTCTAAAAAGGGAATAAAAATATAAAAATAAAGAGGAAAAAGAGGAAAAAAGGAGGAAAAAACCCTATACAGCTGACCTAAACCATATGGTTCCCAAAACCATGGGCCAGCACTCCACCACTAAAAACCTATAAATAGGTGATGGAGGCCCCTCATTTCATATCCACAATCAAATATACCCTTACTCTGCCAAAATCACTCTTGAAACCCTAGCTCACCCTTGAGCTACTTTCACCCTTGAGTGCCCCTTTGGCCCATTTCTAACCCTTTGGAGAAAGAGAAGGAGCAAAGCTGGAGTTTGGAGAAACCCTCTTGGACTATTGCAAGAACTTCACTAACCTCTACACCTGAGGTAAAATTTTAATACAAGAAAAACCATTTTTATTACTTTTCTGTTATTTTATGCACATGCTTAGAGTAGTTTACCATTTTAATGTATTGTCTTTCATTTAATGTTTTTCTGAACTACTACTAAGGAGTCCCTTCTCCTTAGTAGGTGCTCATTTGCACAAGCTAGGGTGAAAACCCTAACTACACCACCGTTCATGGTTTCTTACGCTTGCTTCGTACCCACATACCCTTTGTTTGGGATGACCAGGCACAAGCTGCATTCAAAGCCCTTAAGAAATCTCTCACACAAGCCCCTTTGATCTGCCCTCCAGATTTCTCTCAAGACTTCATCCTTTACATCTCGGCATCCGATCATGCTGTGTCCAGAGTCCTTGTTCAAGAAGACGCTTCTCACCAGGAGCATGTCATCTATTACGTCAGCCAGACCTTGTCTGGACCACCCCTACGTTACCCGTATGAGGAAAGACTAGCCCTTGATGTGGTCTTTTCCATCCAAAAATTGTGACATTACATTTTACTCAGTCATAACACAGTTGTTGCCGACTCCAACCCCATGGTCTATCTCTTGAACCGGTGCCTTCTGCAAGGTCACGTTGCTAAATGGGTAATTATCCTCCAAGAATATGACCTCACTTTCACAACCCCTAAGAGCACTAAAGCGCTCGCGCTTGCCCAGCTCATCACCGATCTCCCATCCCTTTTGCCATCCCCACAAATCTCCGATGAGTTACCCGACAATCACTTGTTCATCATCTCGTTCGATGACCCATGGTACGGTGATATTTTGTTATACCTCCATACACAGAAGTTTCGACCCAACATAAATCGTGATGGACGTCATCGTATCCGTCACCAGGCCTCTTGGTATCTCCTCTTGGGCGATGTCCTTTACCGACGAGGGGTTGACACGATTCTTCGTCATTGTCTTACACATGAGGAAGCTGAACATTTCCTTAATGACTATCATAGCGGTGCCTGCGGCGGACATTTCTCTAGAATGGCCACCACCCAAAAGGTCATCCACGCCAGATACTTCTGGCCCACACTCTTTACCGACTGCATCACAGTGGTCAAACATTGCCATAATTGCCAACTTTTTGCCCCTAAGGCTCGGACACCACCCGCTCCGTTACACCCAGTCGTCACTATTGGCCCCTTTTGTAAATGGCCCATTGACTTCATGGAATGTAAACCCTCATCCGCCAATGGCCATAAGTACATCATTTTCGCTGTAGACTACTTCACCAAATGGGTTGAAGCCATGCTCACCTTTAATTGTAAAGCTGACACCACTACCTGTTTCTTTTTTAACCATGTTATCACATGATTCGGGGTCCCCAAACAGTTGGTCTCAGACCATGGTTCACATTTTGAAGATTCCATTTGGCATGAGTTATCCACCCTACTGAAGTTCGAACATCAGTATTCCTTTGCTTACTACCCCCAAGGGAACGACCAAGTAGAGGCCATTAACAAAATTTTAAAAACCATCCTCCAATGCACTGTTGACTGGCATAAGTCCGATTGGCATCACATGCTTTTCCCTGCATTATGGGCTTACCATACATCAACTAAGACCGTCACCGTTTTTACCCCATTTCATTTAGTTCATGGTCTAGAGTCTGTCCTCCCCATCGAGTGTCAGATACTTGCCTTACACATCGCCGTCGAGCTTCTCCCAGACACCTCCCCACTCGAGCAACGTCTGCTATCACTGGAGCAAGTCGACGAAGACCGTTGTGCCACCCTCCAAACCATTGAGGCCACCAAGAACCGCTCCAAAGCTGGTTATGACAAACATGTCCACCCACGAACTTTCTGTGAAGGAGACCTCGTTCTCGCCTATGACCAAGCCCACGACAAGACTGGTAAAGGAAAGTTTGAATCCATGTGGCAAGGCCCTTACATCGTGCAGACCTGCCTTGGAAATGGGGCATACATTTTAACTGACTCAGAAGGTCACCCTTTGCGCAACCCCCATAATGGGTTGTATCTTAAACGCTTTTATTCTTAAACAAACCCGCGGCCCCATTGGTCCGTATTGTACAGTTTGCTTTCTTTTTGTCTTTCACCTTTTTTACCACAACCTTACATTCATCATTTTTGCATGATTACAGATGGACCATCTTCCACCTCATTACATTGGCTTCGCCGATGGAGCGAGCCGCTAGTCTCCAAACCTGGCCTCTGCAGCATGGGTCTTATATTCCCCTTCACATGAGTTGATCCACCTCGACGGAATGTGCATAGGCGCTGCTACCAATAACTAGGAGGAGTATGATGCCATGACTGGTCTCCTGACCGCTGCCCTTCAGATGGGAATATGTCACCTTCATGTGTTCCTTGACTCCTAGCTACTTGTCTCCCACCTCAACAACTACTACCAGGTGCGTGATCCTTGCCTCTTTAGAAAATTCCTGCGCACAAAACAACTCAGCCGACAATTTGAATCCATAACATTCACCCATGTCCCAAGAGCTCAGGATAGTGTTGCAGATCAATTGGCTAACAGCATCCTAGATTGGCATATCAATCACACCATGTAAAACATCCCTCATGCATCATCATCCCATATCATCTCATAAAAAAATATATAAAAACCCAGAAAGATTGCATTTCCAACAAGGGGCATCCACGTGCCTATCATCACATAACTATTTGCACCCATGTGCAATAACATAAACACATTACTATACAGGGGCATCCACGTGCCTATCCTACATACATAATGTTGCATCCATGTGCAATACATAACATACAAATACACAAGGGGCATCCACGTGCCCATCATCCTATACTACTTGTATCCACATGCAGTACAAACACATAACAAACCACAAGCGCATCCACGTGCGTACATTCCATCATAATCGCAAAAGATGCATCCATGTGCATATATATATCAAAAAATAAATGTCAATGTTCTACACATGTCCTGATTACCTCAGCACTCAGCTATACAAAAAATGTATATACATCGACAAGCCTCATAGAATACAAGCCGTAAGCTACAAAAAACCCCGAGTGTCCATACACATCAGGGGGGAGCCCCCTGTACGCCCTACTAAGAGTCATACCCTCCATCGCTGCCTGCATCGGTAGCTTCTAAGTCCTCACCCCGCTCCTCCTCTGGCAGCTCCTCATCCCCTGCCAAATCATGTGCTTGACCCCTCTCTGCCAAAATGGCCACCCGAATCGCGATCGATCGAAAATCCCATGGCACCCCAAGACAGTCCTAAATCACCTCCTGATCCAAGTCCCCCGCCCCATCATCAGTCACTCCAACCAGCAAACGATCGAGCAGCACCCATACGGACTCTAGAGTCCCCTCAGTGTCCCATCGACGCACATCCCCTTGGCCTGGCAGGGCTGGTATCGCTACATGAACCAGGCGGTCTATGTGTCCCGGTGGTGGTCTCGATCCCACATCTGCAGATCATACATCAGTTAGTAATAGCATAGCAATATCTCAAACCTGTCATACACAAAATCTGACATCAACAACAATCAAGCAAATCAATACATACCATTTGGTCCCCACGCCTGCCCTGGAGGCCGTGGTGCCTCCGGATCTCCTGTGTAGTCCATCTCTCTGTATGGATAATCATCCAGCGTTAGCGGCATTTGCAACCACTGTAGGTAGAGCTCATGGGTGAAGTACCTACCAACCTCACCGCCACCTCGTCGTCGCATCATCTCTCCCCATTGCACCATGTGCGGCTCCCTGAGTCCTCCTGCCCTGATCGGCACCAGCGACCGCAGTGTAGGTACCCGCTCCATGAAGAAGGCACACAGAAAAGATCCATAGCAGAATCCTTTGCCAGATTCCTTCACCGAGGTTAGCTGCCACTAAACACTGGTGAGGGACATTTGGCCCCAGGCATAGTATATGCCACCCAGCACCAGCTGCATCTGGCCCCCTGACACCTGCTCAGGCGACTGGACCCTAAAACCCAAACCACGCACGCCGCAATCGCCTATACTGATGGCTCCCACAGATCCATAATCCAGAGTGCATTCCTATGCATTATAGCCTCAGGAACGCAGTACCGCTCCAACATATCCTCCATGTCCACGTCTGTGGACACTCGTGGCTGTGTATCAACCACCCTACCTAGACAGGGCAACCTCGTCAAGAAATATACATCTGCGAGGGTGAGATCCACCCTCTCTCCCTGCACCCTGAATGCATGTATGTCAGGCTCCCAAAAGTTCACTAACCTGTTCAGCAGTAGCCCTGCTGAACGCATCATGGGCACCTGTGCGAACTTCAACAGCCTGCACAAACCCAAAGTAGACCGCACATGCTGATCCCTCTGGATGACATTCACTATGTCGTCCGGTACCTCCCGCTCTCGCCAAAACACTAACGAAATCCTTCCAATCACACAATGCACACTCATTAGACCCATGTCAAGGAAATAACCCTTCCCCCCCTGGGGAAACCCTAAAGCTCGATCCCAATCGCGGCTTTAGGGCCCCTTGCCGCGATCTCAGACCATGGCTATCAGGGCTACAATCGCGGTCTAGGACCGCACCTGTAGAAGCCGGACTTGCGGTCCTGAACCGCGAGTCCATCCTCGGAACTCGAGGTCCAGGACCGCATATTCCAAACCAGAACTCGGGTCCCCGACCACGTGCTCAGACCCGGAACTCACGGTCTCCGACCGTGGTTCTACCCCGCAAACCCGCGGTCCACCCCACGTGGACTGTACAGAAAACCCCCTGGGACCCACTACCCCCCCGAACCCAATAAACAATGCAGGTATGAGTTTCTTGGCATACCTGCAACTCCCGGATCTGCAAATGGCCGGTCGGATCATCCAAAAACACCAACTCAGCTATGGTCCACTTTGATCTCTAGTCAAAGTCAACATGTCCAAATGACACTTGTCATGTTGGACCCACTTACTATTTATAGTCCGTTGACTTTTTCTTGTTTTGCCCATTTTGAACCCATACGGAGTCCATTTTTCGAACCGTTTCCACCACTGGAATCAGCAAGACGAGACTGTCATGATGGTCGACTCGTTTTCTTATTTTTTCTGCATCATTTTTTGAGCATTTTTCTAGACACCACTAGTCGCCTCGGTTTGCATGCCACTTCGGCTGCTCTCCATTTTTGATATACTTTATATCATTGGATTCATTTTTTCGAGTCGGTGATGATGCTTGAGATCATTTCTCGCTCTCACCCCCAGATTTTTCGGGTATTTTTCCCAAAACGCCCCCTATCACCTCGGTTTGCATGCCACCTTGACCGTTATATGTTTTTGACACTTTTTATATCGCCAGATTCAGTTTTCTGAGCTCGTGATGACGCTTGAGATCATTTCTTGCTCTCACCAGGTACAATTTCAACATTGTGTCCCGACACTTTGCTGCCTCGGTTTGCGCACCACATCGGCCGCCATCGGATTGTTACACATTTATACATGACCCATTCACTCCATTCATACTGCAATTATTTCGTTATTTTGCCACCATTCATTATCCCGCAAGGAGGCCCACCAATGTTCCCCCCTACCCTCGTTCTTGGCTATCATTAATGTTCCTTGATTGAGCACTTCCTCCTTGCCTGACCATTCCTTTTGTTTGGTATTATTTTATCCCTTTTTCGGGACGGACAAGTCCTTTACAAAAAAGGCACTTAGGGAGTTTCTGTTAAGCTCTTTTCTGACTCCTAAAACAATGAAAAGATCGCCAAGCAATCTTGCTTCCTTTCATGCTCGTTAAAGTACCTGAAAGGGCGTCTATCTAGTATAAGTTTAACCCTTTTCCGGACCTAGTAGACTAATTACGAAAAAGGAATACTCTAGTCACATCGGCTAGAAGAGTTCTTCATTGCATCCTTTTATGCTTCTTCAGGCCTTGGAGACCAACACACGAAAAAGCAACCCCCTGCAGTCTTCTTATCGCTTTCAGACTCTCTAAAATTGAAAGCAACCATGAGCATGAACTGTCCTGGGCTCGTACAATTCCACACGACAGTACCATTCCATTATTTTAGAGTCTTCTTATCGCTTTCAGACTCCTTAAAATTGAAAGCAATCATGAGCATGAACTGTCCTGGGCTCATATAAATCCACACAAAAGTACCATTTTGAACACACTTCTTCTAGTTCCTTAACCCATGAAGAAGTTCCCCCTGTGCTTCTTGTCACTATGATTGATCATCTCGGCAGCACCCCCAATAAGGTCGCCTTTGTTCAGAGTATTTTGCAGTCTCCTGCCATCTTACACCAACTTGAGTATCACTCATTCTAGTCACCATCCTTGGTCCATTACAGCTATGATCCCTCTCCCACCAGTTAGTTTCATATGCTGCCCGATCATCCCCACCATCATACTCTGAACAAAGGAAGTTTGAGTCCACCCACTCTACTTGCCTAGTTATTCCCTACCCCCACAGTATGTCAGTCCTACCATCAGTACTCTCACACTCCGGTTCTACAATCCTAAATTGACCAACTCAACTCCTACTAAGTCAACCGAGAGTTCTAGTGAGTCAATGTATGATAACAATACTACCAAAAAAATCTCTACAAGGAGATCCAAAAATTTATATGAGCTAAGAGAAAAAATGTCCAAGTATAGACAAAAGTCGGTTCAATTGTTGAAGAGTAGCGATGACTTCTCTCTTCCCATCTATCTGCAAAGTAAATACCAAACCAGTTATAATCACACTTTGTATCCGTCTTCCCTGCCTATGCCCAATGTTGGGACCAAATTCTCCTACTGTGGTAACAATTACATGATTGTAGAGTCTAAAATAGATACTACAAATCTTGGGTTGTTTATCCTTTTACATGTGTTTGTTCCTCCCAGATACCCAGTAGCACTTATGCCATTTTGTGGTTCACTTTATAGTCGATTTGATTACTTGAATATTGTTAAATATAAACATAGTATTTCCATGTATAGTATGTGCACGAATGGTTATGATTTGGTAAAATTTAATAGGAAGAACCTGTTATATATCGATGGTCATCCACGCACTGATGGGAATATTGCATGGATCATAAATAGTTGTAGGTGCTCATTGTTTGGTGTAGATTGTTCATTTGAGGAACACTCTAAGGACAAAGAGTTCTTTATGAAAAACAAGACATCCAAATTTGTTGTTGTGCATGCAATACATAGTTTGTCTCCCAGTAACCAATTGTTAATCAACTATAATTTGTAGACCACCAAAAGCTCATAAAAAATTACTTGTGTTGGGACTACTTATAGATGTCCCCTTGGGGCGTAATATCATTGAGTAATTGTATTTTTTGATTTTCAATGGAATTAATGTTAATGTATTGCTTAATTCCATATTTTTTTTATAAAGTGGTTGATTGCATGTGCACTATTAGAAAAAATTTCCATGCTTCTAATAAATGTTTGGTATAATGTTCAACATTCTAAATGCATTGTATTTACTAATATCATCGATTTAATGTCCAATATTTTTACAATCAGGTTTCCAGTGATGGTAAACTTGTCTAACATCTACCATTGCACCCCAATACGATGCCAAATGAAGAAAATGTTGCTAAACGAGTAAAGCTCGGGGAGGAAGCATACAAAACATGGTTGTATCAACCACCTATTCAATTCCCACTATGTCCCAAGTCACCAATTTATAACATCTATAGTAGCACTAGTTCTTCACAGGTTGGGGATGAAAAAAATGATATAGATGTTTGTATGGATGATTTCTTATAGGATACCCATGCCATGGAGGGAATGCTGTTAAATCCATTCCAACAAGATGAGATCAGGAACACTGCTAATATTGTCAACGCCTTCTTTGAAAGCATGAAATCTACTTCCACCATTCCTTCCTTTATGAATGGATCAAGTTCCACCCAACTGAGGACACCAATGTTGTTGTACACCTTTAAAGCAATGTATGGTATGTAAAACGCATGTTTCTAGGCACTACTAAGGTAACTAACCATCAAGTCCCCATTAAATCAACAAAAAAAAGATTTCTCGCATGCTTATTAACATTGTTCATTTATATTTCCCATTAATTGTAAGTTACTCAAAGAAAAGTTACTTTCAAGTGATAACATCCTCCCAAACAATTGCAAACAAAAAAATCAAATCCTGAAAAAGTTGGGTGTTGAGTACATATCATATCACATTTATTTGAATGATTGGATTTTTTATAAAGATGAATACGTGGAGAAAGAGATATGTCATAAATGTGGGCATGACAGGTATCATATATCAAATAAAAAATGTAAGGCACATGGTCATCCTCATAAGATATTGAGGCACATACCTATAATCCCAAGGATTCAAAGGCTTTTTCATTCCAAAGAATCAACCATGTTGCAGGGGTGGAATGCCTCACAAAAAAGTGAGCAAGGAGTTATGCATATTCTTGCAAATTCAATAGCCATGAAGCATATAGAGGATAATGGATTGATAAATTCAAGGATGAAGTACATAGCCTTTGAATAAGTATATACATGGATGGATTTAACCCATGTTTCCTCCAAAACACTAATTATTCTATTTGGAAAGTGGTAGTGATCAATAGCAATATCCCTCCATGGTTGTCTATGTAGAATGAACATCTTATGTTGGTTCTTATAGGTCCTAGTAGAATATAAGTGAAGAATATGGATGTCTACCTCCAACCATTGATGGACAAATTCAAACAATTATGTGAAGGGATACATGTATACAATGTATCAAGGCCTATCTAAGTGGAGTGGTCTTTTACGTTGTATGGCATATGTGCATATACCACACATGATTATCTAGGACTAGGAGTTTGCTTTAGTAAGCATGTTGATTGATTTGCTTATATCCATAATGTTATTTAACAAACTTAATTTGGTCCAACCACCTTCTTTGGTGCCAACATGTTCTATATACAATAACATTGCACGTCTTGTAGCAAAAGGGTATCATGGATATAAATGTTGTGGACCTTTAATAAAGTCTTGGTTGTCCAACCATCTATGAAAGTTGGTGTACAATTGCTTGAGGATGTTCCTCCCAAAAGACCTCCCTTATAGAAGAGTATCATATTCTTTCAATTGTAAACTAGAGAGAACCTAGAGACTTGAAATCATGACACCGACACACTGGCTTAGGGCATATGACACAAAGAATGAGAAGGAATTCGCATAATTTTTCAATTCAAATGGGGAACCTATGTTCGATGATCTCAAAAATTTTAACACCTATGTTGAGAAAATTCCCGTTGGGATGAGAAGGAAATATGTGTTTTATGAGCTTCCCTATTGGGATCATCTTAAGATTTCCCACTTACTAGATCCCATGTATATATTCAAAAATAATTAATCTTCTTTATGGAGGCACCTATCATAAAAAAAAAATCCCAGCACATTGGTTGTTAGGAGAGATCTTATTTCTTTGAATAGTCAAAAGAAACATTGGCCAAGAAAAGAAAATAGAGGAGAGACTAGAACCTCTTGGTATTTTAAAGAAGGTGATGTCCCATGGATTTTGAAGAAATATGATCTTTCTTTGGAAAATGATGTTATATTGAGTGTGAAGGTGTCTTCATTATATCGGTCGACTCTATAATGCTTCTTCATAGTAGAAGAAAAAAAGTCAAGGCTAAATTCGCATCACCATCTGAACCTTCTAAGGGTATGTATGTCAATTACATGCTTCGTTTTTCTACAATGTAGGTTAACATATGTTATGCATTCACAATTTTATGCCAATTAATTATGTACGTGTTTATTTTGTAGTGGCATTATTTGTTTCTCGTTGTGGTTGTGTGAACTATGAATTCCCCTAGGACCTATGATTATCCATATCTACAATGAGCCATATCTAAATTATATGCATTTGTGCGTTGGATTACATCAAAGGATATTCACATAGCTAGCATTCCACGGTGGCATCAAGAGATCACTAAGGTTGTTTGTATGTTTGAGAAGGAACTGCCCACAAGTTTCATCGGATTATAGGTCCATATTCTAATTCACCTAGATAACAAGGTTTAATTCGCTAGGGTGGTCTCATGTCATTGGATTTTCTTCTTAGATATATTCATGAAAAGGTTGAAGGGTTTTTTTAGGCAAAGGGAAAAACCCGAGGGGTCTATGGCAGAGGGGTACATAGTATACGAGTCATTCCATTACACAAGTGAATACATCAAGTAAATAAATGACACACCAGGAGGAGTAGTTTGGGACCACCAATGGGATGAGGACAAAAGGGAAGGGGAGCTGCTCCAAAAGAGTGGAAAAATGCGCATGATAAAGTGTAAGTCACTTATTTTTTGTCAATTTTCTACAGATTAACTCTTTACACTAAACTTGATAATATATATTTGATCTCATAATAATCATTTTCATTTCACGAGTACATCAATGAATGCAAAAATAGATGCCATCAATAAATTTGGCTTTTACAATGTAGATGCAACACAAGCATGGGCTGCATTGTATGAAGAGAAGAGAAGGAAATGAGATAGTGACAAGAAAAAATTTAGATGGTTGAACGATAGAAGCATGCCTTATCTTAGTAATTTAATAGAAAATATTCCAATGATTTGTCCCAATAGTTGGGTGGATGACCAGATCAGAGAGAAATATGGCGTGTCCAGTCATTACTCACATGATGAAGAGGACAGACTAAACCTAGCGATTGGGTGCAACAACTCTGCAATAATCTCTCCATGTACATTGCTCATTTTATAATGCATGTTTGATTTATAATATGTATTATGTTTTATTCATGCTCGGATTACTAAACATATAACAATGCCCACTCTTCACATTTTTTTAGGTGAATTTGTTTCCATCTATGTGGGCATATGGACATAATTTTCGCACAGAGGATATCGATGATAGACATGTCACATTTGACTGTGGAGTGGAGGTCTAGTTCGACCAATCTAATCATTCTAGCCATTGTGATTAGAAGCTAGAGAGAAAGCTAGGTTACATCGAGAAGATACAAGAGATCATGCAAGTGGACTTCTCAACTTTCCAATGTATATATTTAGGTGCATGTGGTGGGATAGTTTCAACTAGAATAATGTAAAGGAAGATCGTGATAGTGGGCTAATATGTATCAACTCTAAAAAGATGTGGGATGAAAAGAAGGATCCTTATGTTTACCCAAAACACTGCAACCAAGTGTTCTTTTACCTAGATGTGGAGAGTATGGATTGGTGGTTCGTGCTAAGACACGATCCAAGATCAAAAAACCTTTTTGAGAACATCAATGTTATCATGCCAAACAAGGAGGATAATCAAGGTGATGGCAACGCATAGTGATATGTACATGTTTTATTTGGACATTTATGTTATGGTTGTGGCATTTTATTATGGGTATCTATAATTGATGAATTTTGTTTTTTCTTCATTTTATGATGTTGAATATGAAAAGTTCATCATGTTGAAGAAAAATCTAAATAATGTGGAACTTCAAGGTCTTCAATGACTTATATAACCTTTCCAATTGTAATCTCTTCTTGTTGTATATTTTTATAAAACTATTATGATGTTGGATATGAAAACTTAAAAACCATTTACAACCACGATGTTGAAGATAAATTAATTTTTTGTGGAACTTCAAGCTCTTTTGTTATTATTTTTATGTAAGATCTGCATGTTCTCTCTTTTTATAAAATTAAAATTAACAACTATTACCATGAAGGTCGTTTAATAATCAAGTTTGTAAACATGTTTAATCAACATAACATATCAACATAACGTATACAATGACATTAAATGATTATAGGTTATTACAATCACAATCCAGATGAAATAATTTCATATAACTAGAGTTAAACATTATAAGAACATTATAGAGTTAAACATTATATCAAAGTATAATAAACCCCATAATGCAAGAAGTTCCCCATGGGTGTTAGTACCCTTGCCATGGTTAAGTTTTAGAGAGAATATATGAGACTCCCTCAATTTCAAGTAAACACCTGCTCAACATTTTGACGCATTTTCTTGAGATGCATCATCAAAGAATCCCTTTGGCCAATTGTTGGGGAAAGAAGGAGCCTTGACTATTCTCTCCTGACTCATATCCTTCACTTTAATAATTTCCTTATATGCCCCTTCAACTTTAAGACTGACCTTTAGAACTCTTTTGAGCTTACCCTAAAAAAGAACTACATTCCTATGCTTCCAAATCTCCCAACAAATGAAACAAGGAAATTCCTTCCAAAAGAAAGCTTCAAAAGACCGGTTTTGAAAACTTTGAGATAAAGACTGATAAGACCAATTGTGAGCTATCTGGAAGTCATTTGAAGTTCTATCCATACCTGTCTTGTAAAATTACAATGTATCATTAAATGCTCAACAAATTCAACTTCATTTTTGCATAGGATGCAAATATTAGGACCATTTCCACCCCTCTTGATATAATTATCTCATGTTAATATCTTATTCTCCAAATCTAGGCAGCAAAAGAGTTTAATCTTTAAGGAAATATTATATTTCCAAAATATGAAAACCACCATTTATGATCAACTTCTAATGTCGAATATGAAATTGTAGCATAAGCAAGTTTTGATGTTAGCTTACCATTTTTCTCATTCCAAGTCCAGACCAAACAGTCCTCAGCTTTCGAATGATGGATACCTCCTTTGTAAAGATCTACTATATAGTTATTCCATTAATTTTTAATAGCCCCCTGCATCTCTCGATCAACATCCATTTTCCATTTTTGACCTCCTTCGATTCCAACTTCGAAAGTACCCACCTGAGCTAAGTTCTAAATACCTTTAGATCGAAGAGTAATAACCAGATCAATGATGGATAACAACCATCACCCCCAATATAGGGATCCTCCCCCACTCTAATTGATAAATCATTCCCAGGTTTCCATGCTAGCCAGTCCCCCAGTATATGGTATGTGCTTACCAAACAATTCCATATATTTGAAGCCCCTTTTGTTTTTTTCTCATTTGATCTTATCCAATCAATTATATCCTTGCATTTTAAGTATTTATCAATGATCACCGTGCTCCATAAGCGAGCAGAGAATAAGCTCTTGCATAAACATTTTACATCCAAAGCTTTCCCAAAATAGAAGATATTATTGATACACCGACCCCCTAATTTCTTGGGTTTGGCAAGTCTATCCCACCTGACCAAATGAATTGTTTCCTTATGTTTATTTCTTGTCCATGGGAAACTAAATTTTTTTTTCCTTATCTTATCCAATATCGATTTTGGGATATTTGACAAAGATAACCAATAAACCGAGATATTTTCCAATATAACCTTCACAATAAATAATCTTCCACCTAACGAAAGCCATCTATTACACCAATTCCCAATTTTTTTTTTTTCAAAATTCACAACCAGTCCTGTGCTAAGTAATTGTTAGGCTTCAGTATGTAACCAAGATATTAAGAGCTAAATTTGTTTAAATATGGTTGACTTTGGTCACGTATGAATAATTTAGATTTCATAGTTTACATTATTATTATTTTTACATTGGTTTTGATATGACTTTAATTTTAACAACACTATTGCACAGTTTTTTTTAAAGATTTGTTGCTCATTATTTAGAGTTTGACAATTTCAAATTGTAAAAAATATTTGCTATTTTGATTCCACATCATCGTTAGTGGTACAATTTAATGCTTCACCTTCATTCTTTATTAAGATATTAATAAATATGTTTTAATTTATTTGTCTATTTATTATTATTATAAATTTCATTTTAGGGATAAGACTCAACCTTATTAAAACACTATTAAAAAACAATATAATTTTAAATTAACATTCAATAAACATGCTATAGGGTAGGATAAAAAGTCAATTACATATTTCAAATTTATTTGATACTTATGTTATGAATTACCCACTTGAACAAATGAAGTTTTCTAAAACATATCATAATTATCCATATCCAGTGTAGTAATCTAATCTATTGACTAATGAAGGCTTGCAAGGCGCCTGATGCAAAGGTTTTGGTGATTTTACACAGTAATAACCGACAGTAAAAAAATATATACAAAATAGGTACATGAAATACTTATAATGAAAAACAAAAATTGGGCCCAATAAACATTTTCATTATCAGTGCGTATGTTTTAAATAAGGTGCACCATCCATGGTGCGATCCATTTACATGAGCAAATTGTCCATAGTGTACTGTGTTTTACACTAGCGCATTGTCAATGGGGCTAATAAATTAAAACAAACTCATCAAGGTTGGTGTGTACGTATTCAACATAAAGCATCGTACAAGGTGCGCCTAGAAACAAAATTCAAAAACATGAAACACAAAATTTGAAAATTTTCTATGCACTAGTGGTGTGCCTAGGATAATAGAAAGAACCGATAATGGTGTGTTACACATAGCACTGTTAACAATGATTCATAAAATGCACTAGAGGCAATTTCCATATTTTATTATTTATGCATTAACGGTGCACAAAATCTAGTAGAAAGCTCTGGTATCGGTGCGTGAGAAAATGCACTATTTCCGGTGCGCAACATAATGCATTAGTGAGTATTTCTGGTTTTCTAATTATAAATGTAATACCAGTGTGCCTAATATATCCATCCGTGTCAGTAAAGGTGCACCATACAAAGAGTCAATGGCTATTTTTTCTGTGGTTAATAGTGCACCTAATATACTAGAATGCACCATTAACGGTGCTCGAATTGATGCATCGGTTCTAGTGCACCAAACAATGCACTAATGGACATTTACTTTTTAAATTATAATTGCAATAGCAATGCACCTTATGTAATTGAATGCACTAGTATCGATGCGCCATACAATGCATTGTTGGCTAATTTTAGGTGTGCCTTACAATGCATTGATTGCTCATTTTTTTGGTGCATGGTGCATCTTGTCTAGAGAAACACACAATTAGAGACACGTTGTAGGATGCATTGTTGATAGTGCATCATAGGACACATTGTTGACAGTGCACCGACAAATACATCGATTTATTTGACATAACGGTGTGGGTATCTAAAAATAACGGCACCACATTTGGCGCAAACTTTTCAATGTGTTTATATGAAATGAATGCATCGAACATAGTGCAACCTATAAATTCACTGTATTCTGGTGTGAGCTGTGTTCTGGGGGGGCATTGACAGATTTTTTTAAAAATATTTGTAAGAATTTTAAGTATACAAAGCCGAATTTCAAAATTTAATCCACTGAAAATTTAAATTGAAGGATAACAATTGATTTACCTGGTGCCTTTCACATTGAGGAGGTATTATTTCTGTATACAAAAAAAATGAAAAAAATTGTGTTGTCTTGAAATTCAAAAACTAACACAAATCAACCTCAGATACACATAAATAGACAAGTACGGTGGTATGAGAATATCGTAGCATGGGGCGCTTCTGTAGATACTTGAGCACTAGTGCTTGTATGGTTCTACAAAAGAACTATTAGTGTAAAACAATGATTTTATGATCTTATTTTTTTATTCTACCCTAACGCAGTGTGCAGATAAATTTTATGACACACCGATGTGTTTGATTCAGCAAAGCAAACTATAATGGAAAATATTATATTTTAATTTTTTTATTATTCCAATAATGTCCAATGCATTTTGATGAAATGCACCAATGCTTATATTGAAAGTTAACTGCACCTCTGCTTTGGTTAAGAAATAACACACCATGGAATTTTTTTTCTACAAAAAATATTAGCTTTCTGATGCATTGTTGAGAAAAGCACAAGTGCATTTATAGTTACAACGCATCGCATACTCTATTGATTATATTTTAAAATTTTAAATAATCTTAATGATTTCGATGGGTTTTTCTAAAATGCATCAGTGCTTATTGTTAAAATAAAACGCACTGGTGCTTTTATTTAGATAAAGTGCACTATAAATATTTTTATTTTTCCGGGGAAGAAAATATAAGCTTTACGGTGCGTTGTTTGTAAATGCACCAGTGCTTATGTATTTCTTAGGAGCACCAATTGTTTTATTTTAGATTTTCTTTAAATCAAAATTTAAATTGGTATGTATTATTCAATAATATTAGGGCAAAGCGAGGTGGCTTTGAGGCTCGAGTTCAGATTAGGGTTTCCGCAGGCGTGTTGGGTTTCTTTCACTATGGCTTCTAAGGGTGCCTCCACTCCTCCTCCACCCCCTCCTCTGGAGGTAGAGGCTTTCCGCCACCTAGTTGCGGCCCAATCCAAAAGACCGCAGTTAAAGATCTAGTCATGCTTCATGAAGAAACTAGTGAGCATTCCTGAGGTTTAGCTACCTCCTTCCACTCCTTTCCAGTTAGCGGTCTCGTTAGAGGATAAGGGTTTGATAGTTCAATTCATGGGTGCATAGACCAGTCCAAAGGCCATTGTGGATTGGCTAGATAAACATTAGAAGCCTATCATCTCGGCAGAAGTCACTTCCTTCTTCGTGGGTAGGTTTTTTTTTTGTGTTCCAGCTCGTGCAACAAGTGTATAGAGATCAAGTTTTTAGAAGCGATCTGTATCTCATGGGGGCGAAAGGGATTTTTCTAAACAAGTGGTCATCAGAATTCAAACCTACATAGGACATCCCTTCGACAGTTCTTGTCTGGGTCTGTTTGCCACACCTCCCATTGCATTGATGGAACCCTTAGTCACTGGACTAGGTGGGAAACACGTTGGGGAAGATTCTGGAATGGGTCGATCCTAAGGACGAATACTCTCATGCTCAAATTTTCATGGAGGTGGATCTTGAGCATGGGTTACCATAGGCGATCAGGCTTAAGGTCGATGACTGGGTTCACATCCAAGATCTCGATTACGAGCAGTTTCCCTTCAAATGTAAACTCTTCCACGAGCACGGTCATTTTGCCAAATATTGTAGGTTAGCTAGCAAAGATCTACAGCCTCAACATAGGGTGGAGAAATAGAATCAGGTGAATTGAAGAGCTAAATTGGGAGCAAAGGGGCAAGAAAAAGGGGGTCTGTCTCTTGGTCCTCCCAAGGTGGACCCATCTTCTCTCCCAGCCAAGAATAGTTTTGCAGAACTAGAGATCGATCCGGAGGAGTCTGAGGGTTTGGTTCAGGAAAATCTGGCCCATTCGCCCCTCTAGCCTGAAGCTCCCACAGACATGGACTTGCCCCAACAAGATTAAGCTCCCATCGCCCTGGGTCTCCATGATCTTCCTTCAGGTGTCCCAGCTCCAAGATCTCAATCTGATAAACCCAGGTCTCCCTAGAGGCTCAGGGTCAGCTCGCTAAGGCCTTCTCAGGGAGGATCTCCTTCATTTGTAGACATAGTGGCGGGGCACAATTCTACCAAACCTTTTAATGATGAAGAAGAGGGAGAAATTCCCCGAAGAGTAAGAAGAACCAATAAAGAAATAAGAGAAGTTGAAGCAAAAAGAGAGAATATGAAAAGATATCAAACAACAATAGAAATAATCTTGGCTAGAAACAACAAGGGAGGGAGAAATACAGTTTTCAAGCTAGGCGAGACTGGCACCCCTTCCCTCATTCGATGATGAAACTCATCTCCTGGAATGATTGAGGCAAGGCTCTCCCAAGCTTGAAACGGTCTGTGATCTAATTCGGCATGAGCATCCTAGTGTCCTCCTCATCCATGAGACAAAGCTAGAGGAGAATGCTCTCCTCCTATCTATGAGGAGAAATTGGAAGCAGAGTACAGGGTTGGCGATCAGTGCCTAAGGCACCTATAGAGGGTTGGTGATGATTTGGCAAGGGGTAGCTTCTACCTTCAAAGCTTGTTCGCAACCCAACATTGGATTTACATAGATCTCTAACATGAAGACTCACATAATCATATATCCCTCTTTAACATCTATGTTCTAGACTTGTTTTCAGAAAAAAGAGATTGTTGATAATATTTGCAAGATTTCCTAGAAATCCACTCTCCCCCCAATGTAGTTATAGGAGGAGACTTGAACTTAATCCTAGATGCAAAAGAGAAAAGGGGGGGTTTGGGATAGAAGGATTACTTCAAATAAATAGTCCAGGATATTATGTAGAGATGGGATTTAATGGATATACAAACAAAGAAAGGAGTGTTTACCTAGACTAAAAAATGAAAAGGGCTGGAGCATATAGCGTCCAAGTTGGATAGATTTATAATTCAGAGCTCCTTCCTCCTCAATGCTTTGTTGATTTTGGGCTGAATTTTTCCCAAGTCAAACTTGGATCACAAACCCATCTCTATAGGGTTGATTTAATATGAGGGATCGGGTCCCATCCCTTTCAAATTCATCCCCTTATGGCTAGATGCACTGGACTTCTTTGAAGTCGTCAACCATGCCTTGGGGTTTCTAGTTTAAGGTTTCCCCATCCTTCGTATGGGAGGAAAAGGTTATAAATTAAAAAAATTCCTTAAAAAGCTGGGCGAAGCTCTCTATTAAGCCCCCATCTCAAGATCACAGATTAGAGAAGCAAAAATTACTAGACTCATTCCAAACTTAATTGGGATAAGATCTGGTCATAGAAGAAGTGCTAAAAATCGAAGAACAAATGCATGCATTACTTCATAAGGCACATCGACGGGAAGAGGAATAGTAGCATCTGAAATATCGATGTCTTTGGCTGAAGAGTGGAGATTGAAATACTTTGTTTTTTCATAAACTAGCTTAGTCTAGGAAATGTCACAATAATGTGTCTGAACTGAAAACCTCAGACGGATAGGTGGTTCAAGGAGCTGATGAAATCAGGGAAGCAACTTTTCTCCACTTTTAGTCGTTCTATTCCAACCCAAAGGATAGTAATGATGAAGAGAGTCAAGCTTTGCTGGACCATATCCCTCAAATCGTAGATCTAGAAGCACACGAGAATATTCTCAACCCCTTCACTAAGGGGGAGATCTACAAGGTGATTTGGAAAATGGAACTTGATAAAGCCTCGGGCCCAGATGACCTAACAATAAAAAGTTTTCATGGTGTGCTAGGAAATTATAAGAAGAGACCTTATCATAATGCTCCACAGTGTTCAAAAGAAATCAAAAGTAGGTGGAGGGATTAAATCATCATTTCTAGCCCCGATACTATAGGAACATAACCTGTCATCATTTAATCACTTCAGGATGATATTGTTGTGCAACACGTCCTACAAAATGCTAGTTAAGTTGTTGGCGAATAGACTGAAAGAAATATTAAAGAGTGTGATATCAGAGAACCAAGGATGATTCATCCCTCAAAGGAAAATAATTGATAACACCATTTTGGTCTAGGAGCACTACACTTGAGTATTAGAAGGAAGGAGAAATGGATGATTTTGAAGTTGGATATAGCCAATGCCTTTGATTGGGTTAACCATCATTTCCTCTTTATGGTCATGCAGTCTTTTGTTTTTTCCTTCCAATTCATCAAGATCATTAAGGCATGCATTGGAAACCCTTGGATTGCTCCTCTAGTGAATGGTATATCCTCCAAGTTCTTCAAAGCTTCATAGGAATTTGCAAAGGGTTCCGTCTCTCTCCGTTGCTGTATACCATAGTGGTAGATTCTTTGAGCAGGAAATTGGAAGCTAAAAGGCTTGCAGGAAATGCCCCAGGTTTGAGGATTGTAAGGGGAGTAAAAGAAGTAAATCAGTCCTAGTTCGTGGATGACACTCTTCTTCTAGGAGGAGATTCCCCCACCATATACATAAGCTTTGATGCCAATTTGAAACTTTATTGGAAAGCCTCCAGAGGAATAATTAGTGAAGAAAAAAGCAGAATATACAGTTGGAACGTGGACCCCCATCCTTGTTCACCATCTCTCGGATCTTAGGCATTCGGGTAGTTTCACATTGGGAGTGCTTCAAATACCTTGGCCTCGCTATCTTGTTAGTGGGAACTAGGTCTTCCTTTTGGAAGCCTATTTTAGATAGTATTCAAAATAGAATGAAGCACAAGGGAGCCCAATGGCTTAAAAAGGTAGGTAAAACAATCCTAATCAAATCAGTCCTATCAGGCTACCTAGTATATCAAGGTTCTTTGCTACTCGCCCCCTATGGAGTGACAAATAAGCTAACTAGTTGAATAAAGAACTTCATGTGGAAAGGAGGCAAGAACAACGAAAAATGTTTTCATTTGGTACAATGGGATAAAGTTAAAGAGTTGAAAGAAGCAGGAGGAGTCCAAATCAGAGATCCAAAGATGATGAACTTGGCAATGGGAAGAGAAATCCTATGGCATTTAATTTCAAAGAAAGAGGACTGGGTGAACGAAGAATTGCATAAAAATATCTGACCATCGACTATGATGCTTGGATTGGAGCCAGTTTTGAAGTCAGGTTCTCCTATTTGGAAGTTGTGCATCAAGGCTTGGCCATTCTTCAAAAAAAATTGTACTAGATTCTAGGAAATGGGAATCTCACTCGCCTATGGAGGGATAGGATACTGGATCGCCCCCCTCTATGCTCATACCCAGAGCTGTAGGATCTCCAAGATTGGTTAGACTGTCAGGGAGTGAAAAAATATAGGACATTACAAAATGGGACCTTGATACCTTACGGATTTGGGAAGGATGGAACATCCTTGAGGTCCCCCAACACTTGGAAGTGGCTAAGTACCTTCTTTTTCACCATCTCGTGGGAAGGGTGTTGATCTACAAATTTGAACAAGACCGAAGCAGATGGGGACTGCAGGAGAATTACACTGTAGAAACAGGGTTCCTAGCCTTGATGTGGGACAATAGCTCAAGCCCCACCTCCTCAATATGGAATTTAGTATGGAACCCATTTAGATTTCCCAAGGTCAATTTCTTCTATTGGTCCCTAATCCACAATAAAATATTAGCAAGGGAAAATATTCTTAAGAGGGGAATTTTAAGGCCCTCTATGTGTGTCATATTGGGGATACAATTCAACATATCTTCATTGACTTCTCTTTATCCAAGGAGGTGTGGATGATTGCCCCAGGAAAACTAGAACATTGCCCCCTCTCTGTCTCCTTAGTCCAATCCCTCTTCGGTGCATGGCAAAAATTGTACACTTATCAAAGAATCCTCTCTTCAAACAAGCATGGTTGACTCTTCCCAAGTGGAAGCAAAGGTTAAATCCTTTCTCCTGGAATGTATTGAGGCCTTGAGTCTCAAACAACATCCCTTTGGGTGAACGTAGGAACGAGAGTGGCTAGAAGGAAAATCGGGTACTAGAAAGACTGCTTAGGAATAGAGAAAATAGACAACACCGCACTGGAAGGTTCAGTTAGAGCAGTTAGAATTCTCCCAGTGCACCTATACCTTAAAAACTACACCCTCTTCTTTTTCGGAGCAACAAAAGGAAACCTCGAGGTGGCTGGGGAAGGCGGGGTAACAATCACCCTAGCGGGAATCTCGAAATGGACCTACTTCTGGGGTTTGGGTTCTGCATCTAATAACCAAGATGAAGCACTTGTGTTATATAAAGGGTGTCAAATTGCTCCAAGCAAAGGGGTCACTTCAATTCACATCTTTGGTGACTCGAAAGTGATAATTTCTCAATTTTGCAATGAATCTCCCCCAACAAATATGGCCCTAGCATCTCTGTTTCATAGAAAAAAAACTCCTTCTTCAGAAGTTATAGGTGGTTAATTGGCACCATGTTCTCAGAAAATTAAACACCAAGGTTGATGCCACTACTAATCACGTGGTGGAACTGAATCAAGGGTTGTTGGAACTAACTGGTGCAGGCCCCACCCTTCATCCCATACCGTGATCCTGTGGAGCAAGTAGAATGAAAAAATGGCAATTGCCACATGGAGTAAGCACCTCATTTGGTGTTGAAACCATGTAGGATGGAATTATGGATTGGGATTTATTTACAAGAATCTTCTTTTCTCCCATCCTGCTAATCAAATGATGGTGCATGTCAAATGCATGTCAACTCTAAATGCATTGGGTTCATATCGTGCATCTACCAAATAAAACCCATCGACTTCATTTTCCAACCTATCTAAGCACGCTCCCTCAGGAGACAGTATATGTTTTGCATAGATGCATGGAAGGTAATGTATCTTTGATTTATGGCGAGGGAGATCCTGATATGGATACCCTTCGGTGTGGTTCATGGTGCTTGCATCTGTTGGGTCGCGCAATGCCACCTTGTGTTGGAGGATGCATCTTCAACAATTGGTAAGGCCTTGAGAATGGGGTGGTATGAGTTCTATTGTAACTTGACGAAGTGGCAGTGAGACTCATCATTATGGAAGTGGAGCTTCAGGCATTACAACATAGGTCACAGCGGAATGATGGCATCTCAATTTCTTGGTGATTTCTTTCGGCACTAGAAGGAAACGAGGAATGGAAATGAACCCTCTCGGACAGGGTTCCTCTGGTTATTGGTACACCATTATTTGATCAGTTTTGTTGTTCAATTGATTGCAAAAATGCTATTCTGGACTTCTAATGTGTATTGGAATTTAGTGCGATAACTAGGATGGTAGCTAGTTGGTATAGGGCTGTCATGACTTTGGATTTTTATGAATATTGCCTTGAAAGTTGTGTAATATTTGTATTTAGGCTTAGATAGGTGAAATTTTCTCCTAATTCATTCAATGGGATGCTATATGTAATAGACCGGATTGGATTTAGCTGGCGAGTTTTTGTTTGAAATAAAATCATAACCGTTACTGTTAAAAAAAATTAAATTGGTATGTCACTTTGAACAATTTTGTGCATTCATAAATAACAGAAGTGCATTGGTGCACTTATATGTAACGAGTTTACCAGAGACAACATCCACAAAAACTTTCGGTCTCCTGTATCCTCTATCCACCTCTGCTATAAATGGATAAAAGTGTTTTTTTATTGAAGTTTCCGCCAAAACCATTGCTAGAGTGTGTTCTCCTTGTAGTGTAACCGAGCCCAAGATAATAATATTATACATGAAAAATGTGAGTGTTCTCATTTCACCATAGGCGATGATACATCATCTCAACCCAACCATAAGCAACCTTATTTTTCCTCCCTTGTGCCAAGCATATTTGAACAACCAATAACCCAACGTAGGATGATGCTGTCACCCATTTAGACCAATAATTGATAGCTCTTGAAGCTCTTGTCCCTAGTGCTAGTAGGTTCTCACATACCTTTGAAACACCCATCAACACTATTGTCTTATCAAGGTCGACACACCATCCACCACATCACCAGATCACGTCATCATACACTGAAGAATGCAACCCAATACCTAGCCAATTATCCATCTCCACTAGGAAAGACACCCTTGGTCTTTCTAGAAAAAATGCCAGTACACCATGCTAACCATCTCATGGTTGGTTGCACATGAGTCAGTTAATAAGGCTAACAAATATAGGTTGTTCATGCACACTTAGTCAAGTCCATCTCAGACATCCTCTATTGCATACAATATTCAAGCACACAATTATTCCTCAAAGTCCAGGGTCTTGACACTTGGACTCTTTCTACCTATACTAAAGAGCATTAGAAGAGAAGAAGATCCATGAGGGGTTGTTAAACAGAGAACGATAAGATATTACTTGTGTTGTATACGATAGTGAAAGAGAATGCTATGGTTTATTGAGGGTCTAAAGTGCTTAGTAGTGAGTATATTTCCTTTGTTATGAGATTAATAGGTTGCGATAAGAGAAATTAGATCCCCTTAGGTTCTTCTTTCACCCTAGTAGTATCATGGTCTAGCTTGGGATTGGAATCCATAGTTGATTCTTATGGTTGAGTGGTGAATTGCAACTCAACAACTAGTTTGGTGGACCTAGCTTTAATACAAATAAGTATTCATATTTGTCTATCTGTGGAATGCTTCATGTTTGTAATTTGTTGTGTGATTCCATGGGATTGATAGGTATAGGATGAATTTGAAATATGAAATGCTATTTTTGTTGCATATTTACAATTGCATATGAATTATGACATCTTATATAAGGTTAAAAGGCAAATTGAGCCTAATAGTTATCTATGAGAGATACAATATTCAAACTGAATGTCCCTATGGCCAAGGGAGGCTTCCGAGTAGTCGTAGACGTTCATCTTAGGAATTAAAATGGTTAAAAATAAGCAAAGACTCAAATTTATTAGTTCTTAAAAGATCAAGGTTAAGTTAGGTATACATTGGTATATAAGTCCCTACTTACAGTAGAAACTATATGTTCCACCTTTTGTTATTAGTTTGTAGGTTTGTTTTGAGTATATATAAGGGTAAATAAATCTAAGTGAAAAATTATATTTAATTCTAAATTTTAATTAAATTATATTAACAGTTGCCAAATTGTTATTGAAGTAAAAGCTTTGATTGGACTGTTTTGATCATTAATGAGATTAGGAAAAAAATAGAACATACCTTTGAACAATATAAATATTGTACATGGGGTGTGGGCATATAATATTGTTGTCTGTCAATTGTCATATGCAATCACTATGCAATAATCACAATGTTTAAGTATAAAAACCATACTTCACCATTTACTCACAGGTGTGTGCATGCTTTTTTTGGTATACTCAACTTTCAAGATTGGGTTGGACCATGTGTCCCTAACCATTAATTTCCCTTTTATTAATACAAGACCTGGTGATATGAGGCATCCATGTGCATTGGGTTGTGAAGAATTAAAGCTAGTTGTGTCCTTGTTTGAATAATAGGAATGCCCTTAGGTTCTTATGCCGGGAAACACATATTGGAGTTGTTCCCTTGATGTTGGTAAGATTAGGCAATCCAAATACAGAAGACTAGAACCATGTTGTTGTTGAAAAGGATATGTATATGCTAGAAGACATTGCAAGATCACTTGTGTGTAGCTCTAATGTATGGTAGTAAGTAGTAATACCAATACATAAGGGTTGACTAGTGATGGTTTCATACCCATTTAATTAGATATTGAACGGATCTCATTATTCAGTTATTCATAAATTATTATTCAGTCTCATTGTATTAATAAGTGAACCTTTTTTTATAGCTCCATGGAACACATGCTGTTGGGACATTTTAACTGTCTTCCTAGGACAACTAAACAACATTCACATTAATTATCCACCCATTGTACGTATTTTATTTCAAGGTTACGTGCAAGGTATATGCAAGCTACAGTTTCCTTTAATAGTGTCGGTGATACTAAATGCTCATGCAATTGGATGCATGAAAAAATCAACCAAACCCACTCTTTCTTGAAATGGAAACACACTCCTAATTAAATTGCACCCATGTTGGCACGGGATAGATCCGTAGGAAGTGCGGAAGCCGACAGGTGCGAAAGGGTCATTCCGCAGAAGAAGGACCCTTCACGACATTCACGAAAGCATAAGAATTGTTAGATTAGTTGAGTTGGTCATGTCAACCATTTTTAATAAGATAAAAGCATATAAATAGGGTAGGATTGTAAGCCAAAGGGCATTGAAGTTTTGGATGATCATCCTATCTTTTGGGTTCGTTTTGTATCCGCGGTATGATGTCTTGACAGTTTCTACGAGGTTTATTCCGCAGGTTTGGTGAATGAATGGAGATGTTCGGTTATGGTGCTATCATTGTTTTAATATTTTGCAATGATGAATGAGACTTATGTTATGTGAATGTTTACTTTGGTTGATGTGAATATGTCGTAATGATAATCCGAATAAGTATGTTGAATAGCTGTTCTGAATGGTTATTGAACTCTGCAAATGATAAGTTAATAGTATGTTATGAATGTTATGATCTCTGGTTAGTGCGAAGGTAATGTGTGCATATCCTCTACACAACTACGGAAACTTGCTTCCAACAGCCCCCTTATTCATCTCGAGTGAGACTGCAATTGCTCCACAAGTGTTGCTGGGAAGGGTTTCCCCTTTCCAGGCCGGTGCATAAGGGAGTTTGGGTTGATAGTTTGTTGGCGACAGACGAAGTGAACCCCTGTCGATAGATGCTGCATCAACAAATGGTTCCATTGCTGGGACTTTAAAGAAGAAGAGAAGAGGATATGTTGTGGCATCCAACAAAACCAGAGATCCAAGAGTGGTTCGACAAGAAGGCAGAGGAATTCGCAGAAAGCTAGAAGTGAAATCCTAAACAAACAACGACCAGTTGGTTAGAGAGATACATCTACTCGGACATCAACGAAATATTCTTTTGTGAATTCTCGGTGTTGTTGCATGAGTGGATAGAATAATTGACGTTTCGAAAGAATCACTGCCAGAAGACTGAACCCGACTGTTGGACTCTAGAGTTGGTGCAACAGCTGAAGCAAGTCGATAACAAAGTATCACGAGCTATTGATTTCTGGGTAGATAGTATCCTTGAAGGATACACAACTGAGTTCGCAGTAGATACCATCAATGCATACAACGACGCCGAAAGGAACTTCTTCAAGGGGCCAAGAGGAAGATTTTTATCATCGTTAAAGTTGTGGATTAAAATGCTTGTCTGCGAAAAAGGAATATTGAGGATGTCTTCTGACGAGTAGAAGAATCGGTGTGTGAGGGTGAAGGTATCACGTAAATGCGAGTCTGATAGAAAGATGTGGTAGATGGACACAAGAGATGAAAAATTTGGAAGGGAAGCTGATGAAGAGTGTGGTACCTTGATGAGTGGAGCAATATTCTGGCGTCCTGAGAAGAAGAGGAAGATTGAGAGAGAGTCTCCTGAGAGGACTAGAAAAGAGAACTGGGAAACAGGACCACAAGGAAGGAAGCGACCATATTGTGAAGGAAACGTCGACCAGGCTACCCCAGAGGCAGAAGGAGGTCAGATCGTAAGTTACCACGTACCTATGACCCCGCACACTACTCTGAATTTTATAGGAAGAAATCCAAACTACTCGCGGAGTTTCCCTATGTGCAGCGACAAGAGTAGCGTTTCAATAAATAACAATACTAGCAACGTTAGGATGGTAGATGAGGCAAAGATGCCCACATTTCAGGGGAACGGGACCGAGGATCCTGAACAGTATTGGTTTATATGCGAAGCAGTTTGGACCGTGAAGCAGGTTCAGGATGATGCTATAAAGATGGGACAACAAGTGACGACCCTTAGGGGTCAGGCGTTATATTGGTACATGAAGTTTGTAAAGGTTATGGTGGGAACAATAGCTAAAACATTGGCGGAGGTTAGAACGACAATGATTGATGAATTTAAAAAACCAAAATATGAGTCACAATACGTCACTGAGCTTAAGGAAATTAAACAATTCCCGAATGAGTCGATGTGGGAATTTGATCAGCGGTACAAGACGCTGATAGTGAAAGTGAGCTTTCCGATAAATGAGCTACAACATAAAGAATGGTTCATTGCAGGACTAGTACCACATATATGAGGGTCGCTGATGCAACAAAAAGTTGCAACATAGGTAGAATCATTAGAAATCGCGATGAAGATGGAGGCTTCACCAATTGGCGAAGAAGGGATGGGAATGGATAGAGTGCAGGAACAGTTGGCCAACTTAACACTGCAATTGGAAGATATCAAGAACGGAAAAGAAACCCGCGGAGATGTATGGTGCACCAGATGCAGAAATGAGGGGCACCTTGAGCACAACTACACGAAATTCCGCGAGTATTTGCAGTCGGGGGCACCAAACCCCCTTCGTCAAGGAGGCATGCCATGGTGTACTGTCTGTCAAACCAGAGGGTATCGACTGTAGGAATGTGTATATCTGCAAAAGATGGTATCAAAGCCAGTGAACTTATACTGTAAATTTTGCCGCTCGGTTGGCCATGATGAGAAGGACTGTAGGGCCTATGACCTACTGCAAGATCGAACAACTAACACGTATTTTATGAAGGGAGAAGAGTCACCGACGGTGCAGAAACAATCGAAGTATAGTCAGTCATAGTTTAACCAACCACAGCAATATGACCAGGGGCAATATGGGCAGCCGCAGTATGGGCACCCGCAGTATCCACTGCCGCCGTTTGGGAAACAACAGTATCAGCAACTGCAGTATCAACCTTATGGACCACCATGCAGAGGTTTCAGGGGAGGATTCCATGGAGGTCAGGTACCGGTATGGGATGTGGAGGAACTGCTGGATGAGGAAGAGGTCCAATAATTTGTTACAATTGCGAAAAACAGGGGCACTACCAACGGGATTTTCCAAACCCTACACCATTATGTACATACTGCAGTGCTGTAGATCATAGTATAGAAGACTGCCCTCAGCTTATTGCAAAATGGAAAACTAAGTAGAACCAGAACTCAAATAATCTAAATCCGCCACTTATTGTACAGATGATTTCGACAGAAGCCAGAGGTAACCATGCAACGGTTTGGATAGTGACACAAGGAGGAATGGTGACCAAGGCCAATAAGCCACATACCAATGTCAGACCAACACAAACACAATGAAAGCATGTCAACGTTGGTGCAGAAGTAGAAAATGACATCTTTTTGAAAGCACAGGATGCAATGAGGAATAGGAGACGGGTATCTCTCGAAGAAGAAATATATGAAATGCCACCGACATTCGACATGACGAAGTCGCAAAGGAAGGAAAACACTCTAAAAGCTTTCTTGGGAAGCTGCCTGGATTTGGAAAAGGACCCAGATGTCTTGGAAGAAATCGCTAGTCTACTACAATGACGAGGAGGTGCATGACTGAAACAGAGAGTCAATCGCATACATAAGAGAAATACATGCAGGGAGATGTGGATGTCGGTACAGATTGAAGAATTTGATGTCGACTCCATAATTATAGATTTGGGTTTGGACGTGAATATCCTGACTAAACAGACATGGGAAACAATTGGAAAGCCGCAGATGACCTGGTCACCAGTACAGCTGCGACTGGAGAACCAGAGCAAGGTCACCCCGCTCGGACGGGTATGTCAACTTCCGGTTGAGATTGAAGGGCTCAGAACGTATGCAGATTTCGATGTCATTGAGATTGTGGATAACACCAGCCCCTATCCGGTACTGCTGGGGATAGACTGGGCTATGGAGAATCAAGTAATTATACTCTTTAAGAAAAGGATAATGTCATTCGAGAATCAAGAAATGAGAGTTGTCGCACCACTGGATCCTACGGAAGGGCTGCGATATACAGAGCCAGCCAGAGATGAGTTTACGAAAGGATGGGAAAATTTGTATAACATTTCTGAGGATTATGTTAACCCCACCACGAATGGAGAATTAGGATGGCACAGTGACAGCTCGGCATCTTCTGATTCAGATGAGGCCCTGGAGAATTGGCATAACTGGATGCATGAAGTGTCCTTTCGAAGATGTGCATGGATAACAGTCCCTACGAAGGGTATCCACGGAGGAATATGTGTTACCCTCCTATGAGGGATTTCCCAATTTGGACACATTTGTTGCAGAATTTGAGGAAAAATTGGCGGAACCACAACGTCTCCTGGCCCTAGAGAAGTCCTGAAGGCTACTCCTGCGCGATGGTGGGTAGCACATAAATAAAATGTTACATCCTGGCCATTATGTCGATGACTCATGGAGGTTCGGTTTGGTGAAGCTGCGGAAGATGACCAAATGCAATATGATGGATCAGGAGACCCAAAGACGCATTTGAATGCCTGTCAAAATCAATGGGGAGCAAAAGCACGACAGGAGTGGGTACATGCATTTGTACACACGTTGGACGAGGTACTACGGAGCTAGTATGTTGCAGCAGAACTGCGACATGGGACGACATCTTGGGAACAACTTATCATTGGCTTCATCCAAACATTCTCATTCTCAGATGAAAATCCCTTAATCCACACCGCGCTACAGGCGATCCACGGGAAGATATTTGAAGCGGTACCAACTAGACAACCAATGACACTCCAATGGATTGCAACACCAGAAATGATGATGGAGTGTTACAATGTCATGGGAGAGCCCGAAGATGACGATGACCCCAGGGATACATATGTACCTGAATTAGAGGGAAGTCACAACGTTGTGGGACCAAATATACCATCGGATAAATTTCAGCAATCATTGAAGATCAAGAAGGTAAACATTGGGTTAGAGGAAAACCCAAAGTTCATGAGCATTGGTGACTACTGGGACGAGTCGACCATTGTGAAAGTGACTGACCTAATGCATGAGTTTCAGGATTTGTTTCCAACGAAATTCTCAGAGATGAAGGGAATTTCTGGAGACTTAGGGGAAATGAGGATCCCTCTGAAACTTGATGTGAAGCCAGTTAAGCAACGACCATATCGATTGAATCTGAGATACAAGGAACGAGTGCAACGAAAGAATGTTGGAGGCAGGAATTATAGAACCAGTGGAGGAATTAGAATTGATCAGTCCAATGGTTGTCCAGGACAAGAAAACCAACGAAGTATGAATATGTGTCGACCTAAGAAAACTAAATGATGCCTTCCTACACGATCCATTCCCAACCCCATTCACGGATGAGGTGCTCGAAGGAGTAGGAGGTCAGGAAATATATTCCTTTACGGACGGATTTTTGGGATACCACCAAATCAAGATTGTGAAAGAAGATCGGCACAAGACTACATTTGTCATAGCGTGGGGATGCTTTCAGTACATAGTGATGCCGTTTGGATTAAAAAATGCTCCCACAATCTATTCTAGAATAGTGGTAATGGCATTCAAAGATTATATTCATAAGTTCCTCACTGTCTACATGGATTATTGGACGGTATATGGGTTAGTCAAGAATCATGTCGCGCACTTAAGACTCATGCTCGAATGATGTCAGCAGCACCAAATTTCCCTAAACCTCAAGAAGTGCATCTTTTGTGCTCCGTTCGGCATACTGTTAGGACACATTGTCTGTAGAGAAGGAATGTTGGTAGATCCGGCTAAAATTTCCATTATCGTCGACCTCCCACCACCAACGACGACCAAACAACTATGAGTGACATTGGGACACATAGGTTATTACAGGAAATTCATTCGCGGATATGCCGCTATCACAACACCCATGGAGAAGTTACTAAAAAAAGATGCTAAGTTTGAATGGACCAAGGAATGTCAGAAGAGTTTGGACATATTGAAAGAGAAGATGGTCGAAGCGCCAATACTCTCATTTCCGGATTGGAAGAGGGAATTTAACGTACATGTCGATGCGTCGTCAGTCGCCCTTGGCGTCATCTTGGCCCAACCAGGAACCGACGACATTGACCACCTGATAGCATTCACAAGTAGAAAATTGTCTACTGCGGAGAAGAACTATACGACCATTGAGCGGGAAGGGTTAGAGATGGTCTATGCGTTGCAAAAATTAAGGCATTACCTTTCAGGGGGCCACTTCATGATGTTCACAGATCATTCCGCGCTGAAATACTTGGTGAACAAGCCTGTGTTGGGGGGGAAGATCTGCCGCTGGCTATTGCTGTTTCAAGAGTTTGATTTTGAGATTATCGTAAAGCTGGGACGATTAAATGTGGGACCTAATCATCTCTCATAGATAGAATCAGGAGAGGAACCAAGGAGCATCGATGAAGGATTGTTGGACACTCAGTTTTTTAGGGTTGGCATGGTTGATAACCACTATGAACAAATCATCCAATATTTGGCAATAGGGGAGGCATCGACCGAGTTCATGTTACAGCGTAATTTTCCACCCTGTGAGCATCAACATTGATTGGCCTTTAGGATCCATTTCATTGACTCAGATTCATCATTTTGTCCTCCAGGAACACATTTTCCCCATTTTTGTTCCTGTACGCGAGCTGTTCCACTTTAGCCCGCGTACACGTAGGCTGTTCACTATAGCCCGCGGGTACCAAGTAAAATGGTAAAAGTCATTAGAAAATTACTTTTTACTCCCAAAAAGCAATCTTAGGGTGACCTTTGGCCCTCCATATGCCCCGAAACACCTCGATTTGTCCTTTCACTTACCTTTGGAAGGATATATATTGAGATCTTATGGCATATGGAAGGGAGGAGAAAGAGAGAGCAAGATAAATCTAGTGGATTTTTTCCGTGACTTGAGTCTACACTCATTGATCCTTGTTGTTGTGAACTTCTTATGTTCACCTCCCAAACTCCTTTTCATAGTTTGAGTTTTCCATAGTATGGAAGATTGAAGTGGTGGAGGCCCAAGTGGAGAGACCCAGTTCTTGGTTCAGATTGGTTGCCGACAACAGGTCGTATATTGTACTTCTTGTTATTCATTAATGGAAATACTCATTTTCTCGTCCGACTGATGTTGTGAATATTGTTAAACTACATTGGGTTATATTTTCTTATGATATCATGGACCATTTCTATTGATTATGCTAATGTCTTTCACATAGTATATGCGCTTGTTTTGTATTGGTTGTTGAGACTACTACTTGTTTTGTAAGTGCACAAGTTGAAAGCTCAATAGAGATCTACCTAGAACATCCAGTTGAAGGTTGGTATTTTCTCCATTATCTTAGCATTGTCATTTATATAGCTTTGCATTGGGAATTGAGTCATTTTCTGGTAGTCAGTTGTCTGTTGTGGTCTGCCCTGAAGCCATAGGAATTTTTCTCCGTAACAAAAATGGCGACTCCATTGGGGAGAACATCCATTTTTGGGGATTTTTAGGCATTTGTCCTTATTTAGAGTTGTTGTTTGTCGAATCTCTGTGTCATTGCTTGGCCATTGGGATATACTATAGAAAACAAGCTTTTTCTGGGTGATTGGACTCTCTATTTGCTCATTTGCTTTTCCTTGCACGCGGGTCAGCTTAGCTTTTCCCGCATCTACCCGCCTCTGTCTGCACTATAGCCTGTGTCTACCCGCATTTTTCTTTCAGACAGTAGCGTACAACTCTGGGATTGATTGTTTTATGACCTTGGATTGTTGCTGGGTTTGTTTTGAGTGCTCCTGAGTCTTATTTGGCCTCATTCTTGACTGTTCCATGCCCTGCTTGTATCCATAGACTCCTCTTTCTATTTGTTTTGAGCCTTGTTGGTTTTTCACTATTTTTTGATTTTCTAGCTCATTGCATTGGCTAAGTCTTACTGTTTGGGATTTGCTGGGTTGTATTAGTGATCTGCTCTACATTTCTTTAACTGAATAGTTAGATTTTGCTTGGATTTTTCATTTCATTATGTTGAAAAATACAAAAAACATAGTTTTGCATTTTCCTTTCCATTATAAGAGAAAATACAAAAATATTTGCTTTCCGTACTACATCTTGCATTTGAGTGCTTGTGCTTTCATCTAGGATCTGCTTGTGCATTGGAATGATAAAAAGTTGCATTTTATTTTGAACCGTTGGATTGATTGTCATTCCAGGGGCATTGTTTTCATTAAATAGATGAGTCTAGGATTTTCCGATTGTGCATACTATTGAGTCTTATACATCATTAGTTTCACAACCATATCCTTTGATTAATTACAACCATTTAAAATAAATGCTTAATCTTAAAATTGATTAGAATGATTTTTCTTTTATAGGGTGCACCAACTAGTATAGGTTTAGAATCTTGGAATAGATCATTGTGAGTTAACAATCCAAGACTACTAGACGAAACATTATGTGTCTAACCAGGGAGTGGTGAATTCCATAATATACATCATTGTTCTCAGGAATCTCTACTCAGACCAGAGTTAAGCACGAGGTCATGGGAGGTTGGTTGCGGAGATAGCCTCCAATATTGGCTGAACATGGGAGATATTTCTAGGATTTGTTCATGTACGAGGGCTCTTGAGGGATCTGTACCTCTTGAGTTTTGGTCTTAGCTACCCGACCCATACGACGAATCCCACCTGCGACTGTCCTCCTGAGCATTGGTTATATTGTGGTGACCTTAGTTTCCTTACCTAGGTATCGCATAGGGCATTCGTAGTGGTTATACTGTGTTTGTCCTGAGTTAGATAAGGGTTGGACAACACAGTTACCTGTTGTATAGGGATTTGACATTGTGCACGCAGTGAAGTCTGGGAGCCCTTATAAATAATTCTATTACCTCCGGTTATTTGGGAGTCTCAAGCCTCTCCTAGGAGAGACATATCGGCTGTAGTGTCGGGAGGTCCCTTGAGCTAGTCCTGTTTGTGTGGATTTGGTTGTAGTTTCTTTAGGTGTGTTCTCTTTGTTCTTTGATCGTTAGTTTGGCCGTTAGGGGACACATTGAATTATTGACTCTTCGGAGGTATCGTGGCGTGAGGTCCAACTCTCCATCGGTCTCGTCGGTTGGCTGGTTTACCGGCCTCTGAAGTTACATGTCGTGTTCAGAGGGGACGCCGAAAGGCCCTCTCTGATTCTTTTGATGCGCTTCGCGTCGACATTATCACTGATCATTTTGGCATGGGAGAAATCCCTACAACTCCATCGGGTAGAGTTGAAGATGCTTTTTCTCCTCCTACTCCTAGAGAGGAATGGGGGAGGCGATCCATTAATACCAGAGACTCAACCTCATCTGTTTGGACCAACTCCACCCGAGGACAATCTATTCGATCATTCAAATCCACATAATTTCATATATGGGATGCCAGAGTCACATGTTAACACAGGTACTACGACCAACACTACCCCATTCTCTTATGGTATGCCTAGTCTGAACACAGTTAATACTTCCACTGCGTCTGGTAGTCATGCTAGCACAAGTCATGGTGTTGGAAACACTGCACTCACCGGGGGCACTACCCTCACTGGGGGCACTGCATCTTCTACTCACACACATCAGTATGGGACGGGCTACATTCCTCTAAACATTCCAAATCTTGGAGGAAGGCCGCCTCCTAGGACTACCCCTCCTAGTGGGAACACTATTCACAATATGGCTCACATTCCACGATATAATACACATGCTTCTACACGTCAAACTAGGACCGAGTTCGCTAATGTTAAAAATCCTCCTAATACCGGGAGTGGAAATATACCATATACTTTTACGTCTGCTCCTACTACTAGTAATGCTCATGTAGGGGGTGGTAATATACCTTATACTTATGGTCACAACACGACTACTCCTACTACTAGTAATGCTTATGCTGGGGGTGGGAATATACCTTCTAATTATGGTTACAATACAACCGATCCTGCTACCAATAGTACTTATGCAGGGGGTGGGAACATACCTCACAACTATGGTCATTACAATATGGTTCCTGCTACGAGTAATACTTATATGCCCCATAATTATGGTGGTGACCCTTACTATAATACAGTCGGTGCTGGCCCTTAGTACAACCCACCTCATTACGGTGCTCATAATACATATATGCCTTCTTACCCTCACACGGGTCAGGTTGGAGGAGGTTATCAGCATTATGGTCATGGTCATGGTCAATCTTATCCTTCAGGTCCGTACAATCAACCTTTTATGGGAGCTTATAATCAAGCTTTATAGCTGTAGCTTCCGTTCCTTGGTCGATTGAATCTTTCGGATCTTTCGAAGCTCACGAATGATCCGGTGTGTCACGATCCTACTTGGCCTCCGATCCTTACCAAGCTCCCTTCAGACATTCCCAAGTTTGAGGGGAAGGGTAGTGAGGATCCCGGTGATCATGTTATGACTTTTCACCTTTGGTGCTCATCAAGCTCGTTAAATCACGATTCTGTTTTTTTGTGACTATTTCAATGCAGCCTCACAGGGGCAACCGCGAAGTCATATGTCGAGTTGCCTAGGGGCACATAAAGGGGTTTCAATGAGATAGCTTTGGTTTTCCTCGATCATTTCTAGCCGCTGGTTCGCTATGATATTGGCACTAAAATCTTGTCTACCTTCCGCTATAATAAGTCCACACACATATCTGACCACGTTCAAGAGTGGCATCAACGGAAGAGGCTAGTGAAAGCCAACATTCCTCTAGAGTTTCTATTGGAATGGTTTCTCGAGTAATTTCTTCCATACATTTCTAAGGATGTTTTGATGTTTGGCATTACGACTGAGGAACAAGCTATATTAAAAGTCCAGTAGCTAGATTTACTCTATGCTCAATCTGGCATTCTGTATGACATTATTCCTGACGCACCACAATCATGACATGAGCCCAAGCCAGTTCCTGGACCACATGTCGATGGAATTTTTGGATCCGCAAGTACTCGACCTGTAGATTTGGTTGCTAATCAAATGCAAAATTTGTCACTTAACCCATCTACTCCCGGATAGGTTCATACCTTGTCCACTTCCACCCCATCGTCCAATGTACATGCTATGCAATCGACGAACCCATCGGGTAACTAGCGGCCTGGTGGTAAGAAGAAGGGGATAAATAATCGTAAGGGTGGAAATAATGGGAACAATGGTAGTAATCATAATACTTCTCGAAAAGATAACGCCAACCCTCCTTGGGACGATGGAAATGCTGGTGGGGACCGTAAAACTAAGCGTAAAGTGAAATTCCCTTGCAAGCTTTGTGGGGAAGATCATCTTACTCACTTGTGTCCTCGGATTGAAGAAGCATCGAAGCATCTGGCACAGAGCCCAACTGTGTTGAAAGATCCCCTTCCACATTGTGAAATACACCAAAAACAAAAAAAAAAATTTGAGTGGAATTCTTTCAAACTTTCATTTACCACACTAAATAATTTAAATATAGCTAAAACAACCAAAATTTCCCAAAAGAACTTTGTTACTCAATTTGTTCTTCCTATTGGTAGGTGAAATGCATTAGAATGGAATGTTGCTTACTTAGCTTCAGCTAACACCTATTTTAAAATGTTATGACAGGGGCGTACTATTCAGGAGGTGGTCCTCAACCTTAACCTGGTGACAGTTTCCTAAAAGACTATTACAATAGACACTTTACACAAGCTCAATAAATTTACTTTCTTAAACCTTCTTAGTAAGCAAATGTATATATTAGTAATTACTAACACTCTCGTGACATATTGCAGGTATGAGACTTGTTTAATACTCACCTCTATAAAAGTTAGTCTATTAGCTAATACTAACAATCTTATTGCATTATACAAGTATGATACTCATTATTACTCACTTTTATATAAGTTAGAATGTCCACAAAATATTAACACTTCTTATTACACATGCAAGTGTGGAACTCGTTTAAAGGAGTATTAACTGAAGGTATAAAGATAACCCTTTAGCACATTCTACGTTTTCAACTTGCAAGGTTGTCTACCCGATCTTTACTATAAGGATCTATGTTAAAAACTTAAACCTACAGGGGTTAGTGCGATACACCAATCAGACGCTAATTACATGCAATAGTAAAACTAAAATCATTTGGTACGAGATCGATGAGTCATCTCCAAATTAAAAGATTATTCTAACCGTCCCATCCACCATAAGTACTAGGCTAACTCCTGGCCTTTCGAAAGGTAATCTCAATTAAAGCAGTGTCAGAACGATAATAGTTCTTCAACTCCGAGGAGTAATACACTTTACTTTAAGCCTCGGGTGGATGGTTCTAGGGTTTGGAAAGAATGTCATATTCACTTCCAGACTGCTGGCTCAACAAAATATGGTTTTAAGACCTTCCTATACAACACGAAAATGAAGTGAGTTGTTACAAAAATACAGTTCAGAGGGGGAAGGCTCTACTCGAAAATTTCAAACTTGAAGAACTAAAGGCTCAACGCATGATACAAAAAAAATACGAACTAAGGTATTCACCTACAGGCTGGTAAGTTTCACTCTTCAAAATACTTTAGACATTTTTCAAATATTTAACTTCAACGGAAAGTTTCTCTTTAATGATCCAAAAACCTAACCTATAGTTTTCTTGGTAGTGACAAGTCGAAATTCGTGGGTCGCATAAAGGAGGAACTTCATTCTCGGGTAAGCAGTATATCCCTGGTGCTTGTGCCAAAAGATGATGAGGAAAAAACTTTGAGATGAAGGGTCAGAGCTACATTGGGAAAAATACTCTCTCAGACTTTGGTTAGTCTTCGGTTAACCTAGCCGTAAGTGCCATGGATAAGCAGCATATGCTGTAGTCCAAAATTTTAAAAGAATGTAAATACTTTTATTATGGTTACAATATTTTAACGCCGTAGCCTTTGGTAACATGTTGCAGTAAGTGATCAGCATACTTTTCATTTTCTTGCATTGTCAAATGTATCTGTTTTATTTTTCTTACTACCTAAATCTTGCGTGAATAAAATCATAAATACTACTCCAGAAATTACTGTTAAGATGTAAACTCGAATATTACAAAATCCTTAAGAAAAGATGCTCTATGCTACTACTTAGACGAATGGTGAAGATCGACTGTAGAACATTTATTATATTCAGTTAGAAGTGAAGTTGTTCATTCTACTGTTTATGACTTATTTTCTTTCGTATAAACTTTGCCCTTGGAAACGTTCTGGAATTTATTTTCACAGTTTCTAGGTTGTACCAGTTATTGCCCGAGTTCATAAGTCCAAAAATACGAATTGGTAATTTCTTTTACCTTCATGACAGGGTTTGTAATGCAATTTTATTCACTATTCTCACGTGTATAAATAAAGCCCTAAAAATTCAAAGAGAAAACCCTAGCTTTCAACAAGGGCATCGGTGAAGCCAAAAACCAGAAAATTTCATTTCTATCCTGTGTAAAAGCCAGAATTAAAATAATCTTCTTCAATAATTTATTATCATGTATACTATATCCTTGGATAAAATGAAACCCTTAACTCAGTAATTTAATCTAGTTTAGACTGTAAGGGATTTTGGTACCGTCTTTATGATTTGATCAAGATGACCGGTAATTAAAATAATTTTTTTCCAGAAGAGGAGATAAACCAGGATTCCACCTTGATCCTGTAGCCTACATCTATCAAATTCAGGATAGATATTTTTCCTTCTGAGAATCAAATACACCCGTGTATCTAAAAAAATGCAAAAGCTTTTAAAGAGCGAAACAAAAGTATCTGGGGTTAATCCTAGTAATTCTATTTGGGGATTCTACCCAGTAGGTCGGAGTAGATTCTAATAGTAAGATAAACAATACTTTTACAATAAGAAGAAAATTCACGATTTATCATTAATCTGGTAATTAAAAGCCCAGTATGCTCTGCTTATGAAAATTATTTACAAAAAAAAGAAGACAAATGACTCATGATAAACATAGTTTAACATCGCTTTCCTAAAGTAGACAGACTGCAAAGAGACAGTTTGAGAGCCAAGATTATCATACTTTGTTTCTCCTTTTACAAGAGTTAGTGAGATCTACTGTCAGTTAATCTAATTTAGGGCCTACCACTACTTAGCACAAGTTATGGAATGCCTTCATTTGCCAACATAATCTGAATTAAATCCATGGTATCATACATATCATAAACATCTAGTAAACTAATAATTTATGAGTGTATACATCATGATCATCCAGAACTCTAAAAATCTTACACATAGGAAAACTTGCAGCATATGATTTCATATATACATAAAGCATAAACAATACTATTAAGAACCTGGATTAACTGAACCGAATGTAGAAGGAACAACCACATTCCACCCAACCATAGATTAGGTGCAAACACCAAGTCTATCCGTAATCACCCCCAAGCTAGATGCATGCATGAAAAGTAAGGACAATCAACCTCATATCTGATATCTCAGCTTTTCCAGAAAGCCGCTTGCCTAATACACTGTGTTCACATAGCAAGAAATTCTCTTTCCACATACTAAGCAGCATCCTGCCTCACACATATGTTCTCTTTATAGTTTATCTTTGCCTAGGTCTTACCATTAGCAGCCAATTCCTCATGGAATTTTCGTAGCTAACAGAATCCCTGATTTTTAGGGTGTGTCTAGTGTCATAATTACACTTCTGACACTTGTTCCGATCTCCTTGAGGTTAACTCCAAATTGTCCCTTACTTCTCCATGCATGATCTCCTCTTTTAACATGGCTGTTTCTCCTCATCCTTTTATTAAAAATAATCAAATCACATTGTTTATTACATTAGTCCTTCTAGGGATTATTAGGCAGATTTCACATCTAGCCCCTTTATTGAAAATAATTTTCAACAATAAAATAATTAAGATTAACATAATGTTTTATTCTTGGGGGATGTCGCATCCTCGCCACCTTATTATGAACACTGTCCTCAGTGTTTTAATCCTCTTCCATCGGTTCTAGGAATAATTCCAGATACCTTTCTCGTATCTCGTTTTCCAATTCCCAAGTCGCCTCCTCAAGACTAAAGTGCTTCCATTGCACCTTTACCTGAGCGATGGCTCAGTTCCGAAGTAATGTTTCTTTCCTGTCTAGAATGCATAAAGGTTCCACTGGAAATTCGCCTTCTGGAGTCACCTGGATCACATTCCAATCAATGAGGTGAGTGGAATCATGTATATACCTTTTCAAAAGTGAAATATGAAAAACATTATGAATTTTTAAATGAGCTGGAAGGGCCAGCTTATAGGCCACGGGTCCAATCCTATCTAGTATTTGGAAGGGTCCACAAAATCATGGTGCCAACTTGGAACAACTCCCTAACTCGAGGGAGCTTTTCTTTGGTTTGACCCGAAGATATACATGGTCCCCAACCGAAAATTATTTATGCTTCCTTTTTAGGTCAGCATAACTCTTTTTGTGGTCTTGCGCCACCTTCAGGTTTTTCTGCACCTTTCAGACTGTCTGTTCCATGTCTTGTAGTAGTTCAAGTCCTATCAGTAGGCGATCCATAGGGCTGTCCCAGCTAACTGGGGTAGTACACTTCTTACTGTACAAGATTTCGAATGGGCTCATCCTGGATGATGCCTGATAACTGTTATTGTATGCAAATTCTACCAGATGTAAATAATATTCCCATTTAGTAGGTTTTTCCATAACATACATCCTTAGCAAGTCCTCAATGATTTGATTGGTACGTTCATTCTGTTCACTAGTTTCAGGATGATAACTAGTGCTGAAATTTATTCTGGTTTCTAAACCTGCAAACAAAGATTTCCAGAATTTTGATGTGAACTTAACATCTCTATCAGAAATTACCATTTTTGGTATTCCGTGTAACCGAAAAATATCCTTTGAAAAAATTTCTGCAACCTTATCTGCCTTATAAGTTTTTTTTACCGGAATAAAGTGCACTGATTTGCTTAATTTATCTACCACCACCATTATAGAATCATGTTGATTCAACGTTCTTGGTAGACCAGTGATAAAGTCTAGGGAAATGAATTCCCATTTCCATTCAGGAATCGGTAAAGGCTGTGATAACCCGACAGGATGCCTATGGTATGCCTTCACTTGCTAACATTCCAAGCACTTAGATAAATTATCAGCGATATCAGTTTTTAAATTTGGCCAAAAGAATTGTTTCCTGAGTGCGGTTACCATTTTTTGGTATCCGGGATGACCTGCAAAAGGATTTTTTTGTATTTCATTCAAGATAAACAGTTTAATTTCCATAACATTAGGCATATACAATCTGTCCTTGAACCAAATAAGACCTTTTTGGTCAATTTTGAGATCTGTCCCATTTAGATTCACCTCATTATTCTGTACTTCACATAGCAGATTCATGTATTCGGCATTATGCTCACTTGATGTTTTTATTTTATGAATGAGGTCGCTCTCAGGTTGACTCATTATTATTTCATACACTTCGTGAGTCCTTCGAATAAGTGCATATGCCACTGTATTCTCCTTACCCTTAATGTGTCTTACCTCAAAGTCGAATTCACTTAAAAAGGCCATACATCTTGCTTGCCTGGCATTAAGCCCTGGCTGGGTAAATAAATTCTTTACGCAAGTATTATCAGTTAACAAGAGGAATTTCTTTCCTAGTAGATAGTGCCGCCACATTTTCAATGCGTGTACTACTTCCGTCCATTCCATGTCATGAGCCACATAATTTCATTCGTGTTCCTTTAGTTTCCTGGATTCATAACAAACCACGTTTCCACTCTGGGACAATACTCCTCCTATCCCTTCTTTGCTAGCATCCGTACAGACTGTATAGTCTATACATGGATCTGCTACTTTTAGGATAGGTGCCTTGGTTAATTATTCCTTGATTCTTTCAAAACTCTCTTGGCATTTTGAAGACCACACGAATTTTATTCCCTTTTTCTATAACGAGGTAATTGGATAGGCAATTTTTGAGAATCCCTTGATAAACCTTCGATAGTAGCCGGTGAGTCCCATGAAGGATCGAATATCCGTTACATCCTTGGGCACTGGCCAATTAGATATAGATTTTATCTTCTGGGGGTCCATTGCGATTCCTTCCTGAGAGATAATGTGACCTAGGTACTGAATTTATTTTTTAAAGAATTCACACTTTTTCATCTTAGCGTACATCTGATGATCCCTCAAAGTTTGTAGAACAATTCTCAAATGTTGTTCGTTCTCTTCTTCTAACTTGGAATATATTAGGATATCATCGATAAAAATTACTACAAACTGATCTAGATATTTGTTGAAAATACCATACATTAGACACATGAATTTGGCAGGAGCGTTTGTTAAACCGAACAGAATCACTACAAACTCGTAGTGTCCATAACGAGATTTGAATGTTGTTTTGGTTATGTCTTCATTTTTAATTCGGATCTGGTGGTATCCAGATCAGAGATCTATCTTTGAAAAGACTTTGACTCCCCCTACTTGGTCAAAAATATTGTTAATACGTGGTAGGGGATACTTGTTCTTAATGGTTACCTTGTTTAATTGCCTATAGTCAATACAAAGCCTTAATGTCCCATCCTTCTTCTTAACAAACAGAACTGGTGCACCCTAGGGCGAAACGCTAGGTATTATATAAGCCTTATCTAGCAGATCCTGTATTTGAATCTTTAATTTTGTCAGTTCTGTAATGCTCATTCTGTAAGGTATTTTAGATACTGGTGCAAACCCAGGTATAAGTTCGATGGAAAAGTTGATTTCCCATTGAGGGGGTAATCCCAGTATCTCTTCCGGAAATACATCTAAGAATTCTTTTAAGACATGGTGTTCTCTTATAGGTGTTTGATTTTCGTTAAGGAGTAAATCAAAAAATCATATTGCATAAATATTACATCCCTTTCTGACACATTTCTTTAGCTGCATCGCAAAATCTGCCTTACAGAGACAGATTTAAGTTTTCCACTTACTGTTCTCAGAATCTGGTCTTCAACAATATAAGTAAAAGTATTTGTAAAACAGTTTAGTACTACCTTATATTTTTCCAACCAGTCCATGCCCACTATCATGTCATATGAACCTAAAGGCAATACATTCAAATTAATTTTGGTCTTGTGACCTTGTATCTCAATTTCACATTCAGGAATGTAATCAGTTACCTTTTGTTTAGCTTCAGTGGCTAATTGAACTAACCAGGGTTTTGGATGCTTTACCTTGGTGAGTTGACAATGCTCCATCATCTTGGGAGTGATGTAGTTCAAGGTGGCCCCTAGATCAATTAAAATAGCAAGAGTATAATTAGAAATTGTACCTTCAATTTCTACGATTGCAGATTGATGATCTGCCTGTCGATCTTCCAAGGTTGCGTTAATTCTGTGGTAATTCTTCCCAATTTCACCAACAGTGGATGCTTCATGCATGTTATGTAGCGCTCTATTTGTTTTATTGTAGCGTGGACAATTCCTCCGTAGATGGGCTTCTCCACACTCCCAACATTTTAGGGGTTCTTTAGGGGTACCAACACTCCCTTTCATTCCCATATTAGTGGGTTTAACACTTTTTTGCTGTATCTGCTCATTTTTGGGAAAGGAATTTCCTTGGAAGTTCCTTGGCATATTCTTGAAGGGTGTGGTTTGAAGCCTTTCTTTCGCTGGTTAATTTTTTCTTGCCTTTTGTCCTTCCATACTTTGGAGATGTCATTCCTCTGTTTATACTGTTCAAAGCATAATCTTGCTTTTCTTAGTACCTCATCCAAAGTTCTCGGATTATCAAATTCGATCCGGTCTTTATAGGAATGTGGTAGGAAGCTCAAGAACCTTTGTACCTTCACCTTTTCCTCCTTAATGTAGGGAACAAATCGCAGCAGATCCAGAAATTTATTTATGAGATCCTCCATGGTCATTTGACCAAGTTTTAATTTGTTGAACTCTTTCGTCTTTCTCTCATAATAGCTTTCTGGTAGATATTTTTTTTTGAACAATTTCTTGAATTCTGCCCACTCCAGATTCTTCTCTTTCAACCCATGTGAAATCTTGAGGTCCTACTACCAAATGCTGGCCTTCCCTTTCAGATTATAAACTGCCATTCGAACCTTCATGTTACTGGAATAGTTGTAAATTTGAAAATATTTCTTGATGTCCAACAACCAAGATTTTGCTTCTTCTTCGGTCTTTGACTCCCCATCAAAACTGGTGGGTTTTATTTTCTTAAATTCCCCTTCTAGGTGGTCAACCTTTCTTTTTCCAATAGCCTTGTCCCGATGTTCAAATTTTTGAGTTTCATTGGAAGAGATGCCTTTTCTTTCGACACTCTCTTCAATTTCTTGTTCTCTCTTGGTCTTTTCCCGTTGTTCCCTATCATTGTTCTTTTCATGTAAATTCTGTAGTAATATTTCGTTGATTTTGTGTTGTTTTTCCTAAGCCTTCTTCAACTATTCATTATTAACCTTGAATCTCTGTATCTCTATGATCAAACTCCTCATGGTTTCCAGTACTTGAATAGCTTTAGAATGTCCTTCTTCGGCTTGTGTTGATTGTCGTGCCTGTTCATTTTCTTAATGAGGACCCTCATTTTCATTTTGTGAAGTCATTGCTCTATCCTGAAAACAAAAACTGATGCAAGTATACCACATCCATAATTTTTTGTTAGATTAACATTTTTGGTTTTTAGCGGAAACTAGATGTTCCCCAAAGGCGACAGGGTTGAACCTGTTGCTCTAATACCATATGTGAAATACACCAAAAAAAATAATTTTTTTTGAGTGGAATTCTTTCAAACTTTCATTTACCACACTGAATAATTGAAATATAGCTAAAACAACCAAAATTTCCCAAAAGAAATTTCTTACTCAAGTTGTTCTTCCTATTGGTAGGTGAAATGCATTAGAATGGAATGTTGCTTACTTAGCTTTGGCTAACACCTATTTTAAAATGTTATGACAGGGGCGTACTATTCAGGAGGTGGTCCTCAACCTTACCCAGGTGACGGTTTCCTAAAAGACTATTACAATAGCCACTTTACACAAGCTCAATAAATTTACTTTCTTAAACCTTCTTGATAAGCAAATGTATATATTAATAATTACTAACACTCTTGTGACATATTGCAGGTATCAGACTTGTTTAATACTCACCTTTATAAAAGTTAGTCTATTAGCTAATACTAACAATCTTATTGCATTATACAGGTATGATACTCGTTATTACTCACTTTTATATAAGTTAGCATGTCCACAAAATATTAACACTTCTTATTACACATGCAGGTGTGGAACTCATTTAAAGGAGTATTAACTGAAGGTATAAAGATAACCCTTTAGCACATTCTACATTTTCAACTTGCAAGGTTGTCTATCCGATCTTTACTATAATGATCTATGTTAAAAACTTAAACCTACAAGGGTTAGTGCAATACACCAGTCAGATGCTAATTACAAGCAACAGTAAAACTAAAATCGTCTGGTACGAGATCGATGAGTCATCTCCAAAGTAAAATATTATTCTGACTGTCCCATTCACCATAAGTACTGGGGTGACTCATGGCCTTTCGAAAGGTAATCTCAATTAAAACAGTGTCAGAATGATAGTAGTTATTCAACTCCGAGGAGTAATACACTTTACTTTAAGCCTCAAGTGGATGGTTCTAGGGTTTGGAAAGAATGTCATAATCACTTCCAGATTGCTGGCTCAACAAAATACGGTTTTAAGACCTTCCTATACAACACGAAAATGAAGTGAGTTGTTACAAAAATACGGTTCAGAGGGGGAAGGCTCTACCCGAAAATTTCAAACTTGAAGAACTCAAGGCTCAACGCAGGATACAAAAAAAATCCGAAATAAGGTATTCAACTACATGCTAGTAAGTTTCACTCTTCAAAATACTTTAGATGTTTTTCAAATATTTAACTTCAACGACAAGTTTCTCTTTAATGATCCAAAAACCTAACCTAGAGTTTTCTTGGTAGTGACAGGTCAAAATTCGTGGGTCGTGCGAAGGAGGAACTTAATTCTCGGGTAACCAGTATATCCCTGGTGCTTGTGCCAAAACCTTATGAGGAAAAAACTCTGAGATGAAGGGTCAGAGCTACATTGGGAAAAATACTCTCTCAGACTTTGGTTAGTCTTCGGTGAACCTGGACGTAAGTGCCATGGATAAGAAGCATACACTGTAGTCCAAACTTTTAAAAGAATGTAAATACTTTTATTATGGTTACAATCTTTAACGCCATAGACTTTGGTAACATGTTGCAATAAGTGATCAACAGACTTTTCATTTTCTTGCACTGTCAAATGTATCTGTTTTTTTTTCCTACTACCTAAATCTTGCGTGAATAAAATTAGAAATACTACTCTAGAAATTCGTGCTAAAATGTACACTCGAATCTTACAAAATCCTTAAGAAAAGATACTCTATGCTACTACTTAGACCAATGGTGAAGATTGACTGTAGAACATTTAATATATTCAGTTAGAAGCGAAGTTGTTCATTCTACTGTTTATGACTTATTTTCTTTCGTATAAACTTTGCCCTTGGAAAAGTTCTGGAATTTCTTTTCACAGTTTCTAGGTTGTACCAGTTATTGCTTGAGTTCGTAAGTCCAAAAATACGAATTGGTAATTTCTTTTACCTTCATGACAGGGTCTGTAGTGCGATTTTCTTCACTATTCTCACTTGTATAAATAAAGCCCTAAAAATTCGAAGAGAAAACCCTAGCTTTCAACAAGGGCGTCGACGAAGCCAAAAACCAAAAAATTTCATTTCTATCCTGTGTAAAAGCTAGAATTAAAATAATATTCTTCAATAATTTATTATCATGTATACTATATCCTTGGATAAAATGAAACCCTTAACTCAGTAATTACTAAATCTTTAACCAGGTAATTTAATATAATTTAGACTGTAAGGGATTTTGGTACCACCTTTATGATTTGATCGAGACGACTGGTAATTAAAATAATTATTTTTCCAGAAGAGGAGATAAACCGGGATTCCACTTTGATCCTGTAGCTTACATCTATCACATTAAGGATAGATATTTTTCCTTCTGAGAATCAAATACACTCGTGTATCTAAAAAAATGCAAAAGCTTTTAAAGAACGAAACGAAAGTATCTGGGGTTAATCCTAGTAATTCTATTTGGGGATTCTACCCAATAGGTCGGAGTAGATTCTAATAGTAAGATAAACAATACTTTTACAATAAGAGGAAAAATCACGATTTATCATTAGTCTGGTAATTGAAAACCCAGTATGCTCTGCTTATGAAAATTCTTTAAAAAAAAAAGACAAATGATTCATGATAAACATAGTTTAACATCGCTTTCCTACAAACAGACAGTTTGAGAGCCAAGATTATCATACTCTGTTTCTCCTTTTACAAGAGTTAGTGAGATCTACTGTCGGTTAATCTAATTTAGGGCCTATCGCTACTTAGCACAAGTTATGGAATGCCTTCATTTGCCAACATAATCTGAATTAAATCCATGGTATCATACATATCATAAACATCCAGTAAAATAATAATTTACGAGTGTATACATCATGATCATCCAAAACTCTAAAAATATTACACATAGGAAAACTTGTAGCATATGATTTCATATATATATAAAGCATAAACAATACTATTAAGAACCTAGATTAACTGAACCGAATGTAGAAGGAACAACCACATTCCACCCAACCGTAGATTAGGCGCAAACACCAAGTCTGTCCGTAATCACCCCCAAGCTAGATGCATGCATGAAAAGTAAGGACAGTCAACCTTAGATCTGAAATCTCAGCTTTTCCAAAAAGCCGCTTTCCTAACACATTGTGTTCACACAGCAAGAAATTCTCTTTCCACATACTAAGCAGCATCCTGCCTCACACATATGTTCTCTTTATAGTTTATCTTTGCCTAGGTCTTACCATTAGCAACCAATTCGTCATGGATTTTTCGCAGCTAACAGAATCCCTGATTTTCAGGGTGTGTCTAGTGTCATAATTACACTTCCGACACTTGTTCCGATCTCCCTGAGGTTAACTCCAAATTGTCCCTTACTTCTCCATGCATGATATCCTCTTTTAACATGGCTATTTCTCCTCATCCTTTTATTAAAAATAATGAAATCACATTGTTTATTACCTTAGTCCTTCTAGGACTTATTAGGCAGATTTCACATCTAGCCCCTTTATTGAAAATAATTTTCAACAATAAAATAATTAAGATTAACATAATGTTTTATTCTTGGGGGATGTCACATCTCATCAGAATATGGCTTCGAATGCTCTCGCTAGTGGTTATGGAACCAATGATACTTAAACGTCCACTTCTCATACCGATGGCTTTAGATGCATGAATATGGTTAAATCAGAGGTTAGTGTTGCTACTCGCCAACGTGATTATGGTGCACCACAACCGAATATGGGGAGTGAGCCTCCCCCTCCTCTTGATACCTCTTTGCATATCGAGAAGCCCACTACTTTGTCGCGGATACTGAAAGGTGTTCTCAAGTGCTCTACGCATAATCCCAATGCTCAAGCCACCCATAAATACTCTATTGTAGAAGATTTTGTTCAAACTCCGTATGCCATGTCGGCTCTTGAGGTTTTACAGGCATGTCCTTCTCAAAGGAATGCCCTATTGTGCGCTTTAGGAGTTCAGGATGGGGGAAGTCCTAATGTTATCAAGTTTGACACTACTGACATTCAACCTCCTTTACCTTGCCATGTCGCTTTTCAAGTCCATGTGGAGTGGCTACAGATTATCTTCAAAAGAACGGTGGTTGACGAAGGTGCTTCTACTTCAGTGATGTCTTTATCTTGTTGGAAAGATCTTGGCTCTCCTCCCTTATCCAAGTCTATGACCATGTTCACTACATTCGATGGTCGGTCGTTTAAGCCACATGGTATTCTTCCTTCCCTTGTTGTCCGCTTGGGTGGGAAATCCGTGCCTATTAAAGTCGAGGTGGTTGATGCGCCCATCAACTACAAACTTTTCCTGGATAGGAATTGGATTTACACTATGAAAGTGTCGTGTCCTCTATATTCAGAATTATTTGCTTTCCACACGAAGGAAAGATTGTGACAATCAACCAACTAGATTTCGTTAGTCCATATTCCACAACATCCACTGGACCTGTTGTCCCCCAATTCAAAGATTCTTAGCCGGAAACTGGGAACATGGGTGTCGGGTTGTACCCCTCATTGTTGGGATCTTTTGATTTCCCTACACCTATTGCTTTTATTGGAACCATTTCTAATAATGTGCCTCCTCCATTGAATAATGTACCGTTCCGGACTTCGTATTTTAATGATCCATGGACCTTATTGTCCACGAGTTCCATGTCTGGAGACATTGCGCATGTTGGAATGGCTATGCCACTGTCTGCTACTGAGCTTTATTTTCAAGATATTCAACAAGCCATTGCAGAGCCGGATATTTCCTCTTCATAGACAGAGGAGGGAGATCCCACTATACTGTCGGAATGGGCAGCCAAATCATCTTGTTCACACGATTGTATTGATAGAACTTTACCTTCAGATGAAGCTATTGTTGAGGCCATGTGTGGTAGTGAAAGGCCTTGGGAAGACATGCATCATCGTTCTCATTTTCTTCCCAACCTTGATCTTGTCAATCAAGAAGAGTTTAGGACGACTCTTGCCGAGATGGTTGGTCACCCTGTGGCTCCTTGGTGTTCACATGGGATTTACGTGGAGGGGAACATGGCTAATATTTACCCTACTATACTGATCAACATATCTCGTACTCCCGGAAAGGTTGAGAACATTTACATCGGTGCTGATTGCTCTCCTGAGGAGGTTGGCATTTACACCGAGTTGTTTAAGGAACTTCGGAAAGCTTTCGCCTGGTCATATGAGGAGATGCTAGGAATAGACCCCAGCATTGTCGAACACGAGATTAGAACATATCCCAATGGTAAGCCGGTTCGACAATGCCTTCATGCTGTGAACCCTATGAAGGCAGCTGTGATCAAGGTAGAGGTGGAGAAACTGCTTAAGGCGGGTTTCATCTACCCAATTCCCCTTAACGAATGGGTGTCGAATCCTGGTCCTATGGATAAGAAGCAAGGAACTATTCGTGTATGCACTAATTTTAGAGATATGAACCACGCATGTCCGAAAGACAATTTCCCCACTCCATTCATAGATCAGATCTTGGATGCTTGTGCAGGAAGTGAAGTTTTTCCATTTATGGGCGGCTTTTCAGGATACAACCAGATCCAGATAAAACCTAAGGACCAACATAAGACTGCTTTTATTTGTGCTTGGGGTACATTTGCATACCGAAAAATGCCCTTCAACCTTAAAAACACCGGAGCTACTTTTCAGCGTGCTATGTCCTGCGCCTTTCATGACCTTAAACGCATAGTGTAGGCATACTTGGATGATCTTGCTGGCCATTCTCGTAAGAGAGTGGACCACCCCAAGCACCTCCGTTTAATTCTTGAAAGATGCATACGCTACAAGATTCAGTTAAATCCCAATAAGTGCATCTTTGTTGTGAGAACGGGTCGCCTTCTAGGTTTCATAGTTTTGAAAGAGGGTATCAGAGTCGATCCTCTTAAAGTTGAGGCAATACTTTGATTGCCTCCTCCGTGCAATTTATTTCAACTTCAGAGCCTCCAAGGGAGAGCCACTTTTCTATGTCACTTTGTAGTGAATTATGCTAGCCTTACCAAGGGCTTCGCACGCTTATTGAAGAAATACAAACCATTTATTTGGGATGAGCGAGCCCAACAGTCTTTCGATGCTTTGAAGAAAGCCTTGGTATCGATCCCTCTACATAGTCCACCCGACTTTGCAAGATATTTTTTGCTTTATGTGGCCACGTCTCAAGAGACGATTGGCATGGTCTTAGTTCAGGTTGATGATGTGCTTGTGGAGCATGTGATCTATTACTTTAGTCGAAATCTAGTAGATGCTGAGTTGAGATATACTCTTGTGGAGAAGTTGGCACTTGCGACTGTTCATGTAGTCCAACAGTTACGGGACTACATCATGCTTAGGAGAACCACAGTCATAGCGCATATCAATCCATTTCAGTTTGTTCTATCACGGCGTCTTATAGGGGGGAAGTATAATAAATGGATTGTGATCCTTCAGGAGTTTGATCTCGAGTTTGCTTCGGCAAAGTCGGTGAAATACTTGGTTTTTGCTAAGCTCATGTCGGACCTTCTGCGACTTGATGAAGATATTGTCCATGAAGATTCCTTTGTGGATGAGCACTTATTCCTTATCTCGTTTGTGGACCCTTGGTATGGGGATATCATCGTATATCTTCAATCACACTATTCACGAGACGAACAACGGCGTGTGAAACATCATGCTAAAGATTATGTCATCGTCGACGACACTTTGTATCGTTGGGGAAAGGATTCTATCCTCCATCGTTGTTTGAATGACCAAGAAGCAGAGCGTGTTCTTAATGATTGCCACACTGGGGCGTGTGGTGGTCACTTATCAGGGCTTGCAACAGCCCAACGCATTATGCGAGCTAGTTACTTTTGGCCTTCGATCTTTAAGGATTGTATGAATGCCGTAAAGATATGTCACCCTTGCCAGGTGTTTTCTAGGAATATACACTCACATCCAATGCCCCTTCATCCAACCATCACCATCGGTCCCTTCACTAAGTAAGGGATGGATTTCATGGATTGCAAACCAACTTCGGCTGGGGGGCATCACCATATCATTGTGGCTGTGGATTATTTCTCCAAATGGGCTGAGGCCATGCCTACCGTAAAATCCGATGGTGCTACAACAACCCATTTTGTGTTCAATCAGATTATCACTCGGTTCAGTATTCCGAGAGAGATTGTCACTGACGATGGCAGTCACTTTCAGAACAAGATAATGGTGGATTTGTCACTCAACCTTGGGTTTCATCAAGAACACTCCTCCTCGTACTACCCCCAAGCGAATGGTCAATTTGAGGCAGTCAATAAGTCCTTAAAGACCATTCTCCAATGTACCATCCAACAAAGCAAGAGAAACTGGCATATTATGTTATACCCTGCTTTGTGGGCATATCGAACCACAGTTAATACTGCCACCGGTTTCGCACCATTTCAGCTAGTTCATGGTGTGGATTCTATATTACCGATTGAATGCGAAATCCCTTTGTTAAAACTAGCCATAGAGCTCCGGCCTAACACTTTGGATGTTGAGCAACGATTAATCCACCTTGAGCAGCTTGACGAGCAGCGTCGAGATGCCACTGTGGCTATTGATGCCAACAAACGTCGTGTTAAGGTTCAATATGATAGGTCTATCTGTCCCTGGAAGTATGTTGAAGGTGACTTGGTCCTCTTGTATGACCAAGCTAAGGAACCCTTGGGGACAGGCAAGTTTAACCCCATGTGGCACGGTCCTCACATAGTGAGGAGTGTTCTGGAGAAAGGAGCCTACGAATTGGAAGACTATGAAGGGAATGTATTGAAGGAACCTAGAAATGGGCTCTAACTCAAGCGGTATTACGTTTGAACTTCTAGTTCGAGCTGATACTTTTGTATACTATTGTATAATTGCTTTTGTACATAGTTTAGATTTATTTTGGTTTTTTGGTCTGCTGATTCGCTTCTGATTGGTTGACGAATGTCAGCAGAATCTCCTGTGTTCTTGGGATTCGTGGATGGTGTTAGCCGTCATATGCAGAGACTTGCTTCTGCTGCGTGGGTTATTTATTCACCTGTCCATCATATTGTGTCTTTAGGAGGTGCTTGTCTCAATCCTACATCCAACAATGTGGCCGAGTACAGAGCCGTAGTTGAGCTACTTTGTGATGCCATTTCGCATGGTATCTAGTCTTTAGAAGTCCACTTGGATTCACAACTGGTTGTGTCTCAATTGAATGGTCAGTACCGTGTGAGGGATCCTACTTTACTACGAAAATTCTTAAGGGTAAGACTCTTGGAACGTCATTTTGTTTCCATCACATACATTCATGTTCCAAGAAATTTTAATCATGTATCTGATGCATATGCTAATTATGTCCTAGATTGGCATCTGTCACATTCATAATGAAGCACACAAATAAACATACATTCATACATTTTTACATACACATATAGTAGAACCGGAGAATCATAGTTTTTTATAAATAACATGTCCAAAAAGGTGGTGTCACAGTACAAAACTGGATCCCGTAGCTCTAAAAAATATACATATTGATACAAAATATGGAACCCTGAGATATCTATCCCCTAGGAGGCCTAGCTTCCTCGGTAGGATGACCCTGATAATAATAATGTATTGCATGGGCTATACGTTGCAGTAGCCACACCCAGGTGCCCGATACTCCTGCCACATGCCGTTGCATCACCTCTGGCAGATGCTCCACCTCAATCACGGGTACTCTAGTGGTCATACGGGATAGGTTGATCCATACATTCTCAATTGTGCGCTCTGCTGCAGCACCTACTACCTCTCCACCCCTGCCCCGTCGACAATGTCTCAGGAAGCCATCTGGTCTTTGCGGACCAACATCTGCGAGCCAACAGTAGAATGCCAATATGTGATACTACACCCAAAAATATTTTTTCATTTACATTATAATAAAAAATCCCAAAAATTTTTAAATACACAAAACATAAAAAGAGTAACATATCGATGTCTCCAAATGCGGCCCCTGGAGGAGGCGGGATGGCATGATCGTCACGAAAGTTTATCCCTACATAGGGGTAGTCGTCTATGGCTATGACCTGCCTATCCCACCAGTGGATCATCTGTATATGGTGATTCCTGTCGGCCACCACCCTGTTGCATCAGAACCTCTGCCCACTGGGTCAGGGCTCAATCATAGAGACTATGAGGAGGGACCCCAACCCTTAGACTAAGCCTCAGAACCCTCTCAAAGAATAAGATGCATAGTATAATTCCATACCTGAGGTTCTTTTCCTCCCCACGCTTACACTCCGTTAACTGAGTCTTCATAGACATCAGTAACATTGTGCGCCAGTCATAAACAATAGGCCTCATACACTCTGAGGCGTAGAACATCACCGGCCTTGAAGCCTGATGCAGTGCTACCGAATCTGTGATCTTGACGAGGGTGGATACAATGATCTTCATGCTCAAACTGACTATTGACCTAATGGGTACTTGACTCCCCACCTTCCGAGTTTTGGGAAGATAGTACCGCTCTATATAGTTAGGGATGCTGATCCCACAACCCATGGTGCGAGATCGAAAACTTACCACCTCCCCTCGGCGGGACAACCCTGTGATGAAATATATGTCATCCACCTCTAAGGAGAGTGTTTGACCATCCATGTTGAAGTGTTGCGCATTTGCATCCTAGTACTCTATAAACCGACGGAGAAATTGGTTTTGGGCCCTCAAACCGCCAATGCTCTAGAATTTGTAAATACCACACGCTTGTAGTGCTTGTTGTGTAGGAAAATCTTGGTAGACGACCTCATCTACAAGGTCATGCTCCCTTTCCCTTCACTCTAGAACCATCCTGGAGGAAGAAACATAAGATGTTTAGCATTTTTCATTTAAAAAACCAACTTCACGGCCACACCCGTGGGCTACTGAGCAAACAGAGGCGTCTACCCATGGTCAACGCATGCATTGACAGTAGGTAGCAGGCCCTACCCGCTACCCGTAATGTTGTAGCCCACGTACAGCGCTGTCAAGAAGTAGGGATTCCCCAATAGAAAAATTAGACCATTGAAAAATGAAATAAAAGCTACTAAATGAAAGAAGGGGATGAGATGACTAACCTACTCCAGCTAGTTCATGAAATGGTCGTCCACAGCCCCTAGAATCAGCAACTGAACTTCGGAGGTGAAAACTACCCAAAACCACTATTTGGATTAAAATGAAAATTAATTGGTAAATAGTAATTTCTTTTTACTATTTATAGTTTTACAAACCCATTTTTCTATAGTTTTTGCCATGTTAAGCTGTTGTGGACTAATATAATGTCTTGGAGTGCCATTTTGACCAGTTTTTTCGGATACAAGATGATTTTTTTGACCGTTTCGTGCTACGGCAGGTATATTTCACACCTGGCATATAGGTTAGATGTCATTTTCACATGCATTATGCATTTGACCTTTTGACCGTTTTCATTAACCCTAGGTGCGACCCCGCTTCTTAACCGACACGGAGCCTTCACACTATTATAGAAGTGTAGTTATTTAGCGGTAGGGCTTGTCCGAACATGGGTGCCCTAGTTAGAACCCCATTTTGTCTTATGGCGCCCATATCGTTGTTTTTCCTTAATATTGGGAGTCCTTCGTAGTTACGCCATGTATTTGCGATAAAGACTCATACTTTACTTTGTCTTATGCTAGCCATCTCCCATAAGGACTCCCCCCATTTGTATCAAGTTGTGATTGCATTGCATCATCCTGCTTGGCGCTTGAGCGTTGTGCCAGCACCTGCTTACTCGATTATTATCCTGGTGCATGAGCACTTTCCTTGTCGAGCCTTGCAGAGCTTTCATTTTCCTTTCACAGTTTGATGACCCTTCACCCTAAGGGAACACCCCCCCGAGTGTCCACATCCTGCACATGCTCCCTTGCATTGATCATAGGTATGTTCCACTGCTTGGGACTAGTTTGCTCGATACTTGACACTCGTTCCCTCACCTGTTGTACTATAAGCAATTTTATTCTTTTTCAAGCTTTCCAAATATGAAAAGACCAAAAAAATCAAATATTCCAAAAAGCAAGACGAGATTATGGTTACTACTTCTAGTTGGCAGCTGTTGTGTCGCCTTTGAATAGAGCATTCACTCCACTCCATTCATTATGAGTCAGGACTATAGTAGGACCTTATGAGTTGTACTCGTTTCTCAGTTGTTACTCCACTGGCTGGTTAAGATTCCAGTCATTATGGATCCCTTTGTTGATGCCTCCTGGGTGAAATCGCGAACCTGGGAAACACTTCTGTGACAAACAGAGTGAAAAAAATGGAGCTTGGGCGGATGATCACGCGAAAATAAGTCAACCTCAAACTCTAGGCCGAGAGTTTAAAAAACTCTAGGCCGAGAGTTTTGAGATTTCAAACTCTCGCCCGAGAGTTTAAAAAAACTCTAGGCCGAGATTTTGAACCAATTGCCGCACTGTATTTAAAAAATAAATCTCGGATGAGAGTTTGAACTAAACTCTCGATTGAGAGTTTAGAAGATATTTTTTCAACCGAGAGTTTATGGTCAACAAAACCTGTGAAAATATTAGGCATTTTTCTGCAACCTGCAACTTCAATAAGCCTGAACCCCTGCAAATTTTAAGTATTATTTGTCAGACTTGGTAGCAATGGATTCATCTCTGAATCTAGTTTCCAATGATATAATAATTGTTTCATTTCGATTGGAATTACTATTTATTAATCATTTTGTTCTAAACCTTATCCCTTAAGAATTTTATTACTCTGAAAATCACCTGAAATGAAAATTCAATATCATAACAAAGACAACACCAAAAAATTTGAAATTTCACAGAGATCATAATTGGTGCGTCTTCTTCAAAAGGTGTAATACCCCATTTTGACCCTTAAATATACTAGTTTTTAATGTAAATATTGTATACATGTGATGTATGTTTACCTAGCGTGGAGCTCAAGGCCAAGGCCCCGCTAGTGTATGTTCGTATTTTATTTAAAATGGAAAAGCATTGGACATTATGTTACCCATGTACTATTTAGCCATGGAACATTGTAAAAATGATGTAAATAAACATCAAGCAATAAAATACCAAAACTGGCTATGGAGGCAACGAATGAGAAGGGGCCATGTGTATCCACTAGGGAGTGGTAAGGGGGCTATGGGATTGAACCATAAGCTGCCATATGTCACCTTGAGAACCCATTTGACTTTCCTTGCTGACATTTAATTCTATTGTAAGGAAGTGGTTGAAGAAAACAATCCATGGCTTTAATGGAGCATGGGCAGACCAGAAATTCGTATGGCAGAGTATGGGCTCTGTTTTCTTGTACCACAAGTCACTCTACCTCATGGGGATTGCTTCTTCCTCATCCCCATTCCATTGTGGAAGTTAACAACATCATTTTCCATCCAAAAACGAATTCCCAGCAGTGAGAAAAACCAAAAATCACAATTGTGCAAGAACCCACGTTTTGAAGAGCAAAAAATGCCCAGATTTGGTATTTGACAATGAAATCCAATGGGGGATCCATAGGTATGAACCTTGGGTGAAATTGGGAGTATTGGCTACCCCGAAATCCATAGGAAAACCCAGTTTTTGCAGCCCAGAAAACCAGTGACGGATTTGAGTTATTCGTTGACAGAATGGTGAGCAATCCAAGTGTGGATGCTGGAACAGAGGATTGGATTGCTTGAATTTAGCCTGAGATGTCTGTAGCTCTATGGTTGAGTTCATTGTCCTAGCACCCTCCTCCTCTGCTATTTGCATGCTTGATAAACCCAGCTGTGTGCTGGATTAGCATGACCATTTGAGTGAACCCATGGTTGTGAGTGAGCCTGCCTAGTTCCTCCTTAGTGGATGCATAGCCCAACTCGGGGGTGATCTCTCAGCTGAAATAATAGAGGCTGGACAGAGATCTATGGTTGGGTGGAATGTTTCTCTCACATAGCCAGTTGTTGGACAGCTTCATCTCAAAGATAAGTATTCTCTGTGGTTTGAATGATGTTCATTCTGTGGTTTGCCCTGTATGTTAATTTACTCATGTTACTTGGTGAAATGATTATCTTAAGTTAGTTGGAATGATTCTTGTGCATAGCATGAGAATGGGATTGATTATTATGTGGTTGTTTCACTATTCTGCCCGGAAGAAATATGTTGATGCATTCAAGTTCGTGTGTGTGTCAATATGATTAATTCGTTGTGTTTACTAATTGAGTTGTATTAATTCCATGTTCTGCAATGTCTTAATTAATGACTGTTGTTTACATGCTGATTTCATGATGAAACTGTGTGCATACATAGTGTTTAATTCCGCCGTTCTTGTTGAATATGAATAGGTATGCACAAGTTTTATTTAACCATGCATTTCTAATGAAATTGACTGGGTCTGAGTTTTTCCAATAAGCCCGACAGTTTGGTTAACATTTCCTTCCTTGCACCGGATTGATAGAAGGGGACATTACAAAAGGGTACTTTTAGTTTTTCCAATAAGAGTCACATTTGAAAGAAAACGTGAAGACAAAAACATGTGTCGATAATGCACCATTTTCTAAACATACGTTGTTTCGATAAATAATAAAAAATAGTTCCCAAGTCTTAAAAAACTCAAAATACAGTCCAGGATCCAGTGTAGTGTGTGTAGATTATGAGCCTACAATTTTTTTTCCCTAAAATGAATAACCATCTATAAAAAAACTGTCGTCAACACTAGTCACTCATTATCCATACCTAAAATTTTCAAGTATATGCCGTATGTTGACAACAAATTTGTCCCACAATATGTCCATAATTTAAAAAAAAAAAATGAGTAGAAAGCTAATTCAATTCTCTAAAACCTTTGTGTTTACTTCAAGTTGAAATTCCTAAGGGAGATATGGGTTTGAAGAGGTCGAAGTTGAAAAACATAAAATTTAGCAGTTTTGTTTGTAAAAAACAAGCCAAAATTGTTTCCCAACTTCATGTTTTCACCCTCCTGCATCACATCGTGTCATTATCACCGAGTATTTGAGTCTGTGATGCCTGAGTCTATCCATCTGCTCATGCTCTTGTTCAAAGGAAGTCCTGAAACCAGAGTTGGCCACTCCTCAGATCTCTTGACTATTGCATGTCGGCCATCCTTATTGAGTCAGTCCATTCGTATGCGTTCTTCCAAATATTTTAGCGTAGATGGTACCTCATGCTAGTTGATGGGGGATTCCTTAATGCCCTCCTTCTAGTGAGTTTCGTTCCATTGAATTCAACTCATTTATTCTGGAATTTGAGACTTAGAGTTCGGTTGAGTACCTTGAGGCTTGCAGTCATTAGCGGTAGCTTCTCTCGCCATCGACAGTTTTGGGAATACATCAATGCCCCCTGATTGATGTATTTATCATAGTGTTCGACATCAACACATCTATTCGCACTTTAATGATTGTACTCTGTGCCTTGATGCCCATTTTCATTATTGGTGGGTTATATCGCGTCTGTTAACGGTATACATCATTGACTGGTAATAAGACGATGTCACATCAAGTTCGACCTCAACACCTTTATTCACTTGATGGGACTTGCACCGTAGATGATTTGTGTAGAAGACCCCAGGCGATAGTGGCATTCGGTATGCTACTTATGATCGTGACTTTACATCTGAGATATCACCTCTCAGACATCAGCAGTTTGTACCTCCAGTTTGCACTAGTTCTTTCCTTTCAGCAGGAGACTGTCTCTTATTGTAGATGGTTATGGCTATGATCACCTGTGACATGTATTCATTATATACTGCCTATTCATGGCCATTGTATCAGATTGTTGTATTGTACCGACATGTACTCAGAGATATTATTGTATTATGACGAGCGAGATGTTCCTTCCATTTGTGTCTCCATCACTCCACTTCTGAGATTTATAATGTATTTAAGCCATCGTAGCACCATTCTCTGACCTCACACATTATGGGGCATCTGTTACAACGGAATTTTCCACCTTGTGAGCATCAGCATTGATTGGCCTTCGAGATCCATTTCATTGACTTAGATTGATCATTTTGTTCTCTAGGAACACATTTTCCCCATTTTTGTTCCTGTACGCGAGCTGTTCGACTTTAGCCCGCGTACACGCAGGTTGTTCCACTATAGCTCATGGGTACCAAGTAAAATGGTAAAAATCATTAGAAAATTACTTTTTACTCCCAAAAAGCGGTCTTAGGGTGACCTTTGGCCCTCCATATGCCCCGAAATGCCTCTATGTGTCATTCCACTTACCTTTGGAAGGCTATATATTGAGCTCTTATGGCATATGGAAGGGAGGAGAAAGAGAGAGTAATATAACTCTAGTGGATTTTTGCTGTGACTTGAGTCTACACTCATTGATCCTTGTTGTTGTGAAATTCTTATGTTCACCTCCCAAACTCCTTTTCATAGTTTGAATTTGCCATAGTATGGAGGATTGAAGTGGTGGAGGCCCAAGTGGATAGACCCCGTTCTTGGTTTAGATTGGTTGCCGACAAGAGGTCATATATTGTACTTCTTGTTATTCATTAATGGAAATACTCATTTTTTCGTCCAATTGATGTTGTGAATATTGTTAAATTACATTGGGTTATATTTGCTTATGATATCATGGACCATTGCTATTGATTATGCTAATGTCTTTCACATATTATATGCGCTTGTTTTGTATTGGTTGTTGAGACTAATTTGCAGGTTCAAGTGCACAAGTTGAAAGCTCAATGGGGATCTACTTCAAATATCAGGTTGAAGGTCAGTATTTTCTCCATTATCTTAGCATTGTCATTTATATAGCTTTGCATTGGGAATTGAGTCATTTTCTGGTAGTTAGCTGTCTATAGTGGTCTGCTCCGAAGCCATAGGAAGTTTTCTCCGTAACAGTTCACTACCAGTCAAAAGAAGTAGCTAGTTGTCCGAGCCACAGATTTCCAGCTAATCGCATGAGAATTATATAAAATGGGCCCAGATGAGATTTTGTGACGATACATCATTCCGCACGAACAAGAACGGATTCTATCGGAAGCACATGATGGAATAGCTGGGGGACATTATGGTGGATGAGCAACTGCGAGAAAGATCCTTCGAGCAGGGCTATGGTGGCCAACCTTGCATGGAGATGCCACAGACTATGTGAAGAGCTGCGATGTATGCCAACGAACCAGGAAGCCCTCACGTCGAGACGAAATGCCACTAGTACCACAAGTAACACTGCAGGCCTTCGACAAATGGGCCGTTGACTTTGTGGGACCCATCAACCCACCTGGGAAGAGAACAGGGTCGCGTTCCATCATCACTGCGACAAACTACCTGACACGTTGGGCGGAAGCTACACCAGTAAGATATTGTTCTGCTACAATTGCAACATGATTACTATTTGACAATGTGGTCACTAGGTTTGGGTGCTCAAAATTCTTGTTGAGCGACCAAGGGACGCACTTTGTCAACCAAACAATTGCCGCGATGACAGAAGAATTTCAGATCCAGCACAAGAAGAGTACGCCTTACAACCCTCAAGAAAATGGGACAGTTGAGGCATTCAATAAGATATTGGAGCATGCTCTCACCAAGGTGTGCAATGTGCACCGTGACGACTGGGACCTAAAAATCCTAGCGGTCCTTTGGGAATGTCACACCACATGCAAGCGATTGACTGGACAGACTCCATTTAAGCTTGTTTACGGCTAGGAAGTAGTCATGCCAATGGAATACATAATACCTAGCTTGTGAATTGCGACAGCGACAGGGATGAGCGATGATGGCGCACTGGAGGAATGGTTAACACAACTAATACAGTTTGACAAAGATCGATTCATCGCAGGGTTCCATCAGAAGGTAGAAAAAGATTGCCAGAAGGCGTGGCACGATCACCATGTCAAGACAAAGCACTTTCAGAGTGGGGATACAGTTCTGTTATATGATAGTAAGTTCATGAAACACCCCGGTAAGTTGCAAATGCATTGGTTGGGACCATATGTTATCACTTTTGTCACCAATGGAGGCGCACTACAGTTACAGGTCTGGATGGAGTACTGTTACCTATGTTAGTCAATGGGAATAGGTTGAATCCCTATCACCATGATCCGACACAGAGCAGCTGAAAAAAAAAATGTGGAATGTTAGGTGGCAGGAAGAAAGTGTGTAAGCAAGAGTGGTTGTATCGTGGTTCAGGGTGTGATAGCTGCAGGGTCACGACCCTGTCAAATCAACAATCATTCCTGATTGTTAGCAGATGGAACTTTTTCAGATGATCGGTCTTTTTGGCAGGTATGATCGTAGGGTCAGACACGTTTGGCACATGGCAACACATTGTGGCAGCATGGCCGGTGGTACCACGGGTAACGGTTCGCATGGGCTTGCCACGATGGGAAGTATGGCCGTCGACCACACATGGAGGAAGTCTAGTCTCAACACGCAAGAAATAAATGATGACAGAATCGGCACTGCAGGTGAACGGATTTGCGAATGATTTCCGAAGCAGGTGTCCCGGAAGATGAAATGCATAAATACAGGCACCAACGGCTAGCGGAGCAAAGAAGTATTCACCAGACGTGATAAATCCATGCTATGAGTAGGTTAGGAAATTGGATAAGTTAGGAATTCCAAGGAGGCGGTGGAAATGATCCATTTCATTTTGTGCGGTAGCACACTAGGTGCGCTGCGGGCGCAAACGACGAGTGTGCATGAGCGCCTTGAGCAGGAAGAGACGTGGGCATATGGGTGTCACAAATATGGAGTTTCATATGAGATGTCTAGGTCTGTGGTAGTAGTTCGAAGCTTCATGGTCCTGGTGACCACCAGAATGACAGGGGTGGCTGCCCCGTGGCCCTGGTAGGAAGCAATACAAGGTGCGAAACAGATGTGCCAAAGCAGGTAGCCTGTTTCCCACCTTGGAAACGTCGATGAATCTCTCCCCAGTCTGGAATGAGCATGGATGGAGCCAATAGACTCCGAAGAGGTAGATGATGAAGGTTTCCAGAGACTAGAGGACGAGTGCAAGAATTACATGATAACGAACTAGAAATCGACGGATGGCAATGAGAAGTACACAACAACGAGTTCCAGATGGCAAGAACAGTTTTCAGAATGATAGTACAACGACGGATAAGTGAAAACCACCAGTGTCCAGCTGAAGTGGCTTGGGACGAGCCACAAGTTTGTGTTGGGGGCCTGTTGGCACGGGATAGATCCGTAGGAAGTGCGGAAGCCGACCGGTGCAAAAGGGTCATTCTGTGGAAGAAAGACCCTTCGCGGCATTCGCAGAAGCATAAGAATTGTTAGATTAGTTGAGTCGTACATGTGGACCATTTTGTAATAAGATAAAATCATATAAATAGGGTAGGATTGTAAGCCAAAGGGCATCGAAGTTTTGGATGATCATCCTATCTTTTGGATTCATTTTGTATCCGTGGTATGATGTCTTGACAGTTTCTGCGAGGTTTATTCCGCAGGTTTGGTGAATGAATGGAGATGTTTGGTTATGGTGCTATATTTGTTTTAATCTTCTGCAATGATGAATGAGACTTATGTTATGTGAATGTTTACTTTGGTTGATGTGAATATGTTGTAATGCTAATCCAAATAAGTATGTCGAATAAGCTGTTTTGAATGGTTATTGAACTCTGCAAATGATAAGTTAATAGTATGTTATTAATGTTATGATCTCTGGTTAGTGCGAAGGTAATGTGTGCATATCCTCTAAACAACTGCGGAGTTTGGGTTGATAGTTTGTTGGCGATAGACGAAGTGAACCCCTGTTGATAGATGCTGCGTCAACAACCCAATTCATGAAATAAATATTTAATCAACACTACTTCTACTGGAAAGGAAGTCACACCTTCGCATTCAACTACACACAACAAGTAACAACATTCTACCAATCTAGAAAACAACTACTACGAATCTAGAACAAATATTTAAGAGAGAATGCACCTGCTATAATATTGAAGAAAGCAATGACCCTTTAAAAGAGATTAAACCAAAGTGCACAAGTAACATGAAGCTCTATCCCATGGTAACAACTATGATTAGTGATGACTAGAAATTACATCTAATAGTTAATATAAATACTGTTGATTACAAATAGTTGCGTATGCAATAACATCCAACAGTAATGAATAGCAATTACAAGAACTAGCAACAACTACGGGTACTAATAATTATATAAACCATCTACGATAAATCTACTTAACAAATAAATGAAATAGAAACACTTGGTTAGTGAAGGGGACCCTTCCTCCTTTGATCAGGGCTATTGGAACAACTCAAAAATTAACACTCATATTGCACTCATACTCCGTCTCTCTCTCTTTTCCTAGCCAGCTCCCTTTCACGTGACGAATCACTAATTTATAAATTTTTGGATGGAAAAATATACAAACATAATATCAGAACGCCTTGAGAATAAGAGATTCTCAAGGTTGTTCATAACAATACATAGCACAAGATCTGTTTGCACATACATGCTATTACAACAAGTCTATAAAATAATATATTCTATTAAATAATCACAACTGTAGATAGTTGCAACGGATGGAACTTCTCATATCTCCTTATGATTCAACATTGCTACGCTAGCACATATCTACTCCTATACTTGAGCACTGATTGAAGATCAATGCTCAAGTATCAAATGAAATCGTAAATGTGGTGGCAACAACATAATTCTAGGAGTAGAAGTGCTTAGAAGTAACAACATAAAAAAAGAGATATTATCCAGGCCCGCGTGGGAGTAACGACATCCAATCTTGAGAAGACAATGTCATATTCTCGTCTTGCAAGTACATACCTTCAAGCCATCTCATCAATAACCCAAAATAAATCATGAAACTACTTAATAACCTACATTATGACTTAAAACAATGTAACACAAGAAAAAGGCTATACCTTAGGCAAGTTTCAAGGTATAAACAAGATATTATCAAAAAGGATAAAAGGATGGCTCAAACATTTCCTCATATCAAGATAAATGGATGACAAAAGAGTACAAATTAGGGACCCAACATCTCCTCACAACTAGACCCACTGCATGTCCTCATGCAGTTGAATTCTATTTGATCTAAGTTGGCTAAGGAGTAGGTCTCATGCAACGTACTAAGCTGATAAGCCTCTTGTGTGTCTTCTCCAAGAAATCTAAAACCTATGGAAACCATAACCTTTGCACCCCAATGTTGCTCTATCCCTGCCAAATCATACAAAGGGTGGTACTTTTTTGTAGGTAGCCATGTTAGAGGGAAATGAAATTTTAGGTTGATCCACCTAATCCCTCTTTTCCTAATACATTGGATATACCTATTCAATTGCCCCATATCCCTCTTGAAATTTGGAAACCCAAAATGTTCCCTCCTTTTGATCTCCACTATAGACATTTCCCATCTCCTTTTGTAACCCTGCAAAGCCTCATATGCGAGGTCATTGATACAAACAACACACTGGGAAAGAACTTGTGCCCGAATATTCATAACCAATCTTGAAAGATAAGGAGATATATAAATATGGGTTTAAGCTCTAATAAGATCAACTGTGTTAGCTGGTTATGCTCTGATCCTTAATTCACATATGACCCAGTTTCTTTCCATAGTTTCTTGGGCCATTTTCCATTTAATCTGATGCAACAAATATGCCACAAAGGTTCACAGCTGAATATCCCCTATGTAGGGTGTGGGATTAAAATTTCTCTCATGTGGTAGGATGAAATCATGAAAATAAAATTCACATAAGGAATGTTATGTAACCATATTAGCTTCATAGAAAACTTCCCAGAATGATTTAGCATTAGTGAATTGATAGGGCCTACCTTTGACTATAGATGGAAACTGAAAATGAATGAACTACTCTTGTACGAACATGGAATATATAAGGGAATGTCCCCTGCAGCCCAATAAATCATGGATTAATGAACACATGTTGTGCTTCTCTTCTTCTTGCCTCTTGACTTAGCCCTACGCTTCCTTCAATTTATTCTGATCCTACCCCTGTTGTTCCTTCTCTATTATGTAAAGGGTTAGTTATCCTACTTTCTTCTCTTCCATACTTCTAACAATCTATCAATGTTCCTAAAGATGAACCTAACTCTCATTATAGCACATTTCCAATGCTTTTTGTTTACAAAGTTCATCCTGTAAAAGCACGGGAGAAGGGAATTCAAAGGTATAAACCCCAACCTCCCTTGTTTCCACTTGTTTGTGTAGATATCATTTTGCGCTTTATGTCTGGAGGAACATATCCATCTAGTCCAAAGTTATCATCCCAAACTAAATAAGGCTCCACTTTCACCTTCCTAGTCATCCTTACCTTTGGAGAGGCTAAATTACTAAAGGTTTTGTCTACTTCAGCAAGGGTGTTTAATCCTGATGCATTGGAAAAATATCTTATATGTTTCTTCAATTCTTTAATTTTCTGTGTCAATTTTAAATTTTTTCTCTTCAATCTCACAAACTGTTTAACCAAAGAGGGTGGTTTCCTCTTACCTTTCATAGCACCCATCATACTCATTTCTCCTCTCATGTCCTTGATTTCCCCCACAATGACACCAAAATGTTGGGACTTTTTAACTGTCTTTCGAGGAAAACTAAACAACATTCACATTAATTATCAACCTAGGGTACGCATTTATTTCAAGGTTACATGCAAGGTATATGTAGGCTACAATTTTATCTTATAGTGTCAGTGATACTAAATGCTCATGCAACTGGATGTATGGAAAACTCAACCAAACCCACTCTTTCTTGAAAAGGAAACACACTCCTAATTAAATTGCACTCAATTCATGAAAGAAAGATTTAATGAACACTACTTCTACTGGAAAGGAAATCACACCTTCGCATTCAAATCCACACAACAAGTAAGTACATTCTACCAATTTGGAAAACAACAACTACATATCTAGAACAACTCATTAAGAGAGAATGCACCTACTATAATATTAAAGAAATCAATTTCCCTTTAAAAGAGATTAAACCAAAGTGGAAAAGTTATAATGAAGCTCTATACTGTGGAAGTAACAATTGTGATTAATGATGACTAGAAATTACATCTAACAATTAATATAAATACCGTTGATTACAAGTAACATCATATGCAATAAAATCCAACAATAGTGAATAGCAATTACAAGTAACAACAATAACTACAGGTACTAAGGATTATATAAACAATCTACAATAAATATACTTAACAAATAAATGAAATAACAACACCTGGTCGGTGAAGGGGGGCCTTCCTACTTTCATAAGGGTTGTTAGAACAACTCACAAATTAATAGTCAGACTGCACGAACCAACATATCTTCCATTAAAACATAAGGAAATTACAACAAGGTCCAACAATACTCTATCCCACTCTCTCTCTCTCTCTCTCTCTAGCTAGCTCCCTCTCACGGGAGGAATCATTGATTTATACATTTTTGGATGGAAAACACTCCAAACATAAAACTAGAACGCCTTGAGAATCAAAGATTCTTAAGGCCATTCATAACAATACATTGCATGAGATCCATTTGCACATTTGTGTTGTTACACCAAGTTTATAAAATAAGACATTATGTTAAATAATCACAACTGTAGATAGTTGCAATGGATGGCACTTCCTATATCTCCTAATGACTCAACATCACCATGCTAGCACATATATGCTCCTATACTTGAGCATCAACTAAAGACCAATGCTCAAGTATATCAAATGAAATCATAAATATGGTAGCGACAATGTAATTTTGGGAGTATCAACGCTTGGAAGTAACAACATACCAAAAAGAGATATTATCCAGGCCCGTGTGGGAGTAACGACATCCAATCTTGAGAAGACAATGACATATTCGTGTCCTGCAAGTACATACCTTCAATCCAATTCATCAATAACCCAAAATTAGTCATGAAACAACTTAATAACCTGCATTATGACTAAAAAAATGTAACACATGAGAAAGGCTATACCATAGGCAAGTTTCAAGGTTATAAACATGATATCATAAAAAGGGATAAAAGGATGGCTACATAATGTCTTCAAATCAAGATAAATGGATGGAAAAAATTGTATGAATCGGGGACCCAACATATGCATTTTCATTGATGCATATAGGTCTATGGAACCTTTAGATGCATTCCCCCCATGAAAGTAAATTGTTCTTCATGATTAATTTGTTAGATTATGTTTGTGATTTATGCGCAAATTTGACTCAGAGAGAATGAAGTAGATGCCAAGGATTCTCTGCATCTCTCCAATGCCTTTCTAGATTCTCATGATTAGGTACACAACTCAGGAAAATGTTTCTGATCCTCATTTAGTGTTGTTAAATCAATCACCATTTTTCTTTTGTTATGTTAATGGTTTTGAGTTTTCTTGGTGATATTATTTAATATGAGTATTGACTATACTTTTTCATAGAAATTATCGTGCATTGACAGGGTGATGCAGTCAACAAGAACTTGAATATATTGTAATCCATATTGCTTGGTGTCACTTGAGACACTAGGAAGATCCATATACTTAATGTTGTATATAAGTACGAGAAGAGACCAGAAGCTTAAAAAATAGACTCTACAAATAGACTAGAGATGGAAAATACAACAGTGTATAACAATACCACTAGTGAGGATGTGTCCATTTATTAGAAGTCTATTATAACATCTCTTTCTTTTGGTTTTTGGGGGTAATTGTTATGCAGATTTGCGAATAAGAAACATAAGGTGTAGGAATGGAATATATAAGCACAGTGGAGCAAAGAATTAAGGTAAACACATTTTTTTTTTATTATGAATGATGTTAAGCAGAGTAAATACACTTTGTGGAAGTATACAATGTTCATATTTCTTATATATTTATAATATCGACGAGATGAGGGGTTTTATATATTAGTATTAGAAATAAAATACTTTGCAGGCATATAAAGGCAAGAATAAGAGCAAAGGCACAAAGAGATTTTTCCAGCAGGATATTTTGATGGGATTGTGTGGTTCTTAGGAAGTGAGGGTTGTGCTTGGTACCCATTTCAACACTACAAAGGTATTAAGGTTGGAACAAAGGAAATGGACACAAAGGCATGAGCAAATGTGCAAATGGCATGAGAAGCACTTGGAGGATATGAAAAATATTTCGACCTTGAGGAGAGGTTGGGGGCATAAATTAAGATGTGAGATATTTTGCAACACAATTTGATTTCTATAAGTGTAAAATTTTATGCTCAAACGGCTTGTGACATGGAAACTAACAAGGTTTATAGTAGAGACTTGTTATAAAACAAAAAATAAGCAAGCATTTTACATTATATGAGAAACATAAAATAAAGAACTTCACACTAGGGAGCTCTAAAATTAATCACCTAGATTTTGGTATCCAAGATTGCATGATTTGGGTTCTAGAAGGACATATTTATAGAGTGGTGATTGCATCACTACAAAGTTGTAAGCATCATGTGATCCTTATTACATAGTTTTGGTTAATAATTGTTGAATACTTTTTGTTACATTATTTTTCTGAAATATGTTTTGAACATGGCTGGCCTAATGAATATTTGGTGGTTGTGATAAAATTATTATTTGACAAAAATTTTCCCTTCTCATGAAGGTACCAAAAAGTTGATTATCTGATTAGTGACATCGATGTAGATACAAGGTTCAATAAGCAATTTATTTATAAGTTCTATGAGGTCTATCTTTTGTTTAGTTTATCTAGGATTGATCATTTTTAAGTTTTAATTCATTTGTATAGATTTAGGAATGCATGCTTGAATGTTTGGTAGCCAATCATTTTTCTTTGGTGTCTTTATGTGTTGTTGCTTAAGTGAAGAGTCAATTTTTGCAAGCTAACCCAATAGTTCGAGTTGATATTTGTGGTCAAGGATGAAACCAGTAGATGTATGGAGGTAACTAACTATCTTCCCTATTTTATGATAATTGGGGTTTTACCTTCTTGGACCAAAATGTTGAAATATTCCTGAAATTGTTATGTTTGAATTATGTGTAAAGCATTTTGTTTTTATGTTTTTGTGGGTAAATATTGGAATTACCAAGCCATCCTTATTTTGTTAGAGTCCAATTCCATTTAAGATTCAAGTCAAGACCAGGCAAAGCATATGCATTCTTCTTGGGTACTTCATTTCTAACCTTTTGTGGAAACACATTAAATATAAGATTCATTCTATGTTGAATTTGTGCCAAATTTGGGGAGATTGCCCTTGAGCAACAAAAAATTCTCAATTTTAGTTTTTTTTAGGCCCACCCTTGGTACTAGGGAAGGCACATACTTTAAGTACTATATTTCTATCCTTGTTCTATATGCAATGCAAGATAAATAATATTTGCACCATGTTGCAAGTTTTATGACAAATCCTAGATGTTGTCCTTAGGCAATTCAAATCATTATACTTACCGTTCTTACTATGCCTGCCCTATGTAGTACCCTATCCGTTTCTGGTTTCCAAAGCACCTTGAAGATGTTGTGAGCTATTATGTCCCTATTACTAATATACCTGTCAAAACATCATGTTGTCTACTTAGGTTCTTGTATATCTACCCTTATTCTCTTGGTAACATATGAAAAATAAAATTTACATTGCATAACAAAATTTGTACTAGCTCATGGATGGTTGTTCTCAAGTGAATTATATTAAATGGTTTAAAACTTTTAAATTTTGTTACTAGGCTTGCCCTTGCTACTTGACCTAACTCTGGCAATGAAAGCGCCTTCTTGTTTTGAATTGTGATTCCTTGTGTATCTATCTATTGTTGTAAAATTTGGTTCCATGTGAGTATATGTGGTTTGATAACCATCTTGTTATAATTATAGTGCTTTATGAGGTAAATGTGGTATTTTAGTTTTGAAAATTATTTCATCAGGACTTCATCATGCTTTAAAACATGATGAAATTATTGCACGAAGATGTGCATTCTGCAACTTAGTATGGAAGATATTGTAATGTCCATTCTATTTGTATTGCTTGTTCCAGGAGGCACATTCTATAACATAATATGGAAGAGATTGTAACATCCATCTAGTCTGTAATGTTTATGTGGACCAAAAAACAAAAAATAAATAAAAATATTTCTAAGTCCACTTAATAAGTTAAAATAATAATAATAATAATAATAATAATCAATTAATTCACATATACACATGCACAGATAGGTATCATCCTAGATCCATCTTAACCTTAGATCTATCAAGCAATATAGGGAGGAAATAAATTGTCTGAGAGGGAATTGATCTCTCTCAACAATTGACAGAGTTGGGTTTAAGATGAATTTATAGCAGTGTTGCTTTTAGTGCATTACTCATAGAAGGTCATTATTGTTTATTAGTACTCCTCCCTTGCATTTCATCACTAGTATCCTTTGGTTTCATACACTAGTACAAAATGGATAGTTAGTGACTAAAAAAACAACTAAAATTTGGATATAAATGACTATTTTCTAGGCCGCGACTAACAGTAGCAAATTACCAATCTCTTTTCATCCGACTAACTTAGTTGTATATCATTTAGTGATATACAACCATGGTTAACTAAAGTCAACTATGAAAACCATAGTCAACCATTATCAACCATGGTCAATGACATTCAAACATGGTCTTACATAATCAAACATGCACAACCATGGTCAACGAAGTAATCCATAGTCAACATTGGTTAGCTAACAATGGTGAAACAAAGTCAATGTTACCTAAATAAACTGAACCATACACAACCAAGGTTCACTAAAGTAAACCATGGTTAACCAAAGTTGAACAATAGTCAACCATGGTGCATTCCTGAGCTAAGCAAAGCCAAACATGGTTTACTAATGTCAACCATGGTTAACTAAAGTCAACCTTAGTCAACCATGGTTTACTTTAATAAACCATGGTCAAACAATAGTCACCCATGTTTAACTATGATCAAACTTAGTCAACCACCATGGTTAATTAAAGTCAACTATGAAAACCATAGTCTACCATGGTCAACCTTAGCTAACAAAAGTCAATCATAGTCAACCATGATAAACTAAAGTCAACCATAGTCAACCATGGTTCACTAAAATCTACCATGTTGAAATAATAGTTACACATGGTTAGCTATGGTTAGTCTTAGTCAATCGTGTTCAAACATAGTCCCTGTATGTTTGGTTGAGCTAGCCTAGGGACTTGACACTGTGATCTGTTACTTGTAGCTCACAACACTCAATCATTCGAGCTAACCCACCTAGCTATTCTAACTCATCATAGTTACATCGATAGGAATTTTTATTTTGAAATTGGATCGAAGGTACTAGATTTAATAATCTTTTAATGTAAAAATTCCATCCTACGGATAAGAATGATTGATACTAGAATATACTTGGTCGAGTTCACTCTATTAATGGATCTAATTGATTGGATTAACCTACTTGCATATTTTAATCCAACTGTTTGTCATTACTCCAGTAGTTTAGTGTTGATTAAAATGTTTTTAGGCCCTTCATCCATTTGTTCAACCACGTACTAGTTCAATGTATATTCCACCATGTCCTCCTTGCCTGTCCTTTACGTGTTACACAGAATTTTTGGCCATTTCAATATGTGCCCTAACAAATATCCATTCACCCATTATGGTTTGATGTGTTTTGAATGGTTTGAGGCGATTTGAATGGAAGGTGGAGTGGTAGCAATGGGCGCCTGCATAAATATATCTAGGATCATTGTAGCACGACAAGGAAACCGCTGATTAAGTTTTAGGAGGCAATGCATAGTAAGTTTCTAAAGGCCATAAAACAAAGAGATAAGGAAAGGATAATTAGGAAAGAGTCCTGGAAGCACCAATAAATGGTGTGTTTAACAAGAAAAACAAATTGCTCGCTCAGGACCAGGCACTTGCCTCCACCCAGAAGCTGCCATTATTGTGTTATTGGAGAAGATCATTGCTTAATGAAAAAATTTCAGCCAAACTTGTAGAAATTTGTCCCTCAAAATGAATGTGGGTAAGAAGAAGGATATGAGACTACTTCCTCCTTTTTTTCATCGTTCTCAGCATTATATGCATAGAAAATTATTTTAACTAGTCTTCTTTGGAAAACACATGCAAATCAAGAAAAATGCATAACGTAAAAGTTCTCTTATTGTTCTAGTAGAGTTATAAAAAAAAAATGTATTAAAGTTACCTTTATACTTGTCAACACAATTTCCTGATTCTTGGGGGATTGCGCAAAGTACCACAATTTAGACTTGATTAATGAATCACACTATTAACTCGATCGAGTATTGTTATAAATTGATTGAATTCTAGATAGTTAAGTAGATAAACCCACATCAACCATATTAATCGTGAAATAAAGAATTATATCATGTTATTCTTTATCTCACACTCGATTATTTAGTTACCACAAACATATAGCTGCCTGCGCAACCCATAATGCAACCGCTTATGATATTATACTCTTATCAGCGTTGAGAATCGAAAACAAAAAGAGAATCAAATTCCTGTAAATTGTGACTATGATTCCAATGCTAAAGCATACTACTATTAATTAATCACTGGGAGAGATAAAAAGACCATTGTAGATATGTTTTTATTAGTTTTTTAGATTACTATTAAGATGGGTTCTCATTAATGATAATTATTTTATATTATCTTTTATTGAATTATTTAATGATATTTAAGAGAAAAACTTAATGTTAAAGATTAATTTATATTTAATTAGATTAAATTGAGTTATTAAATACTTTGAATTTTATATTTTTATATTTTTATTTATTTATAACAACATCCATGTTCAAATAAACTATTGGAATTCATCAATTTAAAAACAAATTAAACAAGTCCAAAGATGTTGTGTTGTAAAATATATTAGAAGAAAATATGTAAAATTGCCAAAAACAATCTACCCTTTTAAATTACTTCCACCTTATAAAAATGAATTGATCATCCTACCTTCCATCATAACTTAAGTTTGTCCTACTTTATCATTTATATTTTTTTTGGATATCTGTGTTACATTTCATACGAATTAGACTATATTTTAAGAGTGTGTGATATATGATGATTGGTATTATTTTCCACTATTTTTAATAATAGTGTCAATGAATATATATCAACTATTTTTAAAAATGTGATTGTGTTAATTATCTATCTCTTTCATAATTTAACATATAAATTAAAAAAATATTAGAAATAAAAGAATTTATATATATATTAAACATTTTGAATTATATACAATCAAATTCAACCAATTGAATTTATGATCAACTTCCCTACTATCTTATCCAATTATCTTTTACCTATAATCAAATCATCTAAACCTATAATCGAATTAACATGGACAAATAAAAAAATGTGTCTTAACTTGGATTTTCAAAGTCCCATATTTTCTTAGGGGTTCATGTCCTCTGATGGGACATAAACACACTATGCCATTGATCTACATTAGACGATGTTTGACATCTTATGGACCATTCATCCGACCACTTATGCCACTGCCTCTGCTTGCTTTCGCCTTTTCTTCCGCCTTTGGAGTGATCCATATTTAACGCGTGCTGTAGTTATGCCCAAATATTACCCTTTATCTTATAGCTTCCCACTTCTGAATATTGAGACAAAGTAATTCATCTTCGAATATTGAGACATAGTAGTTCAAAATATAATTAAAGAAAAGATCATGTTTGTTCAAGAATGTATTGCCTCCACATATGAGAATCAGATGTCTGCAAAGTAAAAGAGAAGGATACCCAAGAAAGAAAGAACCATTGATATTGTTGCACAAATTGGTAACGTTTGTAGTGAGCTATTGTGTTTCTATTTGTGCAAGCTACCATGATTAAAAAAAAGAGGTTTTGTATCACGTTGAACCTTTGATGAAATTAGGCATGAGAAGGATAATGCATTTTGTGGTATGAAATCCAACCGTTTGAGTGCACATAGAGATTTTTATGTCAAATGGATCCATACAGTTCGACATGATTTTTTATGGAATAGAGTATGTCGTCTAATTAGAGAGAATCTCAACCCTAAACCATTTCAACTAATTCATTGTAGCCTTTACTGGAATAGTAAAAGCAACCTATGATTATAAATTAAGGTTTGAGTGAGTTTAACCATGGGGAACATATGTTGATATGAAAGTACAATTTTAGTGGGTTTAACTATTAAGAGCGCATATCCTCCTTGGATACTACAAGTTCAAATTCATAAATAGTATGGTATATAAATATTTATAAACTTAGCAATGTCATCGCTAGAAGGTGTTTAATCGAATATCCTCTTTTAGTAATGCCTAGAAGGTATTTTATCCTAAAAATAAGGTCTCATACAACAATTTTATATTTCTCATACACTAGCAATCAACCATAGGCAATTTGAATCACCATATTTCCAACAAAACTTAAGCTATGAGATATATGTTGGCGATTGTAGCTTCGTGAGGTATCCTCCAACAAAGTCGACCCTACATAATAAAAACAACAAACAATTAGCAATTGTGCACCGAGGAAATTCGTCCCCATTCAGCTAGTGAAGTCGACCCCATAAGAGGAAAAATTCAACACTTGAACAATATAAATAGAGTGACGTCTCACTCACTTTACATAAGCAATTAGCTCAAGCTAAGCTGAATAAGTGCACAGTTGAGGAGAGAGAAAAACAACTACAGAAGAAGACATTCTTGGGTTTGCTATCTTTGGATTCATCTTATATATCTGATGTATGTTGTATCTTGAATTATATCTTTAAATAAAGAAAGGTTGCTGGGTTTTCTTCCCTTGAGTAGAAGAATTTCCTAGGATAAAATCTCTGTCTTTGTTTTTGTGCTTTGGTTATAACTTATTCTTTCAGTGATCCTTATTTGGTTCCACTGAAAATAAAGTGAAATTATACTGTTATATTAAAAATTATAACATGGTATCAGAGCAGTGCTGAAAGAAGCCATTGTTAGAAACTAGGGCTTCCAATTTCAGAGATTTCCAACCACATATTTGATCCAGAAGAGTGTCTTGGAAATCTCCCTAGGAGGGCGTACTTATATGTGGAAGTAGATCTTAATTCTAAGAATTTTCAGTTTTTCCCTAATTCTTTTTACTAGGTCAGTTTCTTTGGAAACTAGGGCTTCCTGTTTTATCCATTTCCCTCCACATATTGGTTCAATTCTTGGTGTTCCAAGAGCTCACCTTGGCAGGGCACACCTATTGGTGAAGTTAGATTCCAATTTTGACAAGTTTCAAATTTTGACCCTCTCCTGCTAGGGTTTCTGGATCAAGTTTCAATTTCCAGCCTGCTATCAAGATGAACATTGTTAAAGTTGAAGATAGACTTGATGGGGATTTCAACTTCAATTAATGGAATTCTAGGGTACTCATCATCTTAGAAGAGAGTGTTCTTCTAAATTTTTTGGAAGAGGGAGTACCGAAACCAAAAGTAGAAGCAGAGAAGCCATCATGGAAGAATAATGATGCCAAGACAAGAAGGATTTTGATAGACTTTGTTAAAGATCATTTGATACCTCAAATATCCCAGAAGAAGGCGACCAAAAGAATGTTTGCTACCTTGAAGAAGCTATTTGAGAATAGTAATGTCAACATAACACTTTCCTTAAGACCCAATATCAAGATGACTGGAATAGACTCAATTACATCCTACTTTGTGAAGATTTCTAAATTGAAAGATCAATTGGCCACCAACGGGAGATAGTTGCAAATAGAGAGATTGTTATGATCACTCTCAATGATCTCCCTCATTTTTTGGAGCCTTTCAGTCAGAGTATTAGTGGGAAATCCAAATTTCCCAAGTTTGATAGATTATGGGAAGATTATACTTAGGAAGTTACTAGACTTGCATCTAGAGGCAATATGAATGCCTCCCATCATGAAGCAATCCAAGCCCTTGCTGCACATGCTAAAAGAGGAAGATGAAGGGGAAGGAATAGTCATGGTAGAAAAGATAAATCAGAAAGATTAGATCCAGTTCCAAAACAAGAAAAGAAGAAGGATCTTTCACATATTCAGTGCTACATGTGTGACAAATTCAACCACATTGCTAGAAATTGTCCCTTGAAGAGAAATCAACATGCCTCAACCGTTGATGTTGACTAAGAGAATCCACATAAGAAGTCAATAAAAGTAGATAATGATTAAGTAGAGTTATTATTTTGATCTACTTCTTGAAGACTAGGAATCTGAAGACGCACCTAACAGACTCCAGGAGAAAATGATCAAGGATCCGAGATCAGATAATGGAGGAGAGTGCATCTCCTCTGACTTCTGTGATTTTTGCAAGGAGGCATAGATCAAGAGGGAGCCAATAAAACACATAAAAGATAAGTATTTGTATTTGAGCTGTCATTTGAGCTATTCCTTAAATCTATGAGTGTTTATTTAAAGGATATTGTTCGTAACAATTATATGTAGATTTATGATGCAATTATATATGACTGAGATTGATGAGTAGTAGGATCATGTAGTGCATGTTATGTATATGTTGAGTAAGTAGCCTATTGTGTTGCACCACATCCCATGAGCCCTTAATGGAGCTAGTCTAGATGAAACCTCTTTGTTAACATGTTGAGAGCAGTGCACGCTCTTGATAGTGTGTTCTGGTCGAGATGGAAGCCATCCAGATAGTTACTGTTTGTGTTTGGGATATGGATGGGTGTTGTGTTGTAGCATTGGCTAAGATGATAAATTCCCTTGAATGGTTATATAACTATGTGAACTATGTCATTATGCATAAGAGATTGTCATTGCATTGAAATATCAATATGATTTGATTCAAATCCATGATTATGCAATTTTGCTGACTAATGGACCGAATTTGACTTGTAGGAAAGACCATGTGCTATGGCCTACAAGAGAAGGATGATAAGGCTTGTGTCGAGGAATAAGTGATGAGTATTTAGATGCAGAGGGAGATGGATACCCCAACACAGAGAAAATAATTGCAGCTCAGTTTGCTAATCATGATGTTTCATATTGATGATCTGTTCCATATCAGGATAGAAAGGCTCATTGTTAGATGCAGAGGAGGTCATCCTATGGATTTGAGATGCAGGATTTTGGCCTGATGTATTACTCCATGGGAGTGGATGTGTGTCATAGATTAGATGGGATCTTCCTTGGTCAAGGGAAGTATACAATGGAGACTTTGAGCCGATTTGTACACTCTCGTGAGAAGCTATTTTTTCTTTGTGAAAGCTAGTGTTCATGATACAGTTCAAATTGACATCCGGGATGACACCTTGTATAGGATAATGGACTAGTCTGTGAGTAGCTCCAGAGGGAAAATATGATACATATTTCTAGAGGGGGTTTGCAGCACAGTTCTAGAGGGAGTCTAGAGTGATATCCAGTGACATAGAGAGAGTGAGAGGATCATCATAGTAGACTTACTTGATGAGAGATAACACATACGGAGGAGAAATAATGTCTAGTAGTGCATCTTGCAGTTGTATGTTATAGTGTAGAGGGGAGAAATATAGCTCTTGTATATTCCTACATATGATTAGATTGTCGACATTCTCACCCAGCCTCTTCCCAAGGAAAAGTTTTTGTACTTTAGAGATAGGCTTGGAGTGGTGGAGAATGTCTCCCTCATAGAGAGGGAGTTTTCAACATCAATGATATATTCTCCCTAGACCAAGAATGATGGAAATATCCATGTGAGGGAAAGATCTCTATTGTGGACATATCGATGGACTGATATGTTGTGCATGGGCACACTCCTCATTGAGTTGAGTTACCATGAAATGCATGGGTTCACTAGTTGAGTTGAGTTTCCAAGAGATGCATGAGCTCACTCCTCGTTGAGTTGAGTTACCATGAGATGCATGGGAACACTCCTCGATGGACAGAGTTGAGTTACCATGTGATACTACGCTCCTCGATGAACTAAGTTAAGTATGACACTTCTCGATGGACTGATTTGTGTTGTAGCCTTTGGGTTCATGCCCAACAACCCTTATGGCTAGGAATGATTATGCTCCTCGATGGACTAAGTTGAGCTGATTTGTACTCCTTGATGGATTGAGTTGAGTATGACACTTCTTGATGGACTGAGTTGTGTTGGAAGACCTTTCTTATGATGACAAGATGTTCAAGACAAGCCGTGATGCTCAGATGATAACCAAATGTGTTCTTTCCTGATGATACCTCCCTAGATAAGAGGGAGTATTGGTGATTGTAGCTTCGTGAGGTATCCTCCAATAAAGTCATCCCTACAAAAGAAAAAAAAAACAAACAATTAGCAATTGTGCACCTAGGAAAGTCGGCCCCATTCAACCAGTGAATTCAACCCCATAAGAATAAAAAGTCAACACTTGAACAGTATAAATAGAGTGGTGGCTCACACACTTTACACAAGCAATTCACTCAAGCTAAGATGAACAAGTTCCCAATTGAGGAGGGAGAAAAGAAGCTACAAAAGAAGGCATTCTCGGGTTTGCTATCTTTGGATTCATCTTAGATTTCTGATGTACATTGTATCTTGAATTATATCTCTGATTAAAGAAAGTTTGTTGGGTTTTCTTCCTTTGAGTATAAGGGTTTCCCAGGATAAAATATATGTCTTTGTTTCTGTGCTTTGGTTATTCTTTCAGTGATCCTTATTTGTTTCCGCTGCAAATAAAGTGAAATTATACTGCTATATTAAAAACTATAATAATAGATAGCAAAAGAATTCTTTTATCCAAAAACAAAAAGGTATTATACATCAACTTGGTGTTTTGACGCACATTAGCAATTAACCCTAATCAATTTGAACCAGTTCTAAAGCTAGATTTTGCTAGTTGTTCATGTTGTTCATTGCTTTAGCATTTGTTCACACAAATAAGTATGTTGTGAAAGAACGTTTAACCTTGAAAATATGTGATATAGACCTAGATCATTTCAGATCACAACTATTGACCTCATTGCAGTCCTGATGGGAAAAAAACAGATTTGACTTGTTGGTTGAAGTCAATACTAAACCTAGAAATGGTGGAAAATTCAAGGTAACTGATATTCAACATTGAATTATATCTTCGCTTATTTGAGTAGATGCAAGAAGCACCTTGGGTAACTCAAAATAAACACATAACTTGATATTCTAAAGGTTAAATACAAAAAACGCGAATCCAATCCCAATCAAAATCTACACCAAGTGGCCCACATATGAGGGGTTCAATATTCACCCTAGTATCTAGATGTACTTATGATTTTAATGATAAAAAAAAATCCCCATCTTGACATCCATGGTTAATCACTTCACCAATTTCAATTTTGTTCATCAATTTGACAAATGCAATTGAACAATACTTACCTCCCTTCTCCCTCCCTTCTCAACAAAAGTTCTACATTGTCCATTGTATACAATTTTATGCAATTTTCCTATCTTGTGGACATTTACATGCTCCCCAAATGTTACTCTTTTGACTATATCTACAAGTATACCAATTTCATTTATCCTTCTATATGCATCTCCACTAGCAACACAATGAGATCATAGATCACAACTCTTACTAATAAGCATTTTGTCAAGCCACATAATTGAATCTAATTTATTACTTTATGCATTTCCACGAAAGTTGGATGATGACAATTTTCTTTTAACTATCTAACAAATATATAGTATCAAGTTAGAATATGTAATACTATAAAAAAATAAAGATGTATATTCATCCAAAAGACTCATTTTTTCGAGAAATTTGTCTCTTCAGTATACCTTTCTCCCACCCCTTTCACATAGATACCATGTGAACAAGGATTGTATATTCTTTTCTTTAGCCTCATGTGACATGAATTTAGTATTGTTGGACCTTGAATTTTTTATCCAATCAACAACAATAACAATTTTCTTCACCATGTGTGTGGCACGGTCCTAGGATCAAGAGAGTAATATTGTCCATCTAAATTTAATATTACCATTTTATTTATCAAAATCCCAATAAAACATTTGTTTTATAATTCAATTACAAAAATGTAATTGTTTCTATTGGAATACAACCTCAAATGAGCTCTTGATGATTTTATAGTTCACATTCCATTTAACAATTTGGCATGGTTTTGGTTGATTTTCCAAAGGTAAACTTACCTTGACCTATTCAATTTTTGTCTGTCAAGTTATTTTTGGTCTTGCATGCCTTATATGTTTCAAGGAAATATTTCCTCAATTCAATGACATGTTCTACACAATGGAATACTTAACCTTTTGCGCCCTCGATGCAATAGATATCCACTATTATGGCATGGAACTAATTTGAATCATAGGATGATGCTACATTCCTCCAAATACCTGACATAAATTCTCTCACCCGCAACAATAAGGTTCCCTTCTATTGCTCGATCTCCATCACATTGACTCCAAAACAAGTGGATATGTCCATGGGTAACATAGTATCCTTGGGGATGTACCAGAAGGACCCATCACTAAAACAATATAATTCAAGGCAACATAATTATCATCAATAGGGGGAAAACCCTGCCCAAATAATTCCTAATCAGATCAAGATACTCCCAATTCCCAGACTACCTCCAATATTGAACAAAAAATGTCCCTAACCAGATTAGGATACTCTCCGATCACATTTGGCATTTTGGTTTCATCATGTTTGTGTCACAATTGCAACATGTTTTTCATGTGATAAGGCTCAAAGAGCCTTATCTATGTAACCCATAAATGAAAGCCTAAACCATGGAGAGGAAACAATGGAATAATAGAAAACCAAGAACATATTGCTTGCTCATTTACTTGCCCAAGGGAAATTCTTATAATTTTAAATAGGTCCACATTAAACTATCAAACAATAGGTCAGTTTGCTAACAATATTTATAAGGTAGGTTTATGTTATTTCAAGCACAAATTCAATAGGCAAGGATCACACTTAACCTAGGGCAAGGCCAAGTATGTAACCCATGTTTATATATGTGCAGATGAATTTTAGTTACAAAACCTTACATTATTTAAAGGTCACTCATTAAACAAACTAGGAAAATATTGTTAAATGCTTGTGATTGGAAGCTCGACCCTCTTCTAGATGCTTGTCAACCATCATCCATCTAAATCATGCTAGTTAAGTTTTTTGTTAGATTTTTGTATTTGATATATGCTATTAACCTCAATGATAAGTTAGCATACATTATTTTAACTTAAAATAGGAAAAAACAATTCTCGGTCATGGGACCACTCATGCAAAGGACATTGTAGTGATCTACAATGTCTTCTATCAAAACCAACATTTATGCCACCAATCTCTACAACGTCAAACTATAGCTAAGATGAGATGGAAAGATGCCTATCATTTTCATTGGGATCTACATGGAATTATAAAGATGTGACCCCATGGTACCGTTATGCTTATATCATCCCCTTGCAACCACTTAATTTACACCTTATATCAAAAGTATCTAATAAAAATATAGAACTCCACTTCCAAAATTAGTAAAATTTACCTTTAAAAGGACCCACTTCTGAAATGATTTAAATTTAACTTCAATTGCAACAATGTTATGCCCTCATTATCATATAGAGTTATCCTTATTTATCTAAAATAACTTGCAAATGACACAATTGTTTTTTTCAAATATTCAGTTAATCATTACTTACCGCCAAATTACTTCTACCAAGTCAACTTAGTTATGTTGTAACTTGGATAGAAGATTGAAAATATGGATGAGAACAATCTCCTACTCAAAATTGAAACATTGCTAATCACTAATGAAAAGATGATGCATATCTCAAGAATAACAATCAACAAAATATTTGTGTGCCTCAAAAAGCTCAATGCTTGAAGTTACTCAAAAAGATGAATGCTTGAAGCTTTGTGTTACCCAGAAAGATCATTAGATTCATATCACATAAAAATACCATTTGCTTCTTAAAAAATGTTCTTGGTTCTTTCATCGCATATTTTGGAAACAGATCCCATCTCTAGATGAGGCATAATGAATAAAGGCCTCATAGAGATTTAATCCAAAACATAAGATGGTTTAATGAGTCCACGATATTCAACTAAATCATCTTATTTTGTGGATGGTTCTTGTTTATATAAAAATAAAGATAACCATTGAATGGAAAATGTGAACAAAGATTAAAATTTTTAGTAGTCTTGTAAGCCGAGTCACACTAATTCTTTGTATTACATTAATGACGTGTACTAAATTAAAATATGACAATAGATTGCTCGACACCATGACGTGCCATGCCACAAGTTCTTGGCCTATTTCCATGTCTAAGAATTCTTACATGGAAATCTCTCCAACCTTGGAGTCTCCTTATGTCCCATGTTTGAACCCCCCTTTCAAAGGCCATGCCTCCTTTGATGTTCTAAATATTATTATCATGAATATATTATACTCAAATCTACCTCATACATATTGCATTCTAACACATTTTATTTTTTACAATGTTCCTTTGCACCAAAAGGAGCAATCACTAGTTTATAATCTCGACAAAGTAGAGCCAATCATTAATGGATTTAATTGGAATTTCCAGAGCACAGGATTAAAACTATCCATTAAAAAATTATTGAAAAGTACAACCACTTATGTTTATTTTTTTTAAATGTGGTTCACGCCCAAGGATCGGGTCGCTACATCCACGGAGAAGTAATCCAAGGGGCCCATCCGAAGGGGCATCACCTTTTTAGGAAATTTCAGAGCCTATCCCCGACACCAAACTTGGGTGCCTAGCCTCGGAGGAAACAAAGAATTGAACCCTTGACCTTGACCTCAAGTTATGGCCTAGTCCTAGAGGCTCCAACCAACTGAGCTACCCCACGGGGCTAGTTACTTATGTTTACTTGAATTTATGGTTATTGAATTTTTACATCATTTTTATATATTTTATATTTTTTCTTTCGAACTTGTTTAATTATTAGACATTTTAACCTAGTATATTACCTTTTTGTGTAATGAATTTTTTTTAACATGAATGCAAAGTATTGTATATTAAACATAGAAAAAGGTGCAGATGCAAAAATCCGTTTTATGAAGGGTAGAGCAAAAAATCTATTACGCAGTTCAAATTGGATCAGTTTTAGCTTTCCAATCCTAAGTATGATACTTCCTATATATTCATGGATACTGTTGTTTTTCAGATATATCCTGACAAACTGATTACATAAGAGAAGGAAAAAAAAACATTTAACTAAACAAGAAAAAAGAGCACTTAAACATTCCTGAAATTTTTATGGAGGAATTCCTTCGTGGGTCTGCGAATCATCCTCCATTAAGGAGCTTTCTTCGCGCTGGTTCCCAAGGTCCGTCAGTTCTGTGGGATTCCCAATATCTTCCTTCACATCTGGCATGGAGACTTCCCAATATCTCCCTTCACATATTGCAGGGAGACTTCCCAATATCTTCCTTCACATCTTGCAGGGAGACTTCCCAATGTGCCAGACAAGCTTCAATTTTGTCGATGCCTTTCTGCAGGGTGTCAAATAGCTGACTCTTCAGGGAAAAGAGGAATTGCTTGAGACCTTCAAAGTTGGCTTGTTGAAATTCCTTTATGCCTTGAATAACCTTTTGCAACTCCTCAAGCTCTCCCACCTAGACGCGAGCATTGGTAATGACATCTTCAATGCGCATATCCATCCGAATTATGTCCCGACCTATGATTTTTCTCTTGTCTAGAGCTGCCCTAGAAGCTTCAAAGGCATTGCAGGCATGTTTCTTTATGTCCTGGTTATCCCCTCTGATCTACTTAAGATATGAATCCATGCTATCGAAATTCATCCTACTACACGCTGGAGAGAACCAGAGGATAGAGCAGAGGTTGACTGAGAGAGGAACAAGATTACAAGTGAGAGTTTCCAAGCTTGAAACAACCTGTTGCAGAGTGGTACCATATTCCAGGATATAATCGTGCGAAAGAGGACCTCAATGCATCAACATAACTCCACATGCGCCCATCTTACCACCGCACCAAACCCCTTTAATGCAAGTAGAGGACCAAGGCCCATCATTAAGACATGGGTGGAGATGTGAGCCACATGTTCGCGAGGATAGAGGGGGGTTGTGCATGCGCACCCCCAAAGTTGAGCTAAGGGTTAAAAGCACCGCGTCCAACTAAAATGGATAGGACCTTGATTAAGCACCCTAGCCCTTCCTTGAGCCTAGCTCCTTGATTGGCCATGAAGTCTTCCTCATAGTTGTTGTGCCTTAGGATATGGAAGAAATGAATCCTGGAGATATCGTTAATGGAGGAGACAATTCTTTTCTGGATTCTGCTCAGAGCCTCGGTATGTCCTCTTTGGATGTTAATCATTTTATGAATAACAATCTTAGAGTCCTCCAGGGTGATGAAGTGATCTATGTGAAGTGACTTCATGATGTCCATCTCTTGAAGAAGAGTAGCCCACTCAGATTGATTATTGGTTCTCCTACCTATTCCCCAAGCAAATTGAGATACCTTGTTTCCTCCTCGATCATAAATGACCCCTTCTGCACCTGCCTCCTCTATATCTTTTTGTGTATTGATGTGATAAATTTTGTTTAACTATTATACTCTCTAAACCTATTTTGAAGAATTTTTTGTTAATGATTTGTCATATTAATTTTAACCAAAAATACTAAAATGTAAGGAATCTATCGACCACACAAATGCTCCAAATAAGGGGTTGAGTTTATTTCTCCTCTATGGTCAATGGATTCCTTGGAGCATTTGCATTTTCTTTCCTTATGTGTTCTATGCACTTTGACCACAATACGAAAATCCATCGTTTAGCACCACAAGTTAGCACCATTTATATTATGTGATGTTAGATTGGTGATATTAACATTGCTTCTATTATGGGTGTTAAAATGGTGTTATTAGCTCCACTTATATTATGTGGTGTTAAAGTGGTGGTAACATTTGTTAATATTATTGGAAATGGTGTATGCTACATTGGCAAAGTATAATAAATTGGTGTTAAGCTCCTCTTTGCCACAATGATATGCACAAGTGGGATTTAATTATGAGGGTTCGCACTATAAACTGTTACGTACCCATCCCTCATTCTGGCCAACAAGAGGGGACATTAACTAAACCAGGGACTCAAAATTTTGCCCCATAACTATAGTTACGAATTTATATAGTTAAAATGCATTTGTAGACATGGAAATAAAAACACACAGCAGAAATTAAATTTATCCACACACACATAACATGCACTTTACATGCATAATTTTCACATGAATACAATTAAAATCAGTGCACATCAAATAGGTAAGAATTATTATCTTTTAAACAAAGAAGATCCAAGCAACTGGTTGTGTACAAGAAATTTTCCACCCAACCGTAGGCACTATGTCTAGCATATACTCTTTTTGCTGAGAGGCCACCCCCAAGCTGGGCTATGATGCCACTAGGGAAAAGGAACCACCTATAGGCTTCTATCTCTCAACCCACAACCCATTCTGCTAATTGTGATTAGCCAAAAAGCTCAACCAGAGCTCTACAATGGTCTCACTAAGTAATCACAACCATGGCACTCCTTCCAACTGCCCCACACAACACAAGGAAGGAATTTCCTTTTACTGATCCATGGTTCCCTCAGGAAATCCAACCCTTACAGTGCTTACCGGTGTGTGCAGTAAGAGTCCAACCTGTTGTATGCTAATGGAGAACCTCCTGCAACATTAATCCATGGCTTTCCAAGCATCCAAAAGTAGAAGAGCTCAATGGGTAAAGGTTCCTAGCTTGTCCAACCTCCATGCTCACCTACAACCATCTATTTTCCCTTCCAAAAATATAGCTCTGTGTTAAAATTTGAATTTTTGGGTTAAACACAGTCTAGTAATGTGCGTGAATAGAAATGGAAAACTCTACGTAGTCCAGGAACATGCATGAAAAGAATGATCAAAAGAGTGTTGAATCTAAGGATACGAGGTAAGGGTGAAAAGATAACTGACATAAATTCTGACCATAGAAGAAATAGGACCGTTGACAGTTGACATAACTGTCACAACCCCCATGCTTCAATAACTACATGAAGTGACTTTTGCCACCAAACTCACATCTGCATTCAATGATTGGGTTTAATAGTCAAGAGAAGATAATTGACTCATTTAAGGCACGTGGAGGATTTTGGATGAGCTCTAAGGTTGACACATGGAAACATAGGATTTGGTTTCCCCATAGGCCCCCTTCCTCTTCCCCTCCGGTGGAGTCATAGCCCCTCTAATGCTATTTACACAACCATGTTGGACCATTTGATTAATTTTCAACATAGTATTTACATACATTTCGAATTGGCATGATAAGCTAACCATATGGTCCAAATAAAATTATATATATCATACATTCCTAACCATTCACTAGTTGGGCCTTGGCCTTGAGATCCACAATACGTATCCATACTAGCATATTTACATCATTTACATAATTTTTATTAAATACATTCCAAGTCAAACCTAGGGGTATTACAATCCCCTTCCCCTTGGAATAACAATGTCCTCGATGTTTCCTCAAAATCAGAACAAAAATGGGTATGCCTCTTTCATGGCATCCTCCAACTCCCACGTAGCCTCATCGGGACCAAAGTGCTTCCATTGCACCTTTACCTGTCTGATGGATTGGTTCCGGAGCAATGTTACCTTCATGTATAGGATGCATAGTGGCTCAGTTTGGAACTCTCCCTCGGTATCCACCTAGATCACATCCCAATCAATCACATGGTTAGGATCATGTTCATATTTCTTAAGCAAGGAAACATGAAAAACATTATGAGCTCTAGTGTTAGCGGGAAATGCAATTCTATATGCAACTAGCCCTATTCTTTCAAGCAATTCAAATTTCCCACAATATCTTGGTGACAACTTGGCACAACTTCCAAGCTTCAAGGAACTCTTCCTTGGTCTCACTCTAAGATAAACATGATCCCCAACATTGAATTCTCTATGCATTCTATTCTTATCTACATAGAGTTTCTGTCTATCTTGGGCTACCTTTAAATTTTGCCTAATTTTTGCAACCTCTTGTTCCATTTCCTTAAGCAATTCTGGCACAATTACAATTCTATTCACTGGATTATCCCATCCTGTTAGAAAAAAGGATCGTAGAGCAATATCAATAAACAAGATGCAAATATAAATCACATAAACAAAATAAATTCCCAATTTCTTCCAGGATGAAGTTCAAACCTGCTAGGATGCAAATAATATGACAACAAGGCCAATACTTTGGCAATGGCACATTTATGGGTGCTTCACTCTTAGGAATATTTCCTTGGCAGAGCCAAGGCTATCAATGCACATTCCCTGAGAAATTATATGGAAACCCAAGTATTTTGGTGCTCACTGGAAGTAATCAGACTTGGGATAGGATAAGTGGATTTTCCCACTCCTCTACAGGAAATATACAAAGTTTTAGACTCGAATTGACAAGGTTTGGAGGCTAGAATGTCAAGTATGCTATCTAGGACTGCTTAACTAGTTATCTTCCAAGATTTTCCAAATGTCCCTAGAGGGTCAAAAATACCCGATCCAAGGCTTGGTATGGCTTTATTAGATGCTTAATAAACTACATCAAATCACAAAATGATAATTGGACTTATAGAAAATATTTTATTACAATTTTTGGAAAAACTAGTCAAATTTACTATGCTAGGGAGCAAGCATTGAAACAATGAATTACAAACAGCCTCAGAGGATAACGAATTCATCCACATAATTGATATATGAGATCAAATACATGTATATGAATAGTATCAATATTATATCAAAGTTTTATAGAAATAAATGATAGTATATTGGACCCAAAGTTACAGAGAGTCCTCAATGCTTAGGATTTTACAATATAAAAGCAAGAATATTGAAGATGAGAATGAAAGGAAGGTTTGTCACCAATGGATCAGAGCCATGGGAAATAAATGATCATATTGCATCTCTTTGAAGACACAGATGCAGCTGCTACAGCTCATTGGGGAGAAATAGCTCAGATTGTCTTCATCTTCTGACCAAATCACATCACAATCATAAACTTTGATGCATCAATTTCTTTACAACCATTGGAAACTCGAATACTCAAGCTATGGAGTAAATATGATTTGGAAATGATACTCTGGTGGCTGCAATAACAATGTGAAGATGAATGGAACATGGTTGCAATGGGGCACATCACCCAAATATGGATAGGGATGCATCTCACGTGCCTCTAAGATGTAGAGCTCTCAAGATAATTGACAAATGACCAAAAAATGTGCATTGGGGCACACCTCATTCTTTTATAACATGAATGGATCTCCACAATACATTGAATGTGTTCATCCATCTCACTAAGGCACCCTCATTAACTAATTTTAGCATCTACAACTTTTACCTTATTTTTCCTTGCTTTGTTTCCTTTCATCTTTGGACTGCTTTTATGCTTTTGGCAACATCTTTATTTTATTTTATTTGCTCTACTTTTCCGCTTCTTTATGCTTTTATGGAATTTCCTGCCTTTATACATGCTTTCTAGTCTTCAGAGTTTCTTTCTTTTGTGTTTCCTTCCATGTTTTTAGTGGCTTTATGGATTTTCTCTTATTTTCTTCTAGTTTCCATTGTGGATGACAACTCATAGGGGCCACAAGACCACTTATGCACCCTCCTTGGCCACCTATCCATTACAACTCATAAATATCCATTAATATTAATAAATAAAATGAAACTATGTTCTACCCTCATTTATTTAATTTACATGGGTGACTAAACCAAAATTTACCCCCCTTTTAATTAATTAATTCCAAAATATCACTGGGACCCATGGGGTTGAATGGCTTAGTGATTTTATCATGGTGTCCTTAGGGTGGTGACATGACACCTTGTCACACTGCTTAGGAGTTTCTCTTCCTTGGATTTTTCCACTAATGATTTTTTTCCAACCTTTGGACCTTAGGATCAACAATTAATCAACCTAAATCACCACCTAGGTGAATAAACATGAACCAGTCTAGGTGACTTAGGAAATTGTGTTCAAGGGTTCGATTTGGGGACATTACATTCCTCATATATTTTGTTATACATGTTAAGTAGTATTGTATGAGATAAAATCTATATATGGATTTGATCTTCCACGTATATTCTGATATATTGGAAGCCCCTATGTGCATAGAGGACCATAATTATGTAAACCTATTGACCATATTGTTGCTATAGCACACCAATAACAACAATCGGGAGAATAGTCTCATGTTCCAAGGCATCGAGTAGTACAACTAAGGATATAATGTATCATCCTTAGTTAGAGGAAAGGAAGCTTCTGTTTTGGAGAAAACTCACTATGGCTTGGGGTAGACCACAATAGGCAGCTGACTACCATAAATTAACTCAATTCTCAATGCTATGCTATATAAATGACAATGCTAAAATAATGAAGAATATGACCAAATTTGATCCGAACGTTGGAGGTAGATCCCCGTTGGCGCTTTCATTTCGTGCACATGAATATGCAAATTAGTCTTGACAGCCAATATATAACAAGTACATATAATATATAAATGACAGTAACATCATACATAGCAATGGTCCATGATATTACAAGTAAATGCAACCCAATGTAGAATAAACAACATTCACAACATTAATGGACGAGAATATGAGTATTTCTATTAATAAATAAGAAGAAGTACAATGTGATATGACCTCTTACCGGCAACCAATGTGAACCAAGATCTGGGTCAATCCACTTGTGCCTCCACCACTTCAATCCTCCATGGAATGGCAAACTCAAACTATGGTAGAAGTTTGGAAGGTGAACATAAGGGTTCACAACTACAAGGATCAATGGGTGTAGACTCAATATAGGGCAAAAATCAACTAGAGTTCTCTTGCTCTTCTTTCTCCTCCCATCCATAAGCCATATGTGCTCAATATATAGTCTTCTCAAAGGTAAGTGAAAGGACACATCGAGGCATTTCTTGGGAAGATGGAGGGTCAAAGGTCACCCAATGATTGCTTTTTGGGAGTAAAAGGTAATAAACTAGTGATTTTTACCATTTTACATGCTACTCGCGGGCTATAGCGATGCAACTCGTGGGTACGCCCACTGTAATGATGCAGCAAGTGTACAAAGGAAAAAATAGGGAAAAATAGTGTCTGAAGGATATAAAGTGGATCTGAGTCAGTGAAATGGATCCTACAGGCCAACGAGTGCTGATGCTCACAAGGTGGAAAATTACGTTGTGATGCTACGATGGCCGAAATACATTATAAAAAGATCTCAGAAGTGGAGTGATGGAGACACAAATGGAATGAGCAACTCACTTGTCATAGTACAATAGTATCCCTGAATACATGTCGGTAGTACAACAATCTGATACAATGGCCATGAATAGGCAGTACATAGTGAATACATATCATAAGTGATCATAGCCATGATCCCTCTGCAGTAAGATATGGTCTCCTGCTAAAAAGGAAACAACTGGTGCAAACTGGAGGTACAAACTGCTGATATCTGAGAGGTGATATATCAGATGTAAAGTCATCGTCATAAGTAGCATACTGAATGCCACTATCGCCTGGGGTCTTCTACACAAGTCTTCGACGGTGCAAGTCCCATCAAGTGAATAAAGGAGTTGGGGTCGAACTTGATGTGACATCATCTGATTACCGGTCAATGATGTATACCGTTAACAAACGTGAGATAACCCACCAATAATGAAAATGGGCATAAAGGCACAGAGCACAATCATCGGAGTGTGAATAGATGTGTTGAAGTCGAACACTAGGATGAATCCATCGATTAGGGGACATTGATGTATTCCCAAAACTATCGATGGCGAGAGAACCTGCCACTAATGACTGCAAGTCTCAAGGTACTCAACCAAACTCTAAGCCTCAAGTTCTGGAATAAATGGGTTGAATTCGACGGAATGAGACTCGCTGGAAGGAGGGCATAAAGGCATCCCCCCTCAACCAACACGAGGTATGACCTATGCTGAAATATTTGGAAGAACTCAGGTGAAACGGTCTGACTCAATAAGGATGGTCGACATGCAATAGTCAAGAGATATGAGGAGTGGCTGACTCTGGTGTCAGGACTTCCTTTGAACAAGAGCATGAGAAGATGGATAGACTCAGGTAGCATAGACTCAATATAAACCGTGCGATGCAGGAGGCACCACAAAGGGCTCCATAATGACTAGAAGCTTAACCAATCGGTGGAGTAAACTGAGAAACAAGTACATCTATTGAGGTCCAACTATAGTCCCGACTCATAATGTATGGGGTGGAATGACTGCTCTGTTCAAAGGCGACACAACAGTTGCCAACCAGAAGTAGTAACCATAATCCCATCTGGATTTTTGGAATATTTGATTTTTTTGGTATTTTTCATATTTGGAAAAGCTTGAAAAAGAATAAAATTGATTATAGTACAACAAGTGAGGGAACGAGTGTCAAATAGCAAGCAGAATAGTTCCAAGCAGTGGAACATATCTATGATCAATGCGAGGAAGTGCATGCAGGATGTGGACACTCGAGGGGTGTGTTCCCTTAGGGTCAAAAGGTCATCAAATTGTGGAGGGAAAATGTAAGCTCTGCAGGGCTCGATAAGGAAAAGTGCTCAGGCACCAAGCTAATAACAGAGTAAGCAGGAACCAAGTTGTAATGACCATAATGGTGAGGTATGTTCCCACCCCCAGGATTAGGATTAGTGTGAGCAGTCGTGTGGTGACCATAAGCATGAGATGTATTCTCAACCCCAACATTGGTGTTACTAGTAGCAGGAATGGTGGCGTTATGATCACGAGGATAAGATATATTCCCACCTCCTACATTAGTATTACTAGTAGAGGTAGTGGACACAAAAGTATGCAGTATATGTCCACCCCCATGGTTAGGAGGTGCATTAACATTCGCAAAATTTATCTTGGGTTGACGGGTAGTGACATGTGTGTTAGGTGGTGGATGGCAAGTCATGTTTCGAACAATGTTCCTATTGGGTTGGGTATCCCTAGGTGGCGGTCGTCTTCCAACATTAGCATTGTTAGGAGGAACATGACCGGTCCCCATACTATGTGTGTGAGTGGACAACGTGGTGCCCCCGGCGAGGGTATTTCCCCCCAGTGGGTGCAGTGTTGCTAACACCATGAATGGCGCCAGCATGACTACCAAAAGCAGTGGAAGGATCAACCGCGGTGTAATTCGGCGTACCATATGAGAACGCGATAGGGTTGATCGTAGGGCCTGTGTCATCATGTAACTCTGGAATCCCATATATATAAATAATGTGGAAACGAAGGATCGAATGGGTCGTCCTCGGGTGGATCTGGACCAAACAGACTAGGATGGGTCTTGGGTGGATCCGGACCAAACAAACTAGGTTGGGTCTTAGGTGGATCACCTCCCCATGCCTCACGAGGAGTAGGGGTGTCAGAAGTGTGCTCAACTCTACCCGAAGGATTGGTCGGGATTTCTCCCATGCCAGAGTGTGTAGTCATGGCGTCGATAACGTATGTCTTGTAAGAATATGAAGATTCGGAGGGATCCCAGTGGTGTCCCTTCTTGACATGGCATTTAAGCTCGACAGCTGGTAAACCAGCCCACCGACAAGATCGACGGGGAGCTCGTGCTTATCTCTGGTTTGAGTAGAGCTTCCTGAGAACATCGATGTATACCATGGATTCCTCCACTCCCTGGTCAGACACCTAATGTTTCGTCTAGTAGTCTTGGATTGTTAACTCACAATGATCTATTCCAAGACTTGAAAACTATGCTAGTTGGTGTACCCTATAAATAAAATCAGGCTAATCAATTTTAATATTAAGCGTTAATTTTAATGGCTGTGATTACTCAATGGATATGGTCGTGAAACTAATGATGTGTATGAATCAATAGTATGCAAAATCGTTAAATCCTAGACTCATCTATCCAATAAAAACAATTCAACTAGCATGCAAAATCAATTCAACGATTTCAAAATAAAAATGCAATCCTTTTATATTTTCGATGCACAAGCATAACCTAAATGAAGGGAGCAAGCACTCAATGCAAGATGCAGTACATAAAAGAGATATTTTTTTTTTGTATTTTGTCTTATAAGCAAAAGGAAAATGCAAAGCTATATGTATTTTTTTTTGTATTTTTCAATATAAGGAAATGAAAAATGAAAGCAAAATCCTACTATCTAGTCACTGATATGCCAAGGAAATCACTAAGACAACCCGGCAGATACCAAATAGTAAGACTCAGCCAAAGGAATGAGCTTAAAAGGAAAAACCAACAAGGCTAAATCCAAAGATGGGTAAAAAACCAACAAGGCTCAACCAAGAGAAAAGAGGAGTTCTGGTCACAACTAAGGCATGGAACAATCAAGAAACAGGCCAATAAAGACTGAGGATCATCCAAATCCAACCCAACAACAACCAAAATTCATAAATCAACCAAAGCCAAAGTTGTACACTACTGTCGAAGGAAAACCTGCGGGTACCTGCAAGCAGTAGAGTAAATAGAGGCGGGTGTACGTGGGAAGAGCTAAGTTCACCCACAGGTAAGGAAAGGCAAATGGGAAAATAAAGAGTCCAATGGCTCAGAAAAACTAGTTTTCTATAGTGTATCTCAACGGTCAATCAGTGACACAGAGCTTCGTCAAACAACAACTCTAATTAAGGACTAATGCTAAAAAATCTCCAAAAATGGATGTTTTCCCCAACGGAGTCGCCATTTCTGTTTTGGAGAAAACTCACTATGGCTTGCGGTAGACCACAATAGACAGATGACTACCAGAAATTAACTCAATTCTCAATGCTATGCTATATAAATGAGAATGCTAAGATAATGAAGAATATAACCAACCTCTATCCAAACATTTGATGTAGATCCCCATTGGAGCTTTCAATCCATGCACTTGAATCTGCAAATTAGTCTTGACAGCCAATATACAACAAGTACATATAATATATAAATGAAATTAACATCATCAATAGAAATGGTCCACGATATTACAAGTAAATGCAACCCAATGTAGAATAAACAACATTCACAACATTAATGGACGAGAATATGAGTATTTCTATTAATAAACAAGAAGAAGTACAATGCGATACGACCTCTTGCCGGCAACCAATATGAACCAAGATCTGTGTCAATCCACTTGTGCCTCCACCACATCAATCCTCCATGGAATTACAAACTCAAACTATGGTAGGATTTTGGAAGGTGAACATAAGGGTTCACAACTACAAGGATCAATGAGTGTAGACTCAAGATAGGGAAAAAATCCACTAGAGTTCTCTTGCTCTTCTTTCTCCTCCCATCCATAAGCCATATGTTCTCAATATATAGTCCTCTCAAAGGTAAGTGAAAGGACACATCGAGGCGTTTCTTGGGAAGATGGAGGGTCAAAGGTCACCCAATGACCACTTTTTGGGAGTAAAAAGTAATAAACTAGTGATTTTTACCATTTTACATGCTACCCGCAGGCTATAGCGATGCAACTCGCAGGTACACCCACTGTAATGATGCAGCAAGCGTAAAAAGGAAAAAATAGTGTCTGAAGGATATAAAGTGGATCTTAGTCAGTGAAATGGATCCTACAGGCCAAAGAGTGCTGATGCTCACATGGTGTAAAATTACGTTGTGATGCTACGATGGCCGAAATACATTATAAAAAGATCTTAGAAGTGGAGTGATGGAGACACAAGTGGAATGAGCAGCTCACTCATCATAGTACAATAGTATCCCTGAATACATGTCGGTAGTACAACAATCTGACAAAATGGTAATGAATAGGCAGTACATAGTGAATACATATCATAAGTGATCATAGCCATGATCCCTCTGCAGTAAGATATGGTCTCTTGCTGAAAAGGAAACAACTAGTGCAAACTGGAGGTACAAATTGCTGATATCTAAGAGGAGACATCTCATATGTAAAGTCATCGTCATAAGTAGCATACTGAATGCCACTATCGCCTAGGGTCTTCTACATAAGTCTTCGACGATGCAAGTCCCATCAAGTGAATAAAGGAGTTGGGGTCGAACCTGATGTGACATCGTCTGATTATCGGTCAATGATGTATACCGTTAATAGACGCAAGATAACACACCAATAATGAAAATGGGCATGAAGGCACAGAGCACAAACATCGGAGTGTGAATAGATGTGTTGAAGTTGAACACTAGGATGGATCCATCGATCAGGGGACATTGATGTATTCCCAAAACTGTCGACGGCAAGAGAACCTGCCACTAATGACTGCAAGCCTCAAGGTACTCAACCGAACTCTAAGCCTCAAGTTCCGGAATAAATGGGTTGAAGTCGATGGAACGAGACTCACTGGAAGGAGGGCATTAAGGCATCCCCCATCAACCAACACGAGGTACCAACTACACTGAAATATTTGGAAGATCTCACGTGAAACGAACTAACTCAATAAGGATGGACAACATGCAATAGTCAAGAGATCTGAGGAGTGGCTGACTCTGGTTTCAGGACTTCCTTTGAATAAGAGCATGAGCAGATGGATAGACTCAGGCAGCATAGACTCAATATAAACTGTGTGATGCAGGAGGCACCACAAAGGGATCCATAATGACTAGAAGCTTAACCAATCAGTGGAGTAAACTGAGAAACAAGTACAACTCTTAAGGTCCAACTATAGTCCCGACTCATAATGTATGGGGTGGAATGCATGCTCTGTTCAAAGGAGACACAATAGCTTCCAACTAGAATTAGTAACCATAATCCCGTCTGGATTTTTGGAATATTTGATTGTTTTGGTCTTTTTCATATTTGGAAAAGCTTGAAAAAGAATAAAATTGCTTATAGTACAACAAGTGAGGGAATGAGTGTCAAATAGAGAGCAGACTAATTCCAAGCAGTGGAACATACATATGATCAATGCAAGTAAGTGCATGCAGGATGTGGACACTCAGGGGGTGTGTTCCCTCAAGGTCAAATTGTGGAGGGAAAATGTAAGCTCTGCAAGGCTCGGTAGGGAAAAGTGCTCAGGCACCAAGCTAATAAAAGAGTAAGCGGGAACCGATTTGTAATGACCATAATGGTGAGGTATGTTCCCACCCCCAGCATTAGGATTAGTGTGAATAGTCGTGTGGTGACCATAAGCATGAGATGTATTCTCAACCCCAACATTGGTGTTATTAGTAGCAAGAATGGTGGCGTTATGATCATGAGGATAAGATATATTCCCACCTCCTACATTAGTATTACTAGTAGCAGTAGTGGACGCAAAAGTATGTGGTATATGTCCACCCCCGTGGTTAGGAGGAGCATTTATATTCACAAAAGTGATCTTGAGTTGATGGGTAGCGACATGTGTGTTAGGTGGTGGATGGGGAGTTGTGTTTCGAACAGTGTTCCCCATACTGTGTGTGTGAGTGGACAACGTGGTGCCCCCGAAGAGGGTATTTCCCCCAATGGGTGCAGTGTTGCTAACACCATGAATGACGCCAGCATGACTACCAAAAGCAGTGGAAGGATCAACTGTGGTGTAATTCAGCATACCATATGAGAACGCGATAGGGTTGACCATAGGGCCTGTGCCATCATGTAACTCTAGCATCCCATATAAATAATTATGTGGAAACGAAGGATCGAACGGGTCGTCCTCGGTTGGATTTGGACCAAACAGACTAGGATGGGTCTCTGGTGCATCCGGACCAAACAAACTAGGTTGGGTCTTAGGTGGATCATCCCCCACGCCTCACGAGGAGTAGGGGTGTTAGAAGTGTGCTCAAATATACCCGAAGGAATGGTCGGGATTTCTACCGTGCCATAGTGTGCAGTCATGGTGTTGATAACGTATGTCTCGTAAGAATTCAAAGATTCAGAGGGAGCCCGACGGTGTCCCTTCTTGACATGGTGTTTAAGCTCGGCAGCTGGTAAACCAGCCAATCGACGAGATCGACGGGGAGGAGGAATCCACGCCACGGTATCTCCGGAGATACTATAAAATCAAAACGTCACCTAAAGGTCAACTATCGATAAAAAACAGTAAATCAAAAGCACACACCTAGAGAAACTACAGCCAAGAGCAGACAAACATAGTGGCTAAATGAGATCTCGACACTAGAGCCGGTATGTCTCGCCTAGAAGAGGCTTGAGACTCCCAAACTATAGCCAAAGGTAATTGAATCAGTTATAGAGACACCCAGGCTTCACTGCGTGCAAAGGGCCGTAACCCTCGGCACCAACAACTGTGCTGTCCAATCCCTATCTGACTCAGGACACAAACAACTCAACCACTGCAAGTACCTTATGCGATACCTAGGTAAGGCAACTATGCTCACCGAAATATAACCAATGCTCAGGGGGATAGTCGCAGGTGGGATCCGTCGTATGGGTAGGGTAGCTGAGTCCGAAACTCAATGAGGGTCAAATCCCCCAAGAGTCCCCAGATACAAACAAATCCTGGAAATATCTCCCACGTTCAGCCGGTATCAGAGGGATATCTCTTCAACCAACCTCCAGTGACCTCGTGCTTAACTCTGATTTGAGTAGAGATTCCTGAGAACATTGATGTATACCATGGATTCCTCCATTCCCTGGTCAAACACCTAATGTTTCGTCTAGTAGTCTTGGATTGTTAACTCACAATGATCTATTCAAAGACCCTAAACCTATGCTAGTTGGTGTACCCTATAAATAAAATTGGTCTAATCAATTTTAAGATTAAGCGTTAATTTTAATGGTTGTGATTACTCAAGGGATATGGTCGTGAAACTAGTGATGTGTATGACTCAATAGTATGCAAAATCGTCAAATCCTAGACTCATCTATGCAATAAAAACAATGCCTCTAGCATGCAAAATCAATTCAACAATTTCAAAATAAAAATGCAATCCTTTTATATTTTCGATGCACAAGAAGAACCTAAATGAAGGTAGCAAGCAATCAATGTAAGATGCAGTCCATAAAAGCAATTTTTTGTTTGTTTGTATTTTCTCTTATATGCAAAAGATAAATGAGAAACTATATGTATTTTTTTTTGTATTTTTCAATATAAGGAAATGCAAAATGAAAGCAAAATCCTACTATCTAGTCATTGATATGCCAAGGAAATCACTAAGACAACCTGACAGATACCAAACAGTAAGACTCAGCCAAAGGAATGAGCTTAAAAGGAAAAAACCAACAAGGCTAAATCCAAAGATGGGTAAAAAACCAACAAGGATCAACCAAGAGAAAAAAAGAGTTATGGTCACAACCAAGGCATGGAACAATCAAGAAACAGGCCAACAAAGACTCAGGATCATCCAAATCCAACCCAGCAACAACCAAAAGTCATAAATCAACCAAAGCCGGAGTTGTACGCTACTCTCGAAGGAAAACCTGCGGGTACCCGCGAGCAGTAGAGTAAACAGAGGCGGGTGTACGTGGGGAGAGCTAAGCTCACCCACCGGTAAGGAAAGGAAAATGGGAAATAAAGAGTCCAATGGCTCAGAAAAAATCAGTTTTCTATAGTGTATCTCAATGGCCAATCAGTGACACAGAGCTTCGACAAACAACAACTCTAATTAAGGACTAATGCTAAAAAATCCCCCAAAATGGATGTTTTCCCCCAACGATGTCGTCATTTCTGTTTTGGAGAAAACTCACTATGGCTTGGGGTAGACCACAATAGACAGATGACTACCAGAAATTAACTCAATTCTCAATGCTATGCTATATAAATGACAATGCTAAGATAATGAAGAATATAACCAACCTCGATCCAAACATTTGATGTAGATCCCCATTGGAGCTTTCAATCCGTGCACTTGAATCTGCAAATTAGTCTTGACAGCCAATATACAACAAGTACATATAATATATAAATGACATTAACATCATCAATAGCAATGGTCCACGATATTATAAGTAAATGCAACCCAATGTAGAATAAACAACATTCACAACATTAATGGACGAGAATATTGGTATTTCTATTAATAAACAAGAAGAAGTACAATGTGATACGACCTCTTGCCGTCAACCAATTTGAACCAAGATCTGGGTTAATACACTTGTGCCTCCACCACTTCAATCCTCCATGGAATGGAAAACTAAAACTATGGTAGGAGTTTGGAAGGTGAACATAAGGGTTCACAACTACAAGGAGCAATGATTGTAGACTCAAGATAGGGAAAAAATCCACTAGAGTTCTCTTGCTCTTCTTTCTCCTCCCGTCCATAATCCATATGTGCTCAATAAATAGTCTTCTCAAAGGTAAGTGGAAGGACACATCGAGGCATTTCTTGAGCAGATGGAGGGTCAAGGTCACCCAATGACCGCTTTTTGGGAGTAAAAAGTAATAAACTAGTGATTTTCACCATTTTACATGCTACCCACGGGCTATAGTGATGCAACTCGCGGGTATGCCCACTGTAATGATGCAGCAAGCATACAAAGGAAGAAATAGGGAAAAATAGTGTCTGAAGGATATAAAGTGGATCTGAGTTAGTGAAATGGATCCTACAGGCCAAAGAGTGCTGATGCTCATAAGGTGGAAAATTACGTTGTAACAGCTTCAATAGAGTATTATTGTTATTAGAGAGCTATAATATTTGAAACTCCTACCCTTAAGACCTAAAAAACCCTAGCCTCTATAGAACAAGTAGTTGAAAATATAGTCTCTTCAAATATATCAAGAAATTGCAAATTTTATTAGTGTAGTAATACTCAGACAAAAGTAATACTTCTTCTCGAGTTAAAAAAAACAAGGCCAGTGCATACCATTATGGGAGATCTATCTCAAACAATTGATTTCACTATGTTGATCACATTGGTATAGCTCTCAAGTAACACTTTTTTGTGGACCCGACCACTATTTTATGAAATGTATCTCAATAGACTCCTTGTGTGATATTGATGGCATTGGTATAACTCCCTGGTAACCCTTTTGGTGGACCTAAGAACTTTATAATGTTCACTTGAACCATGAGCATGGAGAATAGGAGGTAGACAATGGAGAGGATTTCGGTCGAAGTCGAAAGGATGCCCGATGAGTTTAGGAGCATAGTAGTCGATGAAGCACCGACATGATTGCCACCGACGAGAAGCATATCCCATCGGATCAACTTGATTCCAGGATCGAGTTTGCCAAACAAGGAACCTCATAGAATGACTCCAGCAGAGGGTCAGGAACTCAATTGAAAAGTTCACGAGTTGTTGGAGATAGGATTGATCAGAGAGAGTCTAAGCCCGTGTGTGGTAATAGAAGTACTAGCACCGAAGAAGGGTGGAGAATGGAGGATGTGTATAGACTCTAGAGCTATCAACAAGATCACGATCAAGTATCGGTTTCCATTGTCGAGAATGAATGACTTGATGGATTTCTTGAGTGGAGCGAGATACTTCACAAAGATCGACTTAAAGAGCGGTTATCACCAGATTCAGGTTAGAGAAGGAGATGAATGGAAAACAACCTTTAAGACGAAGGAAGGAATGCATAAGTGGTTAGTCATACCATTTGGATTGACTAATGCACCCGGTACGTTCATGCGGTTGATGAATGAGGTACTAAAGCCATTCTTGGGTAAGTTCGTTGTAGTTTACCTAGATGACATTCTAATTTTCAGTCGAACCAAGGATGAGCACTTGGAGCACATTCGACAAGTATTGCGAAAGCTACAGGAAGAGAAGATGATGGTAAACCTGCAGAAATGCTTCTTCACGAAGGAAGAGATGGTGTACTTGGGATTTGTAATCTTGGGTCAAGGGTCAGTGATGGACCCAGAGAAGGTGAAGACTATATTGGAGTGGCCAAAACTAACAAGCGTGACTGGAGTGCGAAGTTTCTATGGACTTTCCAATTTCTACAGGAAGTTCATCAAGGGATTCATTCGGATATGTGCACCTTTGACGAAGTGCATGAGAAAAGGGGAGTTCAAGTGGACAAAAGCTGCCCAGAAATATTTTGACAAGTTGAAGGAAAAGGTAACTGAGAGCCCAGTGTTAGTTCTCCCAGATTTTGACAAAGTTTTCCAAGTCGATTGCGATGCGAGTGGGATGGAAATTGGAGCAGTGTTGAGCCAGTATGGCCAACCAATTGCATTCTTCAGTGAGAAGTTGGATGATGCGAAGCAGAAACATTCGGTCTACGACCAGGAGTTCTATTCTATTGTCCAAGCATTGAAAGAGTGGAGGCATTATTTGTTTCCCAAGGAATTTGTGTTGTACATAGATCACCAAGCACTGAGGTACTTGAACACTCAGTCAAAGTTGAATCAACAGCACATGAAGTGGGTTGAGTTCCTGTAGAGATATACCTTCATGTTGCGACATAAGTTGGGCAAGTCGAACAAGGTTTCCGACACACTGAGTCGAAGAGTTGCATATCTCAACACGGCGACAGTTTAGGCAACAGGAATAAAGACGGTGAAGACATAGTATGTGACTGAAGAGGATTTTGCAAAAGCATGGAAGGTGAGTAGCTAACCATGGAGTGTCGACATAACTCCATACTTGGATTATTTCATCCAAGAGGGATACTTATTCAGGGGACAATAGTTGTGTATTCCCATAGGATCTGTAAGAGAGAAACTAATCCAAGAACTGCATAGTGGAGGATTAGCAGGTCATTTTGGCATTAACAAGACCAAGGCGTTGGTCGAAGAAAATTATTATTGGCTAGGAATGATGACAGATGTCGGTAAGTGGGTATGACAATGTCGAGTTTTCCAGTTAGAAAAAGGAAGAAGGCAGAATACGGGGTTGTATATGCCATTACCAGTGCCGAATACACCATGGGAGCACGTAAGCATGGATTTTGTGTTAGGATTGTCGAAGACACAGCAGGGAAGTGACTCAATATTTGTTGTAGTCGACAAATTTTTGAATATGGAACACTTTATTCTGTGTCGAAAGACAAGTGACACCACAAGCATTACTGTACTATTCTTAAGGAGATAGTTAGATTGCATGGGTTTCCGAAGAGTATCACGTCAGATAGAGATACAAAGTTTATGGGACATTTTTGGAGAACCCTATGGAAGAAAATGGACATGAATTTGCAGTTTAGATCGACATATCATCCGCAGACAGATCGATAGACCGAGGTGGTGAACAAAATTTTGGGAAACCTTCTGAGATGTTTGATGACGGACATAACCAAGCATTGGGAGAAGGTGGTGGCACATGCAGAGTTCGTGTACAACAATTATGTGAATCTGTCAATAAGTTTGAGCCCATTCTAGATTGTTCAAGGATGAATCCCACATGGAGTGGTCTATTTGGTCGAGTTACCGACAAAGATCAGGAAAAACACGGATGCAGAATCATTCGCGGATCACATGAAAGAAGTGCATGAAGATGTGGGAAAGCGCATTGAAAAGAGCAATGCGGCATACAAGTTGAGAGCCGACATGAAGAAGAGGCTACAATCGTTCCATGATAGAGACTTAGTCTATGCACATTTACGGAAGGAGATATTTCTGACAGGGACATATAACAAGCTAAAGCTGAAGAAGATTGGATCGTGTAAGATTCTGAAGAAGATTTTGGACAATGCTTACGTATTGGAGCTTCCGAAGGACTTGAGAATTTCACCAATGTTCAATGTCTCAAATCTGTACAAGTTTGAAGAAGGTTCAACCAACAGTAGCATGGAAGTGTCGAACATCGATTGGACAGTGCAGATTCCAGATCGACACAAAGATGAAATAACCGAAGTGTTAGAGGAATGCAAAGTCGGACGCACGCGAAGTATGTGAAGGAAGGAATACTTAGTCTGATGGAAAGATGATGAGTTGCAAGAGGAGACATGGATTTTCGAAGAAGAGTTCAGGAGACTAACGAAGCATTCAAGTTATTTTTCACATGGGGAGTCTAATGCAGGAGTATCGAGGCCTAGGAAATCAGTTGAAGTTGATCGATAAGAGAAGTTGACCAGGGGGATTTCCAACGACCACTAGTGCGAAGGAAGATTAGCTATCGAAGCCAAGCAGTCGAGCAGAAGCTGTCAATATGCAGTCAACAGAAGGAGCGAAAGGTCAAGAGTCGACATGTCTAAGGTAGAAAGACGACAGGGTTGCAGTGAAGGCATTGGAGGTCGACATGTTGTCGAATCACAAAATCGATAGGTTAAGGCAGAAGTCGAGCGTGGAGGAAGGGGAAAACTAGAAAGTCATAGATGCGAAGTAAAGATGCTAAGTAAAGTCGAAGGATGATGAAGTGCAGTATGTTTGAGATAGGTGATGGGACCGAATACTGTAGCAGAGTCAGAGAAGTTCATAAGTCAAGGCGAGTGCTTAGTAGCCGTTCGGGGTTGATAAGGAAGTTATGAGTAGTTATGAAGGTGGTTGGGATCATGATAGATGTCACCATGGGAAGAGGCTGTGCAGCATGACCAAAGGGCACTGACAACTGCAGGTCTGCAGGATCGGGAGGATTCGACAGACAGAGGAAGAGTGTCTCGGGGAATGGAGTGGACCTCGGGATGAGCAGTAGAGCAACAACAGGGTAGAATTCCAGTGCGTAGGTACAAGGGAAGATAGTTAGTTCGATCAACAAAGGATTGAGGCAGAAAGATCATTCATCCATAGCTTAGTGAGCACTTGCATTCAACAAAGGCCATGAGAGGGAGGAATATCGCACACAGAGAGAACACACATTTTACTTCTATATATTGTATTAGGATAAGGCCGACTAGTTTAGTTGTTTACATTTCTTTGCATTTCGCATTGTAACCGATAATTTGTTTGAAGTAATAGAATCCAACTTCTAGAATCCTGTTTACACCCAGTCTGTGTGAGCGTCGTGTGTGTCGTGTGTTATTGTTAAGCAAGAAGGCCTGGTCGACTGCACTTGAGCCATATTATCTAGTCGACCGCACTTGTGCCATATTATCTGGTCCACCGCACTTGCGCCATATTATCTGGTCTATTTTAGAGTTTCTTTGGGAGATTGGTCATTGAATGAAATTTGGGATTTTTTCCTATCCACTCGCTGTCCAATTTTTACACACTCATACCCCCCAACATCCCTCGTGCTCCCATCCCACCTCCTTTACATTTTCCCATGCATCCTCACATCAGCGTTACTCCTTACCCTTCCACCGATGTGCCCCTTCCATGCTCCCTTCACATCCTTCCCCCCCTTAGCTGTTCTGTCCACCTCTCCACCCTTCCTTCCCTTCCCCACGTTGCTCCCACTACCATCTCCCTTCCTCCCTGTGCACTAATCTCGAATGTCTACCCTCCCATCTGCTCCTCCTCCTGTCTTCTCCTGCAAGTTCCCTCCACCACGACTCCTCTGCTTATGTCCAGACCACGCCGCCTGTGCCTTAGCCACCATCCATGTACCCTCCCCTCCCTTCCATCGCTGCTCCACACAACCATCTCCAAGCCACACACTACATACCTGTGCGTCCTCCTCACCACTATCACGCTAGCTCTCTGATAGTCTACATTCCATTCACTGTCTACAAAGCCATCGGATCCCCACTCCCCATCATTTCCAACACCTCCAATTCCCTCCACCGGGATCTTTGCGTCCTCCCCGCCTACAACTCATCGCCCCTATTCCCTCGCCCCATGAATTCTTCATGCTCTGCGCTACCTGCTCTCTTCTCCGTGCTGCCTGCTCTCATACTCATGCTAACCTTCGTTCTACATCCATCCTTCACTGCTCCAATTCCCATCATCTTCGCCCGTGCTACCTCCTCCACTCCCTCTCCTCCCGCATTATCCCTAGGCCACCTCTGCTTACCATACACAACAAAACCCACCTTCTCATCCCACAATGCTGCCCTCCTCTCCTCCTCTCCAGTCAACCTTCCATCTCCTTCCCCCAGATCCCTCCTTTTCACCATTAAAAACCCTAATATAATCCACTGAAAAAAAGTATATATAATAATATTATTATTATATTAATAATAATATTTATTATTTTATATTTTAAACCTTAAGTGCTTCTTATTAAAAAGAAATATTATTATTTTAAATAATAATAATAATTATTTAATAATTAATAATTAATAATTGTCATTGCAATTATTTAATACAAAAGGGAAAAGGAGAAAAATCAAAGTCAGAAAGAAGGCACGAGTTTCAATTCAAGGAAGACCCTCTATCACCAAAGAAGTCGAGTCTATTTATCGTCAAAGAAGTCAAAGTCAAAGGAAGACTCGTCCAAAAAGTCGAAGACCATTTATAGTCAAAAGAACAACCATATAGTGTTGAAGAAGTCAGATACAATGGAAGCCAGTTTGCGACTACAAATAGAAAAATTAGAAACAAAGTTAAAGCGTTATCGAAGAGACAATGAATAATTGTGAGACATGGATAAAAATTTGGAAGTAACGATTAAAATACTGTGAAAATACTCATAGCAAATCTAAGAGCTGATGTATACCTCACAAGAAAGAATTTAGGAATACGATTAAGAGTGGTCAATGAAATGTAAATGAGCAACAAAATAATAATACAGTAGAACTCGGATAGAATCAAAATAAATTCACACACACACTAATTCATTAATCACAAATGGACAAATAAATAATACAATGCATGAGGATTTGAATGCCAAGGTGGAAATTTGAATTAGCCTTCATGGAGTGATCAAAAGATCACTGGAGTGTCATCGGAGCACAACTAGAAGTCTTCATCACCATCATTGGAGTCATCAATGCTCAAGTAATTGTCAACCATCAGTCAAACTGAGTCTAACTGAGTGTGGTAGGTGTAACTGAGTGTAACTGGTACTAACTGAATGAAGGAGGCTTAGTGGAGGTCGCATGAGGAAATAACTGGAGTTAGAATGGGAAGTCTAGTCTCACTAGAGATCCATCGGAGTGATACAGTCAGTTGAGAGTCATTCTAGCCTTAAATCAAGGAAAGAACTAAAGATAATTGAAGTACAACTGAATGGTAGGTGAGAGAGGGTGCATGATATGCATGCAACTGCATGAAGGGCGCACTAAGCACTAGGAGGGATAAAACTAATTAGTGAGAAGCTCCCAGGGCTATCTAACTGAGGGATAGGTGCTGGGACTGATGACTGGGATGCATGCAATTGCATGCATGCATGCATGCTACATGCAGAATTGCATGCAAGACTAAAAACGCAAATAATGAAAATGCTGGTAGGACTAGGATGGAGTATACAAATATCCCAACACCCCCCTTAATCCATCCTGGGCCCTGGTAAATAATACCAAAGGTCACCCAATACAATGAATAATAACAGTCAATAAACCAAAGAAATGGGGAAAACCTTGTTAAGTTTAAACTAATTTGACTAGCAAGATCACTGAAAGAAACATAATCACAAGATAGACAAAGATTTTACCCTGGGAAACCCTCAAGGGGTAGAAAACCTAGCAAAGATTTCCTCAATAATATGATCAACCAAAATAAAATATGTGCTCCAAGACTAGAGCTCCTTCTCTACCTCCTATGCAGACCTCTCTCTCACAAGTACGCTACTTTCCGAGCTATGAAAGTATGAGATAAGTGAGGAGCATCCTACTCTACTTATACTAGATTTCTGACTGACTTTTTCCCTAATGGGGCCGACCTCTCCCAATGGAGTCTAATAACCCCTAATTAAATAACTCAGGGCCAACCCCCACATGGTGGATCTAATAACCCTGGTTACCACAATCCATCGGAGGAATAAACATCTCCGGATACATAATAGAGTTACCTCTGAGGGATGAAACATCTCCGGAATAATAAAGTACAAATATAATATTCTTAGAAGTTACAATATTCAACACTCCCCCTTAATGGGAAGGATATTATAACAACATCTGCAGGAGCAAGGAGTCATCGACTACATCATACATGATACATCTATAAATCATCGGAAGCTTTCTTCAATACATCATCATCAGTAACTCAAATAGTTACTGGAATATCTAAATCCTCACGATCAACAACATCGTCATCATACGATCATCAACATCATCATCACACGATCATCAACATCGTCAACATCATCGTCATCACATGATCATCATCATCGTCATCAAACGACCATCAACATCGTCATCATTATCATCATCACACGATCATCAACGTCGTCATCACACAATCATTAGCATCGTCATCATCATCATCATCACACGATCATCAACATCGTCATCACACAATCATTAGCATCGTCATCATCATCATCATCACACGATCATCAGCATCGTCATCATCATCGTCATCACACGATCATCAGCATCGTCATCACACGATCATCAGCATCGTATACTCTGCAATACACACGATCATATTATAGGATGATCAATCCCACTCTCTTTAGGACATAGGTCCATGGATGATACAATCAAATCATGTACCTTTTGAACCAATGTCCAGGGACGATCCAGTCCTATCTGTACCTTTTGAACCGAGGTCTAGGGACGATCCAGTCCTATCATGTACCTTTTGAACTGAGGTCCAGGGACGATCCAGTCCTATCATGTACCTTTTGAACCAAGGTCCAGGGACGATCCAGTCCTATCATTCAATTCGACGAGACCTCTGTCTACGGCTCAATTCAAGGGACCGAAGTTCGGGGACGATCCAATCCCCATTCTCGAAGACATCTTGTCTACGGTTCAATTCAAGGGACCAAAGTCTGCGGACGATCCAAACCCCATTCTCGAAGACATCTTGTCTACAGCTCAATTCAAGGGACCAAAGTCTGGGGATGATCCAATCCCCACTTGTCCACTAAGGACTTCATTTTCGGAGACATCTGTCTACGGCTCAATTCAAGGGACTGAAGTCCGAGGACGATCCAATCCCCACTTGTCCACTAAGGACTTCATTCTCGGAGACATCTGTCTACGGCTCAATTTAAGGGACCGAAGTCCAGGGATGATCCAATCCCCACATGTCCACCAAGGACTTCATTCTCAAAGACATCTGCCTACGGATCAATTTAGAACATGTGTTCAAGGATGATGCAATCCCTCTTCTTTCTCGGAGACATCTATCTACGAATCCTTTTAGAACATATGTTCAAGGATGATGCAATCCCCATAGTATCCTCATCAATACAGGTATCATTAGTGCATCAATACAAGTATCCTCATCCATACAAGTACATCAATCAATACATGTATACATATCATCAATACAAGTATCCTCATCCATACATGTATATATATCATCAATACAAGTATCCTCATAAGTACATATACAAATAATATAAATATCCTAAGTATACATATAAGAAATATAAAGATAAAAAATATAAATATCCTAAGTAAAATAATACAGGTATCCTCATCATCGACCTTACCGTCGATGTGGAAAATATCATCATCAGTGTCTACATCACTCCCCCTTTCAAGGAGGGTCCTTTTGGACTACCCCAAGCTTGTCTCGGAAATACTCAAATTTTACTCGAGACAGAGGTTTGGTCAATATATCAGCAATTTGTTCATCGATGCTCACATACTCGAGCTTGATAGCTACTCTCTGCACCATATCCCGTATATAGAAATATCGGATCTCTATGTGTTTTGACTTATCATGGAACACTAGATTTTCTGTCATCTTAATATAGCTTTGGTTGTCACACATGATCATAGTGGGATCCATCTCTAAGTCAAACAATCCTAATAGTAGTTTTCGAAGCCATACTTCTTCACAACTAGTAGAGCAAGCAACTATATATTCTGCTTCGGCAGTACTAAGAGCTACACTAGATTGTTTCTTGTTGAACCATGAGATCATGGAAAATCCAAGACCATAACATCCACCTGATGTACTTTTCTTGTCTGAAACACTTCCTGCCCAATTAGAATCTGAGTAACCATGTAATCTGAGTTCATGATTTCCAAGATAGTATAGACCAAAATCTAATGTACCCTTTAGATACCTCATTACATGCTTTGCAGCTATTAAGTGAAATTTTCTAGGTTCCACTATGTACTGACTCAAGGTATTTACAACAAAGCATATGTCTGGTCTGGTATTTGTCAAATACATTAATGACCTAATAATCTGTCTGTATAGAGTCACATCTACTAATTCTGATGAGTCATTAACTAATAACTTTAAGTTAGAGTCCATGGGAGTGGCCATAACTTTACACTCCAACATATCGAATCTTTTCAAAATTTCCATAGCATACTTACCTTGATTTAGAAAGATTCCTTTTGGTTCTTGCCATACTTCTAGACCTAAGAAGTAGTGCATTAATCCGAGATCTTTCATCTCAAATTCTGAAGAGAGCTTCTTCTTGCACTCGATAATTTGTTTCTCATTTCCAGTTAGAAATAGATCATCTACATACAACAGTAATATAATAGGTTCATCATCCATAACCTTGATATAAAGATTAGGATCATCTTTACTCTTGGTAAAGCCCATACTTGTTAAGAAACTGTCAATCCTTCCGTACCAAGCTCTGGGAGCTTGCTTCAATCCATACAAAGCCTTTTTCAGCTTGCATACATGTGTTCTTCCATCTTTAACCTCAAATCCTTGTGGTTGTTCTATGTACACTTCTTCTTCAATCACACCATTCAGGAAGGTTTTCTTAACATCCATTTGGTGTAGTTTCCATTTCATCATAGATGCAACTGCCATGATAGTTCTAATAGAAGCGTACCTAGCAACTGCTGCAAATGTTTCTTCATAGTCAATTCCCTCTTTTTGAGAGAATCCTTTGGCTACAAATCTTTCCTTATATTTTTCAATTCTACCATCTGCAGCATGTTTTATCTTGAATATCCATTTGGAAGATACCACACTTTTATCTTTTGGTTTGGGAACTATATCCCAAACATCATTTTTCATTATTGATTGGTATTCTTCTTTCATTGCTTCTACCCACTCTTTCTTCTGAACGACGTCTTCATAGCTAGTAGGTTGTTGATCCATAAGGTCACACATCAAAGCCACATAGTTGGATACTAGCTTTGGTTTCTTTCTTTCTCTAGTGGAGACTTCAAGAGCTCCATATTTTTCAGCTCCTTGAATAATGTCTCTAGCCCATGCGGGCCTTCTTTTCTTAGATAAGTTTGTAATGGGGGTTCTTGTGGTTCTAACATGTCATGATCTTCAGGTGTATCAACTTCAGGGATGGGCACAACCTCTGTAACTCTAGGAGGTGTATCTTCTTCATATACTTCTTCAAGTTGGCACTTCCTAGATTTCTTGAGAGCTACTTCTTCATCAAATGTCACATCTCTACTTATTTCCATATGATGAAAACCTGGTATGTAAATTCTGAAAGCTTTGGATGATTCACAATATCCAACAAATATTCCCTTCTTACCAGAAGGATCCAACTTGGTTCTCTTTTCTTTTGGAGTGTGAATTTTCACTGGACATCCAAATATTTTGAGATGACTTACCTCAGGCTTCTTTCCAGTGAACACTTCTTCTAGAGTCTTGAATTCAAGAGCACTATGGGATAGCCTATTTTGTACATAGACTGCTGTCCTAGCTGCTTCCGCCCATAGATACATGGGTAGATCTTGGTCATGTATCATAGTATTTACAACTTCCATGATGGTTCTATTATTTCTTTCAGCAACCCCATTTTGTTGGGGATTGTAGGGAGTGGTTAGTTCCCTCTTGATTCCAGCTTCCTTACAAAAGTCTTCAGAATCCTTTGAAGTATATTCTCCACCATTATCTGTTCTGAGAATCTTAATTTTCTTTTTTGAGTGATTTTCTATCAAAGCCTTGAACTCTCTAAACTTTCCAAAAACTTCATTCTTTCCTTTTAGAAAGTATATCCAAGTCTTCCTTGAATAATCATCAATGAATGTGAGATAGTATTCAAACCCACTTAGGGATGTGGTGGGAATTGGTCCACATACATCTGAATGTATTAGCTCCAAGATGTTCTTAGTCTTTGTTTCACTCTTTGGAAATGGGTTCTTGATATTCTTCCCCTTTTCACATCCTTTGCATGTGCCATTATGATCAATATTCAAGTCTGGTAGTCCTATAACTACCTTGCTTACATAGGGTAAGGCTTTGTAGTTAATGTGAGCTAGCCTTCTATGCCATAGCTGACTGGGGCTATAGTTTTCATGGACAAGGGAAACTTCTGGATGTCCCTTGAGTTTGTAAAGACCTCCTTCCTCTTCACTAATAACAATTGCATCTTTAATTGATTTTCCTTTGGGCCACATAAGTACTTGTCCATCTAGTAATGCAACTCTAAGGCCTTTCTTATCTAGTGCTGAGATAGAAAGTAGGTTCTTCTTTAAATATGGTACATATAAAATTTCTTTCATCTTTAAAGGTGTTCCAGAATCAAGCTTGTAGCTTGCTTCACCAATTCCCTTGATGGGATATTGATAATCATCTCCTAGGGATACCTTTTGTGGAGAAGTATTTTCCTCAAGTCTTGAGAGAGTTTTCTTTTGACCTGTCATGTGCTTTGAAGCACCACTATCGATGAGCCATGTATCTTCTCCAGGTAATACAGACCCAGATAGTGCAGAAAATAGAACATATTCTTCTGCATCTACTTTCTTTACTTTAGATATTTTCTTTCGAGACCTTTCCTCTTCTTCTTCATCTTCTTCTCCACTATCATCTTCTGCCATATGTGCATGATGTCTTATGTGAACAAACTTCTTCTTTTGTGAAGTACAAAATATGGTAATGTGTCCTAGTTTAAGACAATTGAAACATTGGACTATGGAGAGATCCATTTCAGAGTTGGGTCCTCTTCCCTTTTTAAATCTATGGAAGGGTTGAGACCCTTTGTGGTCAAATTTCTTGAAGTGACCCTTTATTCTTCTTTTGGTGTGAGTAGCCAAGGCTTGGTCGTCCTCCTTGAGAAGGGCTTCCCTATTGGCTACCATAGCTTCATCTTGAACACAATCCTCCCATACTATATCAAACTTCATACTTTCTTTTCTGGCACACAGAGTTTGTATGAATGACTCCCAAGGTCTAGTGAGACCATTTAGAGTAGTCATTACAAGTTCATCTTCATCAAGGGTATCTCCAATAGCATCTAGTTGTTCCTCGATTTGGGAAACCCTTGAGAAGTAGTCTTGAATGGATTCTCCTTTATTCATCTTGGTACTCTTCAACTGATTTCTTAGGTTCATCTTCCTATTGATGTTCCTCCCTTCCTACATTCTTCCTAGGGCATCATACATTTCCTTTGGGGTCTTCTTGGATGCCACTTGGGGAATAAAGTGGTCCTTGATAGAATCAACAATGATTCTCTTTTCCCTAATTAGATCCTTCCTATAATTTTCTTTGGCTTCATCTTCAACAGGTTCTGCAACTTCATCCTTGATATATTGAGCAAGATCATTCTCTTCAAGAATGAGACTAATTATGTATTTCCACACCCGAAAATTCTCTATACCTTCTAGCTTGTCTTCAAGCTTAGTGCTTGGATCCATCTTCTCTTAGGGGAGTCCAAGAGATTAGCGTTTCAAGAGATAGAGTAACACTTACCAGGAGATGTGCTTGATTGACTTGGGAACAATGGTGTGTTATGTTTCTGGAAACTTCAACTTTTCACTTTCCGGATCTGCAACAGAATTTCTGGTTTATCACACTTTTGGTCAAACTAGGGTTTGAATTTCCTGGAGTTCTACCCAGCCAAAAAAACTTCGATCTAGGGCTCAAAAGATTGATTTTGAGAAGGTCTATTCAGCCATGCAACCAGAATCCAAAAATACTAACTTTTGCAGAAACCCTAATTTTGAGAGAGAGAGAGAGAGAGAAAGATAATTTAACCATGTGAAAGATGTTCTATTCAGGCTAGCTCTGATACCATGTTAAGTTTAAACTAATTTGACCAGCAAGATCACTGAAAGAAACATAATCACAAGATAGACACATATTTTACCCTAGGAAACCCTCATGGGGTAGAAAACCCAGCAAAGCTTTTCTCAATAAGATGATCAACCAAAATACAAGATGTGCTCCAAGACTAGAGCTCCTTTTCTACCTCCTATGTAGACCTCTCTCTCACAAGTGCGCTACTTTTCGAGCTATGAAAGCATGAGATAAGTGAGGAGCATCCTCCTATACTTATACTAGATTTTCGATTGACTTTTTCCCTAATGGGGCCGACCTTTCCCAATGGAGTCTAATAACCCCTAATTAAATAACTCAGGGTCTACCCCCAAATAGTGGATCTAATAACCCTGGTTAGCACAATCCATCGGAGGAATAAACATCTCCGGATACATAATAGAGTTACCTTGGAGGGATGAAACATATCCGGAATAATAAAGTACAAATATAATATTCTTAGAAGTTACAATATTCAAAAAACCTCATGGGAAAAATACCCCCCTCAAAATAGACTATAAGGCACACAAAAAAATAAATGATCCAAACTCAAGCAGGTGTGATGATTGGTCATATGTCTGGAGGTATATTCTTCTTGGGAAGAAGTGGATCATGCTCAAAAGGCATGTGCTTGTACTTGCTCTTCAGATAGAATGTAATGAGAACAAATCCAAAAGTATGAGGATGATCCTTAAACCTATGATTCAAATCAGCTGAGGTAGGATCAAATATATGAATGTGCGGATAGTCTTTTGTCTTCTCCTTCGAACCATTATGGGTGAGATTATGCCAAAAAGAACCATCACATGATTGCTTGAAATCCAAATCAGATTTAAGACTTGAAGAATAGTTTCTTGAGATCTCCTTTGAACCAACAAGGGTGAGATCAAAACCATCATATGCATGAGAAATTATCCCAAGTAGTGATTGCTTGGATTTTAAATTAGCTCCAAGACTTGAATCATGGTTGCTTAAGATCTCCTTTGAACCATTAGAGGTGAGATCTAAACCAGTAAATGCATGAGAAATTATCCCAAGCGAATGGAAATGGTTTCTTGAGATCTCCTTTGAACTAGTAGAGGTGAGATCAAAACCATGATATGCATGAGAAATTATCCCAAGCAAATGACAATGGCCATAATCTTCAATAACCTTCTGAAAGCATGAAATAATGATCATATAGTAGTACATAAGAGGTGAGTGATCAAGGAGAGCGAATGCATTACCTCCAATGGTTGATTTTACCTCCGAAACATTCAATAGATCATGATGCAAACCAACAGACTCTGGTGCAAGAGATTATTTAGGAACCTCTACAATTTCTAGAGTGTGAGCTGGCACATAATGCTAAATAGAAGAAATTTCGAGCATGGGTGTAGAATCTGCAAGTTCTTCTTCTTTGTGGAAAACTTCAATATGAGATATGTTTGATACTGATTCATGATCAATGAGATCACCAAGGAGGGTGAATGCATCACTTTGCTTTCTCTTGAAAGGGTTTGGATCAATTCCTTCATTCTGTTTTCCAAATCTTTCATCTAGATGGGCCCATAGCTCTTTTGGAGATCCAATATCAGGGAGGTCATATAAAATGCATCGAGACAAAGCATACATCATGGCTGCACACGCTATTTCACCTTCATTTAACCAGTCATTCTCTTCTTCAGAGGATTCGAACTCTCTCAAAACAATAATCAAAGAGACCATGTCTCTTCAAATGTGCTATCATTTGTGGTTTCCATTCACCATAATTGAATGGAGAAAGAGGAGTAATTCCTGATGAATAGATGGAAGCTTTTTGAAGACCTGCAAAAAAAAGAATATATCTGCAACTGCTACTGCTGCAAAAATGCAAAAACTGCTGCAACTGTTGCACTCGAAATCTGGATAATAACCTGCAAAAAACTCTTAGGAATGGAGATAAACAATACTCTCAACATGCTCTGATACCATGTGAAAATACTCACAGTAGATCTAAGAGTTGATGTATAACTCACAAGAAAGAATTTAGGAATAATATTAAGAGTGGTCAATGCAGTGTAAATGAGCAACAAAATAATAATACAGTAGAACTCGGATAGAAGCAAAATAACTTCACACACACACTAATTCATTAATCACAGATGGGCAAATAAATAATACAATGCATGAGGATTCGAATTCCAAGGTGGAAATTCGAATTAGCCTTCATGGAGTGATCCAAAGATCACTGGAGTGTCATCAAAGCACAACTAGAAGTCTTCATCACCATCAGTGGAGTCATCAATTCTCAAGTAACTGTCAACCATTAGTCAAACTGAGTCTAACTGAGTGTGGTAGGTGTAACTGGAACTAACTGAATGAAGGAGGCTCAGTGGAGGGCGCATGAGGAGCTAACTGGAGTCAGAATGGGCAGTCTAGTCTCATTGGAGATCCATCAGAGTGATACAGTCAGTTGAGAGTCAGTCTAGCCTTAAATCAAGGAAAGAGCTGAAGATAATTGAAGTACAATTGAATGGTAGGTGAGAGAGGGCGCATGAGATGCATGCAACTACATGAAGGGCTCACTAAGCACTAGGAGGGATAAAACTAATTAGTGAGAAGCTCCCGGGGCTAGCTAACTAAGGGCTAGGTGTTGGGACTGATGACAAGGGTGCATGCAATTGCACGCATGTATGCAGAATGCATGTTGCATGCATAAATGCATGCAAGACTGAAAATGCAAATAATGAAAATGCTGGTAGGACTAGGATGGAGTATAGGAATATCCTAACAAATACATGAGCTTCAAATGAAGTTCGAAGAACAACAAATTTCCGACCAAAAAAATCATATAGAAAATTGTCTGCGCAAATTGAGGAATTAAAAGACGAAATCAATTTTAATCAAAGATTACAAAATCAAAAGATTAAAAAGGAAATGGATGAAAATAAAGCAGAATAGTGCAATTAACGAAAATTAAAAACGACAAAGACGAGAAAATTGCGAAAGTCCATAAACAACTAGAAGATCGAAAATAAGAGATATGTCGGCTTCAGAAACATATAAAAGAACTCCAGCATAAAGATGTCGACACAAAAAAGGTGCACAAGTTAGAAATTTTGAAAGTCAATAACACATTATCAAGTAATACTGAAGAAATATATTGATTAATAAATCATAATAAGATATTAGTTACAAAGATCAAGAAGTTAAAAAGTACCAGGAAGGCATACAAATCGAATGAAGACATTGAAGGAAAACTTCTAGACAAGAAGGAAACTAGGAAAATAACTACATCATAAATCATAATGAAGATCTTAAGGAACAACTTAAGAAGTCCGAAGATGACAGAAAGTCACAAGGAGAATTGATTAAGAAGTTTTAAAATGATAACATACTATTAGAAAAGAAGTTGGAAAAGATATAGAATGAAATATTAAAACCTCAAGGGATGAAACTACAACTTACAGCTCAGATCAATGCTCAAAAGACCGCGCTCGTAAAATAAAATGACGTTGTGAGAATTCCCTATAGACACCCCAACCATAAAAACCGATATCCAAACAATTGTGAAATGATGAAAGATAATGGTATTAATGTGATCAAAGCTTATGACGTCAATTCAATGTGGAATCACAACATTCAACAATGAATCAATTTGGGATGGATTGTCCACATTTCGAAAGTTATGCTCTACCTTTAGAAGTTCATATCTACACGTTTCGTCAGCTATGACACTGCAAGGAACGATGCGACAACATAATAAGGATTTGAGGACAAAGCCTCTCTAAGAGGAAGGCAATGTTACATATATAAATAAATACAAATTAAATAATACAATAATTAATAGTTAGGTTAATTAAGAGACACCTCATTTGAGTGAATAGTCACCATGAGGACCTATTTATACGGGTCCCTTATCATTGTAAAGATTAATCTCTCATATTTGTATTTTTATATTTATTCATGGCTTATTTAATATTCGAAGTATTTTGGTGATTATTGTGTGAGCAAACATTTGTTCGGTTCACAAATCTATTGTACAACCCTTGAAAATCATGCCACTTTCTATGTTGTACAGACCTTGAAATTCAAGCCTCTTTCTCAGTTGTAGAGACCAAAATTCTGAGTATTTAATGACCATAGAATTCTTGGGATCTGAGCCCTCTTTTCTCCTTGGGATCAACGCTGAACTAGAATCTGAGTATTTAATGGTTGTAGAATTCTTGTGATCCGATCCCTCTTTCCTCCATGGGATTTTCACCCCCTCTCACTACTCTTCTTCAACTCTCTTGCACTATATTCACTTTATATCTATATCTCCCCTATAACTCCTTTTGCCTCTTTATAAATGAGAAATGTCTCTAACTCTTCATCTTCTAAGCTGGATGGCTAAGATTAAATCTTAGGGTCTCAAGATCAATGGTTGTGATATTTTTGCACTTTATCACAACTTAAGTAATTTTCACTCACCATAAAGCAAAAGTCACTTTTTTCTACATGCTTAGACCATCAAGCCTATGTAGAAGACCATTGGAGCTATGAAAACTCAACACACAACACCTTGATTCAAAGAATATACTTAATAAATATCGATTCAAAGATTATCTATGCAACTTTTGAATTTAAAAAGTCAATAAACTATAATTATATGTTTATATAAAAAATATTTATAATTTAAAAATTATGATATTTTTACATGTGAAGAATTTAATAAAATATAACTACATAAAATGTTATATAAAAACTAAAAATATTTTGTTTATAAAAAAAGTTGAAGAATTCAATAAAATATAATTCAACTAAAAATATACAATTTTAAGACAATTTAAGTTTTTTAATAAAGAATGTTTTTGAATAATTTAATAAAATATAATTACATAATATTGTTATATAAAAATTAAAAATATAGTTTTTATATATAATAATATTTATGAGGATTTTTTTAATAAATAAGAGTGTTGGTTCTTTTTCCTATATTGAAGTTTCTTTTTCATAAAGATGAGATAAATGTAATGTAAAGATTTCTAAATTGCATAAAGATAAGAAAGTGTAATGTTAAGTTTTTTTTTATTATATTTATTCTAAATTTAAAATAAATCATATTAAAATATATATATTTAGATAATGGGTAGCATGGATTTTTTGCATCGAGATGAGTTAGGTGCTTTACATCCTAGTATGGGGGCAAAAAAAAAAAAATTAAAAAAAATACATGTCGGCCCAGAAAATAAAAAAATAAAACTTAAACCCGAATCTATCAAGAAAGAGAGGGAATCAAATTTCTTGAGCATAAGTTTAAAAAAATTACACCTCAAGAAATTGGATCCCTTTCGATGCTTGATTGAACGAAGTTTAAGATAGATCTATGGTAGTTTATTATAGTTGTTCTAAATTTAAAATGAACCATTATAATACAATTGTTCCAAATTTAAAATGAACCATTATATATATATAATATAACATTTACTGCGAGTCATAACACACCTTCATGGATCGAGGGTTGCAACTATGTAATTATTGAGACATTGCTTAAAAAAAATTCTTTTGTACTCTAACCTTAATTTTTTATTTATTTTAAATGTATTTGAATCAGGTATGGATTTTGGTTTGTCCAGTAACAATTTGATCTGAAGGATGACCATCAGTCGACCTCATGTCTTAGGTTATGATCTTGTGCATTCTCTTAAATCATCTTACTCTAGTGTGGGTAATTTCCAGTTCATTGTATAATTTGTATATTCAAGTTTCATGACCATAATTTTTTTCTTTTCATTTATGATCAAATGAATTATTGCGCCGAGAGGCGCTCTACAACCCAGTATGAGGGAGATCTTGTAACGTGTATGTGTAGCGTTACATGTGTGATGTAGCATTACATCTAATAGTAAAAAGTGATAATATGAGGGAGATCTTGTAATGTGTATGATGTAGCATTACATGTGCGATGTAGCGTTACATCTAATAGTAAAAAGTGATAATATGAGGGAGATCTTTTAACGTGTATGATGTAGTGTTACATGTGTGATGTAGTGTTACATCTAATACTAAAAATTGATAATGTGATAAACTAATTAATGTTTTGTCGGCCATTAAAATGAAAGTAAAGTCCCTCATGTAACAAATTAATTTTTAGAGTAATAAATATATTTGGTTGGCCATTTAGAAACGACGTGAATTTAGAAACGATGACTATATATAATACAAAAAAACAAACATAATACAAAAAAATTCATACAAATTTATAAAACACGATTCTGCACAGAAGAGAAAGCATTCTGAGGGAAGCATTCTGAGCGGCGAATAACTAATTTTAAATCTGAGCGAAGTGTTCTGAGCGCCGAATAGGTAATTTTAAATATGTTTTAAATTTTAAATTTTAATTTCACTTAAATTTGAAATTAAATTTAAAATAAATTTACTGCTGCAGCCGCAGCCTCCTCCAACCTGCAATCTCCTCCCTCAGACTGCTGCAACCGCCTCCTCTCTCCCTCCTCCCCTCTGCAACGGCCTCCTCTCTCCCACCACAGATTCTCCCTCCCGCCGCATCTCACTCCGTCCTCTCTTCCTCTCCTCCACCTTCCTCCACCTCCTCCCTCCTTCCACCGCGAGCTCTCTCCCTCCCTCTCGCTCGCCCGCCCGCTGCATCCTCTCGCCGCCGACCTGCTCCTTCCCTCCCACCACCAACCTACTCCATCCCTCCTGCATGCACAACCACCTCCCCTCCACTCACGCTTCCTCCTCCCCTCCACCTTCCTCCACCTCCTCCCTCCTACTCGCGAGCTCACTCCCTCCTGCCTGCCTACTGCACCCTCCCATCGCCAGGATGCTCCCTCCCCCCCACCGCTGGCCTGCTCCCTACCTACTTCCTACGCAGCCACCTCCCCTTCCCTCGCGCCTCCTCCTCCCCTCCACCTTCCTCCCTCCTACCACCATGAGCTTCCTCCCTCCAGCCCGCCTACTGCACCCTCCCGCCCACCGGCCTGTATCCTGCATTACACAAAATTTAAACAAAAATTAAATTTAAGCAAATTTTATATTTATATTTAAACAAAATTTAAAATTAAATTTAAACAAAATTTATATTTATATTAAATTTAAACAAAATTTAAATTTAATATATTAAATATATTTAATTTAATATATATTAAGTTTCAAATTAAATATATTAATTTTATATTAAATTTAGTGTAATATTTATATTGAATTTAAATTAACATTTAATTTATATTTATATTTAAATTAAAATATATATTAATATTTACATATAAGTATATAACTTCTTTACATTGTATAATAAGAACTACATGTGGTATAGTGGTAAGGGTGTTGGGATAATGGGCATGAGGTCCAACGTTCAATCCTCCCAGATCACCTACCTTTTTTCTAAATATAGAATTTCATAAATAAATTGAATTTCATTATCATGTAAAGTGAGTTTGATTTCATTGTATTGGTCTTTTTATTGCATATTTTTCAGTGTAGATGTTATTCTGTGGACGCATTGATTTCAATGTATGGATGCATAGATTTCAGTTAATGGATGCATAGATTTCAGTGTATGGGGTTTTTTATTGCATATTTTTCAGTGTATATGTTATTCTGTGGACGCATTGATTTTAGTGTATGGACACTAAGATTTCAATGTATGGACGCATTGATTTCAGTGACTACAAAAGAAAGAGAATAAGACTTGAAACAAAAAGTAGAAGAACAAAAAGAATTTCGAAAAAGGAAGTTGGACGAAATGATAGCAGAAGAACTAGAAGAACGAAGAAAATGAAATGCAGATCGACAAAAAGAATATCGAAATAGAAAGTTAGATGAATTGACAACAGAAGAACGAGAGGAACAAAGAAAATGAAACATTGATCGATAAAGAGTGTATCGAGAGAGAAAGTTGAAGCAGTTGGAAGAACAAACAAATCAAGTTGCAGAACAACAAATAAATCAAAATGTATGAAATGGCGAAATGATGGCAGAAGAAGGAGAATAACGAACAAAACAAAACGCAGATCAACAAAAAGAGAATAGAAAAAAAAGTTAGGCGAATTGTCTCTATTTTCCAGTTTAACAATTTACTCAATCCTTAATACTTATTACTTACATTATGATAATCCTCGTAAATGTATCTGTGTTTTCAACTTAACCTATTCCTTACAATGCTGATCAAACTCCAGTTTTGTGTCACCGCCCATGACTGAAACCAGCCTAGATCCAAATCCTAGTCTCTATCAAGTGCCGAGAGGGATCAAATATCTCGAGGTGCAAACCTCTTCTTAGGTATTGCACTCAAGGAGCTTTTCAAGGAGAGGTTTGCACCTTGGGAGATTTGATCCCTCTCGATGCTTGATAGAGCCTAGGATTTGGATCTAGGTTGGTACATATAATGCAACGTTGATCATAACCACTACTGGACGACTTGTGTTAAATGAACAAGATTCTAGTTACATAGTTATACAATTACAATTACAGGGATCATATAATTATAATTGTATTTTTCATTGATCTTAAGAGTTATACAATTACAGGGATCATATAATTGTAATTGTAATTGTCATTGAAGAGTTATACAATTACAGGGATCATATAATTTTAATTGTCATTGTAATTGATCTTAACCTTATATAAATGCATATATGTATGTAAGCATTGAATTCCTAAAGGAAAAAATAAGCGATCAAGACAACTTGGTAATAAAATTTGAGATAATATTTACTTCCTTGTTAAGAGAAGATCAAATTTAACAAGTGAATTAATCTCCTATATGCAAATTATAATAACTAAATATTAAATATTGTCAAGGGTTTAGTTTTAGTGGTGGTCGTGGGAGAAAGTGAATCTAGGGTTTATCATGAGGAAGTGTGGGGAGTTTCCCCATATAATTATGTAAAAGAAAGAAAAGAACTGAATATTAAATATGATTTGTAGTCAGTCAAGAGAGGACATATATGATTCATGGCTATTGCTATCTTTAGAGTGCATACATGATATGGTCGATTGGGAAAGAATAATGAATGTCCAAATCCAAGATGGCTCATTCTTATGCTCATTTGCTTCACACTAAGACATGAAATGCCTTGAGTTCTTGAACAACATGCTCGCCAATTTTGGCACTTTTGATGTGTATGGTTTCTTTATGTTGTTTGGAGCCCGTACCCACCTTTACTTTCTCATTATACCTTTTATATTGAATTCTTTTTAACTAATTATCCACATCCTTTAGTTCCCTGCCTATATAGTGTGGATCTGTTGGAACGCCTGTTGATGGTGGATAATATTGAACGCTGTGGATTCCATAGATACATTGAAAAGCAAATCAACAAAGCTCTAGATTATTTTAACATATATAAATAAAAAAATTTAATTTTATTATATGTTGGGATGAGTGTGAGCACACACAAAAAAAGTTCTACAATCATAGATCCAATATGAAATAGAGAAATGAAGAGATTAACAAGATGATAGCGGTCACACAAGGAACACAAAAAATTTACATGGTAAAACTCCTTGAAGGGGAAACATCCATGGGATAAGCAACCGGATCTCTTATTGCTCAATAGAGATTTACAAATAGCCCAACATGGCTTACACCCTTCTTCCCCCTTGGAGCTGAACACTATGCCGATTTGCCTCTATAACATTATTTAACATATTTCTTATAGTTACATGCAACTAAAATTTTAATTGCTTGATCAAGAGTTTCATATTCTTAGCAAATATGTTGCATAAACTGTGGAAGAATAATCACCATACACTATGGTGAATTGTTTTCATCGCTTCACAATCTCCACCTTGACAACAATTTACTTGATACATTGTCCAAATTTGTTCATCAAATTTCGTACAAAATCTTTAATCAATATAGTCATAGACTAAATAGTTGCAACCGCAATAGGTGATACTCGTGCTTTTGAAAAATATTGAAGCACCCATTTCACTACTTTTACTTGGATATGTCTTGTGATCTTGACCATTTAAATGCATACATCAAACTTCCTACTAGCATACGATACACGAAACATATAACCCTTTTCTTCCTTATTACTAGGACATAAACTTGAAGAAAGCTTACAATGGAAAGCCAAAGGGATTTTTATTGGTTACATATTCGCCAAAGCTTACCATTTGTCCCATCTCTATGTATTTCCATGCCCAAAATTTGTTTTCCTCCTCCCAAATCCTTCATCTCAAACATTCTAGCCAACTGAGCCAACTTGCTGATACTTGGCTCACTATAAAGGAATCAACTTCTTGTACCGTTAGCTCGACATGCTTTAGGCCATTTAATAACTTCTTGAGCTCGCAAATGAATTTTTTGTTGCGAACACCTTCAATGATCCACTTCGAACTTTGCATTTGAAAAATTGACCAAATCCGGCCAAGATGACCCAAGCGATCCTTCACCGCTCACCTTCAGGCGCCTTACAATGGAGTCTCAATGTTACACCTTAACATGAACATTCCCTTGACCAAAACTGACCAAGCCATCCAAGTAAGTGTTTGTTTTTCACATCTAGGCCTATTTACAATGGAGTTCACCAAGTTTTTATTTTATTTTATAAGCTTCATTACATGCAATCTCATAAGGAAAATACCACAAGCTACCAATACCATTTTGTGTTCCCTCTCTATCACCTAGGTATATGTCTAGAATTTTCCGATGATTTACTAGGCGTATGCATGCCTAATTTTGGTCTTACAATAGTATGCCCATTTACATGCAAAATTTAAATTTTACAACTCCAAAATATAAACTTTAAACTATATTTTGGATTATTCCTGACAGTATAAACTTTAACAAACTGACCTCCTAGAAATATGCAAAAAACATCTATAAAATTATACATAAAGAGAGAAAAATACTTCATTCATGTGTAATGACTTCAGTGATTTATGGCTGCGAAACATAAGCTTCATCCATGGGGGAGGCCTTTGCATGTTCTCTTTCAGGATCCCAGTTCCATGAGTATAGGCCATTGACATCAGCTTGCACTGCTTCCAGAATCTCCTTTAATTGGACAAAATGATTCTCGCGGTGCTCGACATAACTCATGCTAAGCCCCTAGATAATCTGATGCATCTCTACCATAATTTCACACACCCCATCCAGTTTTTCAGTTAGGACCTGCTCCATTTCATAGACACTTTTCTTTAACTCTTCAAATTCACCGACCTGAACTCTGTAATCGGTCTCGTCATCTTCTAAGCGAGTTTCAAAGCGGGTCAAGTCCAGACCGGTCTGCCTAGACTCCTCCATGCTTGCTTTAGCTACTTCAAAGATGCACCTTGCCATTTTCTTAAGGTTTGTCATTCCCTCTTTAATAGCCATAATCTCATGCATGACATACTTCAGATCAGAGTCTTCCTCTGGGTGATGCACCTTTGAATCCTTCCTCCTAATGAGTCCTCTCTCCACCATAACAATATCCATTTGAACTGAAAAATCCTCACTATAAGTAGGGTTATCAGAGCAATGCAGTTAGGAAAAAAACATTTGAATCTCCCATATATCCTCCCACACCGATAAGGACAAAGGGACCACCATTAATCCCCAGCAATATTCATACCACTTTCCTATTTGCGCGGCACGCACAAGAGAAAGTGAAATAAATGAAGGAAGGGTGGGACAAGACCCCACCAAGCTAGCTCGAAGCATAGTCCATCCATCTGTCATGCCGCTTAAATGTCAACGAGCTTCAGTATTTAACCACCTTATCTTGGGTAGAGCATCCATTAAATCAGGCTTCGAAAGGTGCAACAACATTTCACTATGGGGGGGTATCATTAAGGGATAAAACCCCTTCCTTGAGCCTAGTTCCCTTGTTATCCATGCAATCCACCTTCCCATTGTGGAACCTTTTAATGTGGAAGAAGTGAATCTTAAAGGTTCTTGGAAAAAAATAGTGATTCTTTTTTGAAAACCATTTTTTTCCTCCTTTGAACTTTTCAACTCATTCATGGCTTGGATAACTATCCAAGAGTCTCCAAACACCATAAAATATTCAATCTGAAGAGAATTGGGGGGCAGCTCTTAGGAGAGCGCAACCCATAAATTTGTGTGCAAATTATTCATATATATATATATATATATATATATTCCTTCTTCCAAGCTCAGCATGAGCTTTGTGATGGCGATCTCATACCCTATTTTCTTTTCTATCTCAAATCCAGGGTGAGATCGATGGGAAAAGGGAAACCCCATATTCTTTTCTATCTACAAAACCTGTATGATGGTTGTGTGTTGTCTCAGCTTAATGAGTGAGCTCTATGGGAGGAGTGAAGCCCACGTTTTTGTTTGCAAAACTAATTATATGATAGGTTGTTGTTTGATATTCACTCTAGCGGGAGCTCTGTGAGGAGGGCGACCCCAAACTTCAATGGAAAATTATATATATATATATATATATATATTTTGGGCGCATGCCTAGTCCCTGCCTGTAATGAATATTAAATACATATTTATTAACCCTGGTCATGTGAGCTCGTGGGGAGGGTGTAGGCCCAGGAAGTAATTACAAGTTATATTATATATACATATAACTTCAGGGTCGGTTGCATGAGATGTGAGAAAGGGTGTAAGCCCAGTTTGGGTGCTTCCCATGACCCTCTTGATTTGTATTTACAATTATAATGGTTCGGTCTGAGTAAACCAGCAAGGGGCACAACCCTTGGTCCATCTTGGTTTATAAGTTGAAGTAATAGTATAATTTTGTTTAGGGTTACATCTATATATATAACAACCTAACTATAGTATCGTATGAGATAAGGGAGTGACATGGCTCTAGATGTGATATTACTCTCCTTTAGTGGATTCCTTCCCAACTCATGGGTGGTCTCTCGGTGGGAAAACATACACCAAACAGAGAACCAAATGGTTGGGTGGAATGTTACAGTCAAGTCTTTAGTCGCCCAGTAGCATTCAGTTCCACAAGGTCTACATAAACCAAATAAGTACTCCACCTTTTCTATGTGTTTATTAATTGTTAAGTTTTATGAATGGAATGGTTCCAGTTTAAACCTGTATCTTGTGATAAATATAATGTTTGGTCTTTAGAGTAACAATTCATGTAAGTTGATGAGCAACAATGTTTGTATTATTAGGAGTAAGGGTTTTTCTAACTTTTTAGTAGTAAGTGTTGATTAGATCTTTACTTTCCATTATGAGTGTCTTAATATATTTTAAAGGATTTAACAAAATATTGATCACAATATAAGTATATAGCTTAAAATGGTATATTAAATGGAATGATGTGTGAGTGTGTGGTAATGCTTAGAATCCATCTTATTGGTATAATGTCACAAGTCAAATTATGATAGTAGGAGCTATAATATCTAATTGAGATAGATAACCACATTAAAATACTTAAATATGCTTTGGAATAAACATTGAGAACAAGATAGGTATTAGACCAAACATATGCCAAAGATGTGACTTCATTACACTTAGTTTATAGTGTAATATTTATGTGTCGATATAACAAACCTATTGATAAGTTGGTTTCATAATGTGTGGACATGGAATAAATGATGTTTCCATGTGTTTACCTTCTTGATTGGCACCTAATACAAATAATAGGCTAAATTGTATTGTATTTGTGATAGCATGTAATAATGGTTATGCTTTAGTTTTCTATGAAAAATGATAGTAAGACTTACAATACCTTGACAAAATGGATAAATCTTAAAGTGTAAAGTAAGTGGTCGTAAGGAATTTATTAACATGACAAACTAACTATACTCCCTTATCCTATTAAGTTTATACCTTAGAATAAAAAAAAAAAAGATGACACAATATTCAAATGTCAGACACTTAATACATAATGAATGGATAGAAAGATGGACTATTCATACGTCTTATATTAGAGTAGTTCAGTTCCAAATACTAGATAAATGTTATAATAACTCGTATGCCTAATGGAAGTGCATAAAAGTACATATGAAAGTAATAATATTGTGCTCTTAAAAGAGTCAATTCATATATACATAGTGGAAGTGCATAAAAGTACATATGAAAGTAATAATATTGTGCTCTTAAAAGAGTCAATTCATATATACATAGGAATGTGTTTCATGAGAGCGTATGTATTCATAAGTCCCTGACTAAGCTTGCTAATAATCAAGTTATGGTACAAACGATAAATTATATCAGAAGTAATACCTCCCTTATTTATAATAATCTTAGTTAGATAATGATAGTAGAATCTAATGTTTACTAACTAAGCTAGGTGGAATTACTAAAGTACATAATTTGAATCAATTAGTGAATAATCATTTAATAGTATTCACTTAATCCTTTTATTAAAGTATAAGGTGTTAGTATAAGGTGTTACTTGAAGAGGTTTAGGGTTAACATTCATAAGTAACATTATTATGTTATTCTTAACCTTTGTTGATGATTACTCCCATGGTAAGGATATATTAATCTCTTACTTCTTAAATACTTAGGAATGAATGATTCTTATAAATAAGTATTTTCTTACTGAAGGGACACCACACCTATTAAGCTTAAATAGCTACATGAAATTAATAGGTAATCAACTTATGTGATAATGTTAACTAAGGATGAAGTAGGTTGCACATATATTTAATGATAACTATGTATGTAATTGGTACTTCCATATATTGGTTATATTAAAGTGAAAGCTTTACATAAATAAGTGGTTGTATAAATTATTCCATAAATTAATATAGTCATGGGGTAGCCATACTCCAAGGAGACCTAAATGGATAAATTAGTTTCAATACCTTTTGTAGATAGCTAAGTTGATGAGAGTTATGTTTTAATTAATAATTTAAGATTAAACAAGAATCTTTCACATGTTACAGAAGACTGAGCCTATTAACCCATTTAGTTTTAAAAGTTATTAGAATTGATCTATATGTGGATATGTGCGTGTAAGTATGTGGTGACTTACCTTATGAGTGATCCATCATGTTATGTAACCAATGGAAGTAACATATTTGGATGTTCTAGTGAAGTTAAAGGAAAAAATTTATACCCCATTTTCCCAAATTGGTAATGAGGAAATTGGGTATGTTACACCAAACTTATTTAACATGAGGGCATTTAACTAGAAAGTGGTAAATAGATTCCTCATCTTGCTACACAAAGAAAACTTCTTTGACATAAGGGAATTTAAATAACATGTGGTCAATGGATTCCTTACCCTACTACATAAATCAAACTTCATTGAGATAAGGGCATTTAACTAGAAAATGGTCAATGGATTCCTCATATTGCTTCACAAGGAAAAAATATTAGGGGGAATTTAACTAGCGAGTGGTCAATGCATTCCTCATCCTATTAGACAAAGCAAACTTGTTTGACATAAAGGCATTTAGATAGAAAGTGTTCAATATATTCCATACAACATAAATACAAGGGTCTTTTCATGCACTACAAGGAAAACACCATGTAGCAGAGGTTATAACGAAGATTTTTAGTGTTACAAGATTGACAACAATTGTCAAAAAAACCTCCGCTACAACCTTCGTTTTTGGTCGCGAAGATTTTTGTGGGTGTTATAACAGGATATTCATTATAACTCAAAAATCTAGGTGCCCGAAGGTTGTAGTGAATGTTTTTAAATGGTGCTTTTTAATTATATCATATGCACCGATGTGTTTTTATAAACCAAATGCACAGGTGTGTACCTTTAACATAAACACAACGATGCATATATTTTAAATCATGCACACCAATGCTAATATAATATTGTAACCGCACCGGTACATTATATATACACACACTAGTTCCTACATTCATTATCAATGCATCACTGCATAAATTTTAATGATGTCATACACATGCATATATTACGTTGTGAAAGTACCAGTGCATTTAGTTTGACGGTATGCACTAGTGCGTTCCTTCATTTCAAAAGCATTGGTGTATGTATTTTAATCCAAAGGGATATGTGTCTATATTATATTGTACCATCACTGGTGTGGTTATCATTCACAACCGCATCGATGGGCCTCATATATTATTTATATGTATCGGTGTATTTTTATATTTTGAACGCACCAATGAGTTTTTTTATTTAAATGCACTGATGATGATGTTGTATTTTTTTTTCTTGGAAAAAAAAGCGTAATTTCATTTCATCTTAAAGAGTACGAAATTACATTGATCGTCTTCACTCTTAGTGAGTGTCATTCTTATCTGATAAGATTACTGATAAATGATAATATCATGATGTTCTCACCACGTGAGAATTAACATTTGTTACAAAATAATAAAAATCAAGCTAGCTGTGTTCAAACAGTTTACATAAACTATACATAAAATATCTATAGCTTCATCAAAATGATGACAAAATAGCTTAACTAAGATACCATTTTACCTGCAAAAAACCTCAATCTGCACATTTATACTTCAAGAAAAAAACATGACCAGCCAAAGTGAATAGCAGCAAATATATGTTGGATATTCATTCTATAAACGAGCGATGGTAGTAGTCCCTGACCACACCTTCCAAAAATTCTATGATTTTCCAAGTCCCAACCCCCAACAACAACCCTTCTTTCAAAGCCCTGTCCGCTTCTGAGTTATTCTCTCGAAAATATGCCTGCAAGTAAAAGTGTCAAATGTGAGAGTGGCATTTTGAATTTGTTCTAGGACAGATGATATTCGCCGATTGTTACACTGTTGAGTACCAGAGACCCACTTAATCACATTTAATGAATCACCATACAAAGTAAGGATCCTGATTCTTCGTTCCATAGCAAAGGAGATAAGGTATCTAAGACTTAAAATCTCTGCCCAATTGTTGCTCCCCATCCCAAGTCCCAATGACATCACAAAGTAATGGACAGTAGACAGAAAAAGGAGAGCCCCACCCCCACATTGTTCATTATGACAGGCACCGTCAAAGAACCCCCATGTCTGCGAACGATCAATATTCACAAACTGTAATACTCTGGCAGGAGTAGATTGTGTAATATGTTTGTTAGATAAGAAGATCCCACAGCTATTAACAATCGTAAGTGCTGGAAGACCAACAATATCCGAGAACAGTCTTTTGTTACATGAAAGCCATACCCCCCAGAAAACAATTAAAGGTAGAGCTCTATACGATGAAAATATTGGATTATGATACCAACGACTCCACGCATCATCCAGTGAATCCCCCATCCAACGGAAAGGAACTTTAAGAATTTTGGATACAATAACCCAGACCGCAGTAATATATGAGCATGAAAGAAATAGGTGCATCGCATTCTCCTCCTCCCGACTGCATAGATAGCACCGGCCCGTACCCTGCATACATCAACACTGTAGAAAATCCCACGTTGGGACCCTGTTCACCAACACACACCACATAAAGATGCGAGTCTTATGAGGGCACTGAAGTTTCCATAGTATCTTCCACCATCATACCGGATCCCGTGGCATATGATCCTCACTGATCCATAGATATCCTCCTTTGGGAGTATAATTACCCGAGGGATCACCATCCCAAACAAGCTCATCCTCCTGCTCGCTCAAATATACATGATCCATACAAAGTGCTCGCAGATAATGACCTAACTCCACCTCCATATCACTCCCCAACCCAAAATAACTGCTGACCTCCAAGCAGGGTTCCCCATCTACAAATTCCCCAGATCAGCCAATTGATAAAGAAAATGGCAGCCCCTTTGTCCCAAACCCTCAGTCATCCCTTCAGACAACAAATGTTTTTCTTCACAACCAACCCAAGGATCAATCCCAATCCTCAACCTCTATCCATTGCCAACATCCCATACCAAGTTCTGCTCGATGACATGAAAAGATGATACAACAGCCTTCCAGATGCATGAACCACCAACATGATATTTTAATGGAGATCGGATCCAATTTTCAATAGTATCAGGCTCTATATATTTGTGGATCATAACCCTTGCCCAGAACCCCCCAGATTTAATTAAACTCCAGCCACACTTTGCTGCCAAAGCTTTTGAGAAATGGAAGATGTTCTTTAGACCCCATCCACCTAAAGCTTTTGGGGCTGCAATATGTGCCCATTCAACCCAGGGAGTGACATGGGCATCCTCCTCACCACTCCACAAGAACCTAAAACAAATATTCCTGGCTTGATCCAAAATGCCTCGAGGAATCCAAGCCAATGACAAACAGTAGATTGGTATAGCTTCCAAGACAGATTTAACCAAAACTAATCTTCCTGTTCTCGACAACCACTTGAAGCTCCAACTTTTCAACCGTTTTTCCAATTTTTCTAAAATCCATACCCAATCCTGCTTCTTAAAATCATTAGGTTTCAAGTTGAAACCTAAGTACTTGATACCATCCGAAAGGGTAAGAAGAGTGAAAGGAAACATTTCAGTGCATGTAAGCAATTCCTCCTCATTTAACAATGAAGCAGTCAAAGTAGATTTTCCAGCATTAATATCAATCCCAATAGAAAGAGAGAAAAGATCCAACATTTCCTTCAATTTGAGTCCTTCCCTTTGATATCATGAGCAAAAAATGAGAATATCATCCACAAATAGTAGATGAGTAAGGTGTACTCCAGGGGCTACCAAGATACCATCAAAGAGACCTGACCGTCTAGCATCCTTAATAGCTTGACTAAGACTTTCAGCCACCAGTAAAAATAATAGAGGAGATAAAGGACATCCCTGTCGTAGGCCACACCCAGAATGAAAAAAGGAAGTTGTTGCAGCATTTAGAAGGACCGAGAAAGATACCGTAGTGATGCAGCTCATGACCCAGTGGATAAAACCAATATCAAATCCCAAATGTGTAAGAAGGAGATGAATGTATAACCAGCTGACTTTGTCGTATGCTTTGGAGAGATCTATTTTTAGTATAGCCCATTTCATCTTCCTGGTTTTTATACTATGCAAGCCCTCCTGAGCAATCCCAATAGCTTCATGAATCTGACGACCTTCAAGAAACCCAAATTGTTCCTCCGAAATATGAGTGGAGAGGATGGATTTGAGTCCGCGAGCAATGATTTTGGTGACAATCTTATACACACAGTTACACAGAGAGATAGGCCTGAAATCATTAAGTGTAGTAGGAGTGTTCACTTTAGGAATAAGTGCAAAGAAAGTGGAATTGATGTTAGATGGAATCCTGCCTTCCCTCCTAGAATCTTCAACCAATTGCAAGAGGTCATCACCAATAATGTCAAAGAGCGCAAGAAAAAATTCAATGGTCCAGCCATCCGGCCTAGGAATTTTTTCCTTCTGAAAGATACTGAGAACCTGTTTCAATTCATCAGTCGATATGTTGTCCAACAACATTCTGTTATCCTCCTTCTCAACAAAACGTGGGGACAACTATGCTACCCTGATGACCTCCTCAATATTCACTCTGTCATTGGCTTTAAGAAAATCATGAAAATGTTGAACCCCCACTCCAGCCATCCCCTCAAAGGTGGAATGTGTATTACCCTCCAAATCATCAAGACTCCAAATAGTATTAGAAAATCTCCTTCCTTTAGCATAAGCATGAAATTTTTTTGAGTTTTCATCCCCACTTTCCATCCAAATGGCCCTGCTCTTCAAACACCAAGTCTCTTCATTGTTCATAAGAATCAGATTCCTTTGTTCCTCCAGATGAACAAGAGTATCCTTCAAGGCTTGTGAAATATATCCTCCCCCTGGGCACAACGAGGTGGAGGCTATTTCCTCTTCAATCAAATTTAGTTCCCACTCATCCCTGATTCTCTTGTCTGCAGACCATTGTTTGATCGGTCCCTTGAGAATTTTAATATTCTCAGCAAAATGAAAATCTACAGAGTTATTATTTCCAGTCTGATAAGGAATACATAACTTGTGAAAAAGGTCTATGAAAGTGGGGTCCTTTAGCCAAATCTTGTTAAACTTCAATGGAGCAGGAGGCTTGATAGGGCCAGCCTTCAACTCCAGAAAAATGGGTTCATGATTTGAGCATCCCCCTGAACCAATCCACTGCTTGATGTAGAAAAAAGAATCCGCTAGCTGCTCAGAGAGCAAGAAGCGATCCAACCTCTTCGCCACCCTATCCTCCCCCACCCTTTTGTTCATCCAGGATGGTTTTAAGCACACCGGTTCGACATGAACCGAATTAAATTCAATCAATTTTGTAATAAATAAATCATTTAGAGGATCCACATGTGCACATGGCCCCCAAACCTAGGCCTGAACCAAAGAGAAATTAAGATCCCCACCCAGGATCACCGAGTCACCCTTAATCACTTCCCTAGCCAACAACATCTCCCAGAATGGTACCCTATCACAGTATGGCCCATAGATGTTAGCAATAGTAAATTCTCTGTCAAAATCCAGAGAGTGACAAGACATCCCCAAAACCGACTCCATCCCCCAGAGGGAAGTAACACATACCTTCGACTTCCTCCACCCAACCGCCAAACCCCCAGAACGCCCTCGAGCATCAGAAGCCTCAAAACACCAGCCCAGGAACTAAGACTTCAACCTTCCCAGAGCATCAACACCCCCACACATAGTTTCCTGTAACAACAAAATATCCGGATGCTCCTATTCCAACATCCGACACAATGATGGTCTTTTAGAGGGACCGGCAAGATCCAGGAAGTTATAAGACATGACCTTCATCGATACCCTTCATGTTGGGCATTCACCGCTCTAAGTTCCCTTTCAATAGAAAGTTGTTTTCCATCCCTAAGGTCCGAGCAAGCTCGAGTCTTAGCATGAGATATAAATGACTTCCGAACTCTTACCTTAGCCATCCGAGGTTTGTCTTTCCCAATCCCACCAGCTGAAAGCTTGGTCATGGAGCAAAGGTAAACCAGACTCAGAAGAACCTGAAGGGGGAGTGGGTTGTATAACTTCGGACTGAATCACAAGGGGAGCTTCAGAGACGATATCGGGAGAAATCTCCAACAATAGAGGTTCAATAGGAGGGAGCTTCAATGGGATACACGAGGAGACAGTGGTAGGTGACAAAAAGTGAGATGAAATGTGTAAGTTTTTGAGACCTTCCACCCAATCAAGACCCATAAAAGATAAGTTCTTAAAAAAGAAATTAAAGGAAGGAGTAGTGGAAGGAGAAGAAGTAGTACCAGCTACCAAATCCAGCGAACGTAGAAGAGTATTCTGTAAAGCTTCAGGGGCCTCGTCCATAATAGGGGTGTGAACAATATCTTCCATTTCCACAAAATATGCAGAGTCCGACACAACCCCATCCTCTCCCAAAGGAACATCATTCCCCACATTTCCTGTAGGAGACTCCATATGCTCAGACAATGAATTTCCTACAATAATTCCTTCCGTTTTCGAACAGCCTTCCTCATCCAAAATACTCCACTTCAAAGAAGACCCAATTATAATACGCACCGGAAGGGGACAATCAATGGCTGGATGGCCATACTCGTGACATCGTCTGCATCTAAACGACACATTTTCGTAGTCTAGGGTTTGAGGAAAAATATACACCCCAACAAAGGTCCATACTATCTACCAATCCATCCCTAACATTGATATTGACCAGGATTCTAGCTACCTTCTGCACCAAAGACGCAATGAAGGAGAAATTTGCATCCAGATATGTCCCCAACAAATTACCAATCCTCCTAAAATGCTCCTTAGCCTAGTAATGTAACAGAAGTCCCGGAAGACGAACCCAGAGCGGAATGGTGTCCACACGCTCTCGACTGGCATCAAAAAGAGGATTCCTTGGTTTGAGAAGCAACGACACATTAACCATACTCCAATTCGAACCTAAAACCCACAATGCATGTGCATCCGAGGAGAAATGGAAGGAAAACCAACCCCCCGAGAGAGCCACCACCCTTGGAACGTAATCACAATTCCCTAACCAAGCCCCAGAAGCCCACTGAATAACATTCTTGAGGCCCACCGACCTTCCATAAACCCTACCGACCATAACAGATTTAACCTTTACAGAGATTTGTTGAAAACCTATATCCTCCCCCAATGAGTAGTTTGGAGCCTTACCCGTATTCTTAAGCCATTTCCTTCTCCCCTTGGCTCACGAGCAATGCGCCCCCGAAGTCACAAAACCTGCATCCTGTTCAGTATTCCTCTGCGAAGAAGCCAAAGTAGGACTAGGGAATCCACATTGTTCATCAGTGCCCAGGTTAGCTGCTAAAAAACCACCTAATGAGGAATAAAATGAGCCCCCGACAGCGGTGCCAAACTTTACCGGAGAAACACCGTTAAAACCATGAACAGTCGTTCCAAAAAATGAACCACCAGGTGAATTTAAAAACTCCGGACACTCCCTATCTCCAAGATCAAATCAACAGGAGAAAAGAGTGGTATGTTGGTACCCTGATAACCCCAAATATTGGCTCCCCTATCACCCACGGCTAGTACTTCATCTAAAACTATAAGCTACTGGGAAAACTTTGACCTGCCCAACAAAGAAGGTGAAACATAGCCCTGTTCTGTGGCTAAACCAAGGATGGATATGGGATCCGACGTCCAGGACCTCCCTTCCCCACAACCACCATAGTAACCGATTCCATTATCAACCCTAGGATCACCAGGTGGTGACTTCCAAATATCACTATGCCTCAAATGATCACTTCCATAGTCGACTTCATCGAGCAGCTCCATGGTAGATAAACAGTAAAAACCTTCAAAGTAAGGTTGATGAGGTAAAAATGGTTTAGAAAAGAAAACTTACTTACCACGTAATACTAAAAAAACCCTTAAACACACGAAAATCCACCTCGAACGCTGTGCAATCTTCCTGACAGTGACAGGGTTACAGCGTCCCTACCGCCTATAGAGAGCTACACCCTAGCTAGCCTCCTTCGCTCCAAACCCTAGCCTCCATGAAATCATTCTCATAGATCGATGGGACTTTTTCAAATGGGTGTCAGTTCAAGTAGTCATATGATTATGTTGTATTATATATTCATTGTTGTGTATTTGTATTTAAATATAGCCGGTGCGTATATGCTACCAATATGCACCAATGTGTATATTATCCAAATGAGCATCAATGTGTATATTTTGGAATAAAATCACTGGTGCTTATATTGCAAAAAAAAAACACTAGTGCTTATGATATTTATAGAGCATCGATGCATTTATGAGGATAGGTGACTAAATTTTGAGTAGGCATCGATTCATGGAAATGAATAAAAGTCCATGGTCAATGTAGATATGCAATTATAGTGTTTTCTTTTTTCTTTTTACAAATTTTCAATTAATAATTTGAGAATCATATATTTTTTATAATAATATTTATTTTTATATTTTATTTATTGTGTTTCGATATTGAGTTGATTAGTACACATATGTTCATTGTACCCAAGTAAATCATTCATATACTTAGCATTTGAATTAATCATAAAAAAATCAAATATTTTTTCAATATATTATGTTTCGATAAGTGTGTTGATTACGCATTTATTCATAGTCATAATGTAAATCATTCATATATTTAATTAATAATGTAACATTTTGTGACATTAAGCAATCGAGTGCAAGAAGAAAACCATTTTATTATATACAGATAAGAATCCAAAATATGGGACAACATTAATGTCCTTGATAATAAAAATTCCATTTTGACATTGTTACAATTATTGATTACTTATCCTCATCCAATTGGGGCGATATGTCCACATTAAACATAATGTTTGTTTTTCATAGATAAAAATTCCAAAATATACAAATTGTATAACAACATTCAAATGTATTGATCAACATTCATCGCTCGAACTGTTGTAGTCCCTCGAGATACTTCCATGCCCCATCTCTTCATCATTTTCAGGGGATATTGTTCCTGAGTTTTTAAAATGTTTTCTTGATTTACTTGATTTCATTCCACATTTTCATGTTCCATATGCAAGCATAACAATACAATGTGATGAGTATATATACATTTATAGATAATGTAATATACATAACTATGTAAATAAAAAAGTGTATCAGTTCAATGACTGATCATAAACTTCACACATATTTTTGAAACCATTCCTCATCATGTGTTTTAATAAATATAATTACATAGATATAATTAATGGTTTCGTATAGTTCCATCAACCATAAAAGAATAGATGTAAAACAATATAACTACTTATAAATTGTTTAATTAACCATTGAAATCCCAACATTTACTGACAACCCTTAATCCAATGTCAACCAAATGATTGGATGGCTCTTCACCATATGTTAACACCTGTTAGAAAACATCCATGTACGATTTTAAATTAATTAAGATATAAACATCACACCAAATATGAAATCTGAATCAAACCACAAGTACTCACAAACTTTGCAATCAACCTTTTTTTTACTTGTCGTCTCTTCTTATGCACTAAATTGGTGCCATTTTCTTTTCATTTCTACCACAACAAAACAATTGAAAATAGTATTTCATGTGATAATTAAACTTTATGCACATTAAAAATAAAACAATGATTTTGTATGTTTGATGCATGTTGTTGTTGGGATGGATTTCCCTACAATGTGGTTATGTTAATTTCTTTGACCATCTCATGGTACACCTTTTTTGACATCCCTATCGACATGTTTTTGATACCACTCCATTCTTCCTTTGGAATTTTAGCAATCTTTCTCAAAAACGAAAAGAACAATAAAATCGATAAATATTTATATGAAAATAAGTATAGCATAAATATTAACAAAATATGTTTTGGACTAGTACATACATATTAACAAAAAAAACATTTTTAGCAATAATACCTTTTAAACTATTCATTTTTGTTGTTGTAAATTTTTGCCATTACAAGTCTCACTAGTCTTAGTTCCCACTGCCTCATAAATTCTTGTGATTTACTTATAACCTTTTTCTTAGAGTCATTGGATTGATTTTTGTACTGTAAATGAAAAGTACATCCCATCCTCCCTTTTCTAGGATTTGGAAAGGCGTTTGGAAGCAGGATGGTTTACCAAAAGTAAACTTCTTCTATTGGGTCCTAGTTCATGGAAAAATTCTTACAGCAGAGAACCTGGAAAAGAGACAAATACATGGACCTTCTATATGTTTTATGTGCAAGAATGTGGAGGATTCAATCCAACATCTTTTTTTTTAATGCGAATAGCATGTTATACAACTTGATGAGAATCCGACATTGTTCTCGTTTTTGGGGGGGTCAATTTTAGTAGTTGTTTTGACCTTCGTTTCAAAAAGTGTGTATACTGGTAGCACCATTTTTCATTTTGAGCCCTTTTTTGTGATTTTGAAACTTATTGGTCATAATAAAATTATAACTTTTATTTACAAGGGCCATTTTCCAAACTTTACAAAAAAATCTACATTTAATAGCTATCTATAGTAAAAAAAATACACATTTTTGAATTTTTGTAAGATTTAGAAGCTAGTTAGAACGAAAAATACATGCATTTTCAAAGTTTTTTCATTAAACTTTTATCTTAAAGAAGTAATTTTTGGGCAAATTTCTAAACTAAATGAGAAAAAAGACATTTCAAACCATTTTTCAACATATTTTTTGCTTTTTGATGTATATAAATGATACTCTTTAACATTATTTTCCATAAAGTGATCATTCACATAAATTCAACAAAACGTATACCATACATTTCTAAATAGCATATTAAAAACATAACAGTTATTCTCAAAATATAAATCTTCAATTCAAAACATTACAAAATATCTTATCAAAAAATTTTCGACTTTGACATTTTCCTGAACAATATGGAACTAATCAACAATATCATGCATCCTGAACTCTTCATCAAAATTGACATTTTATACTGGTTGTCTCTCTTTCTGGACCTCAATGTGTTCTTCCATTGGGTCCTCTACTTTTGCAAAATTCCCAAAGTGATCTTTTCCGAACATCCCTTTTACAGGAGGCTAAGGATCTTTTTCCCTCTTTGCCACAAATGACTCACTAAATTCTCCTTTCTTCAAACCAACTTCCCGCTTTTCATCTGGAAGAACTTTCATAGCATTAATTCTTTGCTTGATATAATTGCACTGTAGTAGATCATTCTCAGTGGATATGAAATTTATTCCTTTTTGTAATGAACATGCTATTGTTGTACCTAATCAACACATACAAAACAAAAAAAGTTAAATAACATAATGAAACATAAATTTAAAAAATATATATTACTGAATTTAGATTACGACACTAGTTTCATATGTAATATCATAAATATTACCTGATCCCGAGAACAAATCTAAAACCCAGTCTCCTTCTCTTGAAAAAGTATCTATGCGATAATTAATCAGTGCTTGTGGCTTTTGGTAGATGTTTACAATCTCTCCTTTCAAATCTCTTTCTTCATATTCCAACTTGTTAACCATGACATTATAAGACAATATTTGACTATATTTTCCTTCACTCTTTTCATTGATTAAAAGAGTTTCATAGGTCTCATCTTTTGTCCAACATGCATGATGTATGTTTTCAGTATCACTCATAAATGGATTAGTGTTGGAGCTATGAAGGTTAGGCTTATGCCTGTAACAAAAATAGATAAGAATCTAATTAACTTATAGAAAATAATTTTGGTTTCTAAATTCAAATGTTTAATAATATACTACAAATATCTTACCAATGCAGTTGTTTCCTTGAGTTTGCTTTATCCTTGAATATTGTTAGCACTACTCCTCCTTGTACATCTGAATGGAAAACAAGAAATCTCCATAGGGGTGAGGTTGTGACATCCAGAAATCTCGAAACCACTTTATTGAATTACTGGTATGTATAAGGCTCACAATCATAAGTAATGTTTTTAAAATTGTATCCATGAGATATATCTGCAATAACTAGGGAGTACTCCTTTTTGGGAACAAGATTTGCAATGTTTGCACAATCACCCAAAATCACTTTATATTGCACAATGTTGAGCCCATTCCAAACATGATGATCAATGGTGTCATCAAGTTCAACGTTTGCAAGACGCTGTCTTCTTTGTTGTTCTATTTTGGCTCTTTGAATATGAATTTTGAAAGAATATGGTACTATATTCTTCTTTGATATCTTTGAAAACAAAATTATATCTATAAGTAATAAAATAGAAATGAATTCACTTAGAAATTAATAAAATATAAAATATCATAAATCATCATACCTTTTTGTATGCAACAAAAAAAATATTTTAAGCTTTCCATGGAGCTTGAATCTAGATAGTTGTATCTGACATCATCCCAACTCTTCTCACCCAACATTATAACCACATCCTCTTGTATTTTCATGTAAAACATATGACTACATAATGTAAAAATAAATGGTGTTAACAATGACATCTAATAATAACACAATGCTTATTTAATAAAAAATCTTAAACTCAAAAAATAAACTTAAAAAAATAAAAACAACCTATAAACTTACTTTTCAAAATCATTGCACATTTCTTCCATGGATAATTCACTTGACTTTACACATGACACTATTGTAGATATAAGTGTTTCATCCTTCACACCTTGCAATGATATCCAAGATGTTATAGTCATATCTTTTGGCAAGTTCTTGACATCAGGGCCTCCTTGACTACTGCTCCATGCAACTGCTTTACTTTTTTTTACCTTTTGTTTTTTAACGCTAATATTCTCCCACATGCTAAATATGTCATTAATAAAATCCCATATGGGGCCCGTTCTAAATTCCAATTGAAAATAGTTATCTACAGATTTGAATTCATCACTTCCTTTCAAACCTTTCCGTTTCACATTGTCCTCTTTAATAGGGATACCTATTTCCATACAACATTGTTTCCGAAAATCTGCATCAACTTTCGATCTATACCCACCACATATTTGTTCAAATTCATTGTGGATAAATCTAACCCTTTGAACGAATGTCATGGAAATCCTATAGTCACTATCTGTGTTGTGATCCCATGCCAATAGTTTTGCTTCCACATATGTTAAACTAGCATAAATGATGCATTTCATTGTTTGAAAAATAGGGTTTTTTGGAAACTCTTGCATCAATTATCTTCTAGCCTTTGTAGAATGATTCCCCCCTAAAACATAATAGTTGTAATCAAAACATTTTTATTCTTCCAATGCATCTTTAACAGGAACATCTTTTGGGTCAACAAGAACTAGTTAGTCAACCACATGTGCATAGGGATTGTGCCTCATCAAGGCTTTCAAGTTAAGAACATGCAAGGGAGGTGGTTTCCTAATTTGATACTTCTCTTGGACTTATGTTTGTCTATAAAGTTGTTTTACATTTAAATCAAGTGTATGTCCATTGTGAACCAACTTATCCCTTCGCAATCGATCTTGAATAGCATTTTGTGTTGTCTTAACAACACCATCATCTAGATCACCACCTAGAGTAATGATTTCCAAACTGTCCCCCGAGTTCTCACTATGATTTTCAACATTGGATTGAACATTTTCTCTCCTCCTTTTATGTCTTGAAGCAGTTGTATCTAAAAGAACAACTTGTTGATCAAGATTGGAAACATCCTCATCCATAGGTCTTTTAGAAGAGTGTCTATTTCTCTTACCAATAGAAGTAACATTGTCATCACCAACAATTCGTCGATCATGTTCAGTTGGGCGAGATATGCTTTTGAATGTAACCTTCCTAGGTACTTCATTTGATTGTTGGATGCATTTTCCTTTCTGTTCTTGTACTTCTTCAAGAACATTTTGTACTCGTTTTTTATTTTGCGTTTCTCCCTTCTTTGGTGCTTCTCCCTTATGAAGAGGGGTATTAATGACATCCATCGGATTTTCTTCTGTAGAATAAATTCCATTCAAAATATGGGAAAGTGGCATAGAAAAATCCTGCGAAATAAAAAACATTATTGTATTAAATCTATTACATGGTCATATAATTCAAAGTATAAGAAATTTAGAAAGATATAAAATATAGAAACTTACACTCTTGTGCTCAATATTGTGCACAATTCATGCACAAAATTCTGTGAAAATTTCTTCAATCTTATAGTTTGTAACCTTCAAATAATATCAAATTTTGACAAAGGTTTTAGCTTGTTTCACTAGTGCATAAACAATGTCTTTACCCTACATCAAAAAAATATCTCTCAACAATCCCAATGAGCGATAATCATTTTTAAGCTACGCAAATCCAACACAATATAAGTGAATACTTTCTGAGTTGCCTTGATATTTCTCTTTCAAAAACCAAGAATAATCAAGTTTCTCTTCAGCTGGTGCGTGTTTCCATTCTCTAACAATATTGGCTTTTAAATCATAACTAGGTACAACTTCATCACACGCAACATTGTCAGATGGGTCAACTATGTTTTTCGATGAATTCATCAATGATCTCGCTCTAGAGATGTTTACAAATAGCTTTCTTGATGTCATTTTCCCTATAGTCAGAAAACAAATAGTATATGTTTAAAAAAAAAATAGTTGCACTTAAGATAATTGTTAACATATAGTAGCCCAAGGGCTCAGCATTTTCTGGCTTAACATAGCCCAAGGGCTATGCATTGGTGCCCCCATGGACAATTCATAGCCCTTGGGATATGCCTTTCCCATGACCGATGCATAGCCCTTGGTATATGCTACGGGGTTCCCATAGCATATCCCAAGGGATATGAAAAGGGAACCCAATGCACATCCCTTGGAGCTCACAGTGCCCCCCCGTCGGGCAGGCACTCTGGGTGCCCAATGCGTAGCCCACGGGCTATGCAATTGGCGCCCGTTGGGGTGGCCCATTTCATAGCCCGTGGGAAATGCAGTTGGAGTCCGTTTGGGCTATGAAATGGGGGCTAAGAAATGGGTGCTTATGCCCTCAGGCCAAAAAAATAAAATAAAAAAAATTACCCAGGTTTTATAGAGGGCATGCCGAAGCCCAAAGGAAAAGAAATGCATTAAAACATAAAAAAATTAATTTAACTAACCTTGACAATGTTTGAAGCTGTTCGATGGTCTCTAAATCCTTGTGGATCATTGTTTGCAAATGGTGACTATAGAAAACTAAACTGTGTTAATATAGCATAAAATAGTTTTTTTTTTACTGTTTTATGAATGTGGGATTAAAAACTGTGTAATTAGATAAGCATTATTTCTAAATTTAGAGAAGAAGACATTAAATGAAATTTGACTAGTGTTGTGACTTTGGGTTTAAAAAATTAATGTAAATAACTAATATTGCATTAAAAAGTTTGGATATGATTGTTTAAATGTCATTTTATTAGTATTATTACAATTTTTATACGATAAATTAAATTACTTTTAATAGTGTTATAATTGTATTTGAAATGTGTGATTTTTTTTGCAGAGAAATTTTGGAGGAAAATTTTGAAGGGAAATTTTGGAGGGAATGTTTGGGAGGGAAAATTTGGGAGGGAAAATTTCGTTCTTTTAGATATAATATTGTTGGGGGTTGATAGTTGCACCATTGTATTTTTTGGTGAGGAGTGTTAGAAAATTTCATTCTCTTAAACGTTTTAGTGAAAAGTCATGGACTCGTCTAAATCAATCTCAATGTATGAAGATTGTGGAAATTTTGATTTAGGTGGGGATTTCAAAGGCATCGATGATGATTTACCTTCAAGTGAGGATTTTATAGGCATTAATGATGATGATGAAGAGCTTCCTCCATGTGGATATTTTAAAGACACCGAGGAAGATGATGAAAATTTTCCTCCAAGTGACGATTTTCAAGGAAGCAATGATGATTTTGCTCAAGGAAATGATTCTCAAGGCATCAACAATGATTTTCCTTAAGGCACTAACATTGATTTTCCTTCAAGCCAAGATTTTCCTCCAAGCGAGGATTTTCAAGGCACAAACGATGATTTCCCTCCAAGCCAAGATTTTCCTCCAAGCGAGGATTTACAAGACAACAAACATGATTTTCCTCAAAGCTAGGATTTTGATGGGATAGATAATAATTTTGGTGAGTATGAAGGCACTAATGATGGTGTATATGATTTTCCTTCAATTGAGGATTTCAATGGCACTGATGATGATTTTCCTCCAAGAGAGTATTTGAATGGGATTGATAATTTTCCTCCACCAAGTAAGGATTTTGATGGCACTGATGGTGATTTTCCTTCAAGCGATGATTTTAATGGGACTGATAATGTTTATCCTACAAGCAAGGATTTTGATGGCATTGATGATGATTTTCCTTCAAGCGAGTATTTTAATGGGACTAATAATGTTTCTCCTCCAAGCAAGGATTTTGATGGCATAGATGATGTTTTTCCTCCAAGCGAGTATTTTATTGGGACATATGATGATTTTGGCGAGGATAAAGGAAATAGCAATGTTGAAGATAATTTTCATCCCAGTTAGTATTTTGATGGCTCTAATGATGATTTTCCTCCAAGTGAGGATTTTAATGGGGCAAATGATGATTTTGGTGAGGATGAAAGCACCAATAATGGTGAAGATGATTTTCCTCCAAGCGAGGATTATGATGGTAGCGAAGATGATTTTCCTCCAAGCAAGGATTTTAATGGCAGCAATGATGATATTCATCCAAGCAAGGAATTTAATGGGACGGATAATGAATTTGGTGAGGATGAGGGCACCAATAATGGTGAAGATGAATTTTCTTCGAGTGAGGATTCTGATGGCACCGATGATGATTTCCCTCCAAGCGAAGATTTTGATGGAACCGATTATGATTTTCCTCCAAGCAAAGATTTTAAAGGTGTTAAGATTTAATATGCTAAGATAGAAAATATCAGCATTACATTCCATTTCACAATAATAGAATATACAGGATCACTGAAGAAACAACAAGCACAACATAAATACAAGAGACACATATTTATCCTGGGAAACCCTCATGGGGTAGAAAACCCAGCAAAACTTCCTCAATATAGATGACTAGCAATATACAAAGATGCAAACCAAAGACATGATTTGCTCCTCCTCCATAGCAGACCTCTCTCTCACAAGTGCGCTACATTTCAAGTGAGGGAAGTGTGTCAAATGAGGAGCTCACCTCCTCTATTTATACACATCTATGACTTATACAATATATTAACTAGGCCGGCCCGAACTTTACCACTGGGTTAAACACCTCACTACAATTGACTGGGCCGACCCCTCTAGGGTGGTCTAACAACCCTTTGACCCACATAACACATACAGGGCTGACCCCCACTAGGGAATTCTAATAACCCAAGTTACCACATTCCGACGGAGGAATAAACATCTCCGGATATACAATAAGATCTCAACGGAGGAATGAAACATCTACGGAATAATAAAGTACAAATATAATATTCTTTGAAGTTACAATATTTCAACACTCCCCCTTAACGAGAAGGATATTATAACATCATCTGCACGAGCAAGGAGTCGTCATCATCATACATGATACATCTATAAATCATTGGAAGATTTCTCAACATCATCAATAACTCAAGCAGTTACTGGAACATCTTCAATAATGGAACATCAACATATTCAGTACTGAGTCTTTATCTTTTGCAGCACTCGAACAACTACAGCAACATAAACATCTGGATCCTCATGATCATTAGCATCGTCATCACACGATCATTAGCATTGTCATCACACGATCATCAGCATCGTCATCACACTATCATCAGCATCGTCATCATACGATCATCAGCATCATCATCTAGACCATCACGATCAGCAGCATCGTCATCTAGATCATCACGATCAACAACATCGTCATCTAGATCATCAGTATTAGTATCCACACCAATACAAGTATACACATCATCAATACAAGTATCCTCATCAATACAAGTATACATATCATCAATACAAGTATCCTCATCAATACATATCATCAATATCAATACATGTATCCTCATCTGTCAAGTATACACAATAGAAGCATACTCTGCAATACACATGATCCTTCCTTTCGGAATTATGGGATCAATCTTATCACAATCATGTTTAAGACTATCCTTCCTTTTGGAATTACGGGATTTACGGTCTAAGGATGATTAATCCACACCATTCATTTAGGACTATGTCCAAGGATGATTTAATCCACACCATTCATTTAGGACTATGTCCAAGGATGACTTAATCCCCACCGTACATTTAGGACTATGTCCAAGGATAACTTAATCCCCACCGTACATTTAGGACTATGTCCAAGGATGACTTAATCCCCATCGTACATTTAGGACTATGTCCAAGGATGACTTAATCCCCACCGTACATTTAGGACTACGTCCAAGGATGACTTAATCCTCACATGTCCATCAAGGACTTCATTCTTGAAGACCATACGTCTACGGATCAATTCAAGGGACTGAATTCCAGGGACGATACAATCCCCACTTGTCCACTAAGGACTTTATTCTCGGAGACCATATGTCTACGGATCAATTCAAGGGACCGAAGTCCGGGAACGATACAATCCCCCTTCTTTCTCGGAGACATATGTCTATGGATCCTTTTAGAACATGTGTTCAAGGATGATGCAATCCCCTCGTCAACTTAGACCTTGTCTAAGGACCATCCACCAACCTCTCTATCGGCATCACCAATATAGGTATCCACATCATTGACCTCACTGTCGATGCAGGCAATCTCATCATAATTGACCACATCACTCCCCCTCTCGAGGAGGGTCGTACCAAGCTTGTCTCAGAAAATACTCAAACTTTACTTGAGATAGAGGTTTAGTTAGTACATCGGTAACTTGTTCACTTGAGGTAGAGGTTTGGTTAGTACATCGACAACTTGTTACAAATTAGAACTTTATAGTTCGGTTCTATGCCATATCATGGAACATTGGATTCTCTGCCATCTTGATACAACTCTGTTTGTCACATAGGAGCACAGTTGGGTCTATCTCTAAGTCAAACAATCTAGAAGCCATACTGCTTCACAACTAGTAGAGCAACCAACCATATATTCCGCTTGTGCTGAGAGCCACACTAGACTGCTTCCAGCTAAACCACGAGATCATGGCTGATCCCAGACAATAACATCCTCTCGATGTGTTCTTCCTATTTGATACACTTTCTTCCCAATCAACATCTGTGTAGCCATCTGAAGTCATGATCTCCAAGATAGCATAGATCAAAGTCTATTGTATCCTTTAGGTAGCTCATCACATGCTTTGTAACTATCAGGTGAACACATCTAGTTTCCACTAGATACTGACTCAAGGTGTTCACAGCAAAGCATATATCTGACCTAGTATTTGTTAGATACATCAATGACCCAATAATTTGTCTGTACAGATTTATATACACTAACTCTGATGAGTCATTCGCTAATAGCTTCAAGTTGGAATCCATGAGAGTGGCCATTCCAACATATCAATTCCTTTTAATATTTCTCAGCATACTTTCCCTTGTTGAGAAAGATTCCTTCTGAGCCTTTCCATACTTCCAGACCTAGGAAGTAATGCATCAATCTGAGATATTTCATTTTCATTTCTGCAGCCATCTATCTGTGCGATCTCTCGTCAGATGGGTCTACTGATATGAGCCTCAACATCATTCGAACTCTGTGGTGAGTTCCTTCTTGGATCCATGTCATCTGTGTATAGAAACTATATTCAACCTTGTAGCAAAGGTTGAGATCCACATCACCCATGGTGATCACTATCGATCTTGGGTACCCGAACATAGCTTTCTTCAATTACATTATTAAGATAATGGTCTTATCTAGCCACTTGGAGAAAACATCTAATCATGATTCTCTTCCTCTTTCTAAGAGAATCTTCTAGCCACGAGCCTTCTATAGTGTGTTTGATTTGTAAATCCTTTTGTTGAACATCCATCACTTGTTCAGTGTTCATCATTCGTCATGATCTTTCCTACAAATCAAAATTAAGTACATGATTAGTAATACTTCATAATCATCAAATCATATTGATATGATAACCTATTATGCATACAGATATCATTTACATAGTTATGCAACTATCTTGACCAATACTTTGGCACAACACTTTTCCATATCCTGTATGCATACAGTGGCTATCTAGATGCCTTCCATCTCTACCAGAACATACTATCGAGAGTGTGCACAACTCTCAGCATGTTAGCAAATAGGTTTCATTCTAGACAAGCAACAATGGAATGTTTGTCCAATTTACCAATCACATGCATATTAGTAGTATACTATTCAATGCTATATGAATGTTTACACTCAACATGATATATTCTAGGAATACAAATATGTATACAACTATTACAAGCAATATCATTTACTATTTCAAATAACAACTCAAATACTTATCTTTTATGTTTGTGTGGTTGTCTCTCGCTTGATCTTCTATATGTCTTTTGAACTTCTATTCATTCTGTACCACTGTGCATGCTCAAGTGTGCACTAGTGTCATCCTCATGATCTCATACACAAACATACATTCATTAGTATATTCTCAATATTATCAAAACATTATAATTCTAAATAATCTTGAATATGTATAGTCATGATCATAGATAATAAACATTAGTATTCAAGGTTTCAGGAAAGTCTTCTTTTACTCATGCATATTCTTGTTTGATCATAGGACTCTTCTGGCTAGTTAAATCATCAATCAAGATAAGAGACATAATATGCATAAACCCTTGATTACTAGCTTTATGAATAAGCATAACCAATCATACCAAGTATACTTATATAAGGGATCCTAACACAAGGTAAGATTCTAACTTGACATAGGAAAACATACCTGGATTAGTATACCTACTTAGTTATGTCTAACATACCTAAACAATATCTTCTTTGTTCTCTTTAATGATTTAGAGGTCCTGTGCTAGAACCTGCATTTCTCATAGGTTAAGCATAATATAACAAAGTCATACATACCTCGTAAGTAGAACAAAGATTATGGATGAGTCTTTGTTTTCATGTTGTCATGGTCATGGAACTTGATTTGTCTTCCGTGATGTACCTGTATCTTGTTAGCAGACAACATCAACCTCATACAACACTACAGTACATTAGTACAATCATATAGCCCTAATCAATGAATTCCTTCTATCATTCACATGCATTCATACTGTTACTAGGGTGATAAGACAATTCTAACATTAATCAAGATCGTACTAATAAATAATATGAAGAAAAACATATTATGAACTTAATCAGGAATCAGATTTCAAGACATACCTGAACCTCCTTAAGTCATACCTGTCGAGACTTCTTGTAGTCTTCTTATGTAAGGCCTTAGCCTCAACTCCCCCTAAAACTTGATCTGGAGCTTGATTAGGGTTTTCTAGAGAAACCCTAAAAATTCAATCTTTGACTTTCACACTTCTGAATGGATGGAAGGATGTGTCTTGCTGAGTTGATCAAACTAGCATACTTCAATTTTGAAATCTCCAAAATTTGACCCCTCAAAATTGCCTTCGAAACTTCTGGATCTTCTGGACAGGATCCCGAACTAGGGTTTGATGAAGCCCACCCTTCTTCCCAATCAAAAGGTTCGATCCAAGGCTCTAAACTCTTATTTTTCTGAGGAGCTTCCAGCCGTGGTCATAGACTTAAAAAATTCCAACTTTTGCTGAAGCCCTAATTTTCCATCTTTCCGATCAAAATCCCGAACTGGGGTTTGATCAAGCCTGGTCTTCTACCCAACCAAAAAATTCAATCTTGGTCTCTAAATTTTGATTTTCCTTAGTAGAATTCAGCCGTAAACTCCAATTCCAAAAATTCTAACTTTCTCCGAAACCCTAAATTCCAGAAGCCATGAATGAAGGTGCTCCAAAAATAATTCTGTTTTGACATAAATATGTACCTGATTGTTTCTGCTGTAACTATGAACTTTTCAATCCACAGGGTTTGAAAACATTTTTTGTGGTATCCTAACCTATCATCTTTCCATACTGATAGGTCTGACCTCAATTGGATTTTTGGAGATATATTTATGCCAAGTGTCGCAACATGACCTGTTTATGGGATAAAACAGGAGAGCAAACTTGTACGGTGTGCCACATGTCACTGGTTCAACTTCGGCCTCCAAAAATGTTTCCTGAGATAGTACAGTCTGTGTACTACCTATCACTTTTTACGAAATTTCATTTGGATCTTCCTAGCCCAAGTTATGACCTTTTTTCCTATGTCACCTGATTTTGACTGAGATCTGGAAGAGGCAGAAACCCTAACTTGTACTGATCATAACTCACAACGTACAATGAATATGAGGGGTTTCCTTTGGACACACGATACCTCGGGTTGTTATCTACGACCTGTAAAGGTTTTCGATCCTAAACCTTTGCCAAAATGGATTTATAGAGAAAGTTTCACGATGACTGGTTTTTTCTATACAAAACCCAAACCTTGAAATTGTCGCAAGTGAAGCAAGTGTCGTAAGTACCATACATTGCCTTCCTTCAGGTTAGCTCTGATACCATGTTAAGAGTTAATATTCTAAGACAGAAAATATCAGTATTACATTCCATTTCACAATAATAGCATATACATGATCACTGAAAAAACAACAAGCACAACATAAATACAAGAGACGCAGATTTATCCTGGGAAACCCTCATGGGGTAGAAAACCCAGCAAAGCTTCCTCAATATAGATGAACAGCAATATACAAAGATGCAAACCAAAGACATGATCTCCTCCTCCTCCATATCATACCTCTCTCTCAGAAGTGCGCTACATTTCAAGTGAGGGAAGTGTGTCAAATGAGGAGCTCACCTCCTCTATTTATACACATCTCCGACTTGTACAATATATTAACTAGGTCAGCCCGAACTTTACCATTAGGTTAAACACCCCACTACAATTGATTGGGCCGACCTCTCTAGGGTGGTATAACAACCCTTTGACCCACATAACACATACAGGGCCGACCCCCACTAGGGAAGTCTAATAACCCAAGTTACCACATTCCGACGGAGGAATAAACATCTCTGGATATACAATAAGATCTCCACGGAGGAATGAAACATCTCCGGAATAATAAAGTACAAATATAATATTCTTTGAAGTTACAATATTTCAACAAAAGGGACAGGTGATGATTCTGGTGAGGATGCATGCACCAATAATTATGAAGGTTATTTTCTTCCAAGCAAGGATTTTGATGGCATTGATGATGATTTCCCTCCAATCGAGGATTTTAATGGGACAGATGATGATTTTTGGGAGGATGAACCCGCCAATGATGTTGATTTAACCTCAAGTGATAAACTTGATACTGATACAGATACTCATTCTCCTACTAATTTTGGTGATGATAATCTCAATGAGAGGGATGACATTCCTCACATTGATGAGGATATTCATTCTAATGAGGATGATTTAATGGTTCATGAAACGCAAAGGAAAATTGTACCAATGAGAAAGATTAAGTGTAGGTCTAGGCCATTTTATATCAATCCAAAGCATTCTAGTTATACAAGGTCTAGGAAAGATTTGCTCACAAGTCCCAGTTCTATTATTGATTTGATTTCGAGTGTTGCCAAAAAAATTGTCTGAAAAAAATACACTACAATTATGCTTTAGAGAAAAGACGAGCATATCTATCAATGAACAAAAATATGAAAAATTCATATTTGGTAGGGTTCATGATTTCTACAAAGGCAGGTTATGATTATCGCATTGGAAGTATTTTTCTTTGCAAAAGGGCATTCAAAAGAATCCACTCAATTGGTAATCTTAGACTATCAAGAATCCAGACAAGGCTAGAAAATGATCCTATATTTTATTCTAAAGAATATCATGCATGAGTTAGTGGGCCATTAACAAACATTGCAATGTCATGGATGCATGAGTTCTTTTCTAAGAATGGAGAGAGTATGCTAGATAGAGAAACCATACACATTCCAGATAATTTCTCAAGGCAGGAAATCTACAACTTGTACAAGGCATTTGTTCAATATGTTGAAGGAAATAACAACTTCATTAGATATGCATATTTTACAAGACTATGGAAAACAAACTTCAACAATGTTCGTATTCCTAAGAGGTCAAGGATGGGGGTTTGCAGTATATGTGCTTCTCTTAAACATATAAGGGATAAATAGGAAGGGATAGAGAGAGGTATGTCTCTAAAAACTTTATTTTTTTGGAATAAATATCTATTACAAAAGCTCATCAATGTTTTGTTTTTATTTTATTTGTAGATTATGTTGTTAAAGAACTTCAAGCACATCACAATCAACAATCAGTTGAATTGAAAAAATTTATACAAACATCACAAGAAGTGTTATGATGAACCACATAAGTATATGGGTTTGATAATTGATGGCATGGATTATGAAAAAACACTTTTGCCACATTTTGTTCGTGTACCAAAGAATTTAAAGGAGGAAAATTTTATTCAATTTCACTTGGTTGGTTGTATGGTTTTTAATGGTCAAATGTCTCCAAAGGTTTACTTTACAACTCCCAATATTCATAATGATGCAAATATGAACATTACCATAATTCACCATGTGCTGACTCATTGTTCTAGTAATATTCCTCGAGTTCTATATCTGCAATTTGACAACACCAACTAGGAAAACAAAAATCAGATCTTGTTTGGTTATCTGAACATGCTTGTTGAATTGGGAATTTTTTAGAAGGTTAAAGTTGGTTTCCTTCTTGTTGGGCATACACATGACCATATTGATAAAAAATTTAGTCGTTTTGCAGTGACATTGGGGAGGAAGAATGTTGGGAGCCTGCCATCATTAACTGGAATTATTAGAAAAACATATAGTCTAGACCCTGTTGTGCTAACATTGGAGGAAATTATTGACATGCAAAGATTTATTTTGGGATTGCATGGTGAAGAAAGGTGCATTGAGAAACTTAATGACATTAGCTTTCAACATCAATTTTGTATAAAAAAAATTGATGAGAAAACACTACTATGGGGTAAGAAGTACTCAACAAGTGCAAAATGGGGGCCTACATTAGGTTTATCATTTCTGAAATTCATCCCCGGTCGTCAAATGTATGCTTCAAAGTTATCGTTGTTGCAATAAGCTGTTGAGATTCAAAATTCACACTGGCACAATAGAGATGTTGATTCTTCTCAATGCTTGGAAGAAATAAAAAAGTCTATCAAATATACATATGGCTCTTTTGAGGTTGTTGATTCTGTTTGGTGGGAGTCATTTTTCATGGAGCAAAATGAAATAATTATAAACTCTACAAATGGATATATTTTATTGAAGACTCCATTTGGTTGGCCACAAAGTATGTCAAATGAAAATGAGGAGAGAAATGCTGAGCTTGAATTTGTTGAGCCTTCTCAAGCAGAAGAAAGGGAGATGTACATTGGGTCTAGAAGATCATCTGCATGGTGTGAGGCGATGGAAGACCTTTACAGAGGATCAATACAAGATACTAAGGAGAGTTGCATGATTACAATTTTGGCCGCTGAAGATCCATGTGGTTATCCATTCTAGATTTCAAAAGTTATGAAGGTCAATAAAGAAAATGAAGAATTTATATCTATTGAATTACACTGGTATGCAACAGACACACACCCATTTGATGGTGTGTACAAGCCGGAGATGGTGATCGAGAAAAGGGTTTGAAAAAAGATAAAAAGAAAGGGTCAAAATGTAAATCATCGTCGCATAGACATTTTGAAATTAGAGGATGTTGACATACTAGTTTATGGATTCTAGTTGACAAGGAAAGACACTATTCGCTCCAAGACTATAGAGATTATCAAAAGATTGTTGGCACCAGAAATAGTCGCAACATGAGAGTTTGCTAAACCAAGGCATAGATCTAGAAGTAATATGACATATGAAATGTTGGGCATGCATGAAGATTCAGATGGTGCACTCATTGATAGTAGAGAAGAATGCGGGTCATCTACATCTTCATCCAGTCATTCATCTGAAGAAAATGTAGCTTCTGATGGTGTGTCAGAATCCATGTGTTGATTTGAATATTCGCACATGAAACATTTTGTCTTTTTTATTAATATGCCATTGTTTGTATGGCAACTTCAAATGAGTGCTTGAATTTTGATATGAATTACTTCTATGTCTTAAGGTTTATTATATGATTTTATGATGAATATCATAAATTTTTGTATTTTATATGAAAAGAGGGGTCAAATTATTTATTGAATAATTTGTGTTTAACTCAATGCAATTTTTATATAGTGTTAGTAAGAGATTAAATAAGCACAATTTTCAATTAAAATCATATAAAAATGCCATTTTTTGAAAAAGTGTGCTACCGGTAGCATTAGTTTTCAATTTAGAGCTTCATTTTAATGTTTTTTCAAACATCAATAACAAATGTTTTGGTTCATTTCTATATTTTTGATCCCAAATCAAAAAGTGGTGCTACTGGTAGCACCACTTTTTGATTCGGGGTTGTTTTTTGGTGTTTTTTATGCAAAAATATGGGTTTTTATGGCTAGAATTCTCGTTTTGAGTATAAAGTTATCGTCAAGTTGTATAACATGTTGAATACATTAAAATGGTTTGGCACCACTCTTTAGAAGCTCTTAATATTCCCATTCGTCTTCCTAAAAATTGGACTATTTTTTTATAAATTGGAACAAAACATATTCATGATCTTTGGAAAATAGGGAAATCCTCTCTAGGATTTGGAACGCTCTTCCAAAATATATATTTTGGAAAGTTTGGCTTTGTGAGAAATCAATCCATCCATGAATCAAAATTCTCTTCCCCAAGGTTAACTGCAGCTCGAGCAAAGGCTCTTCTTTTTGGATCAATTCATATTCATAGCAAAAATCAATGTATTGATAGTATGAATAAAGATGAAAAAAAGTGGATTCATGATCTTAAGCATAGTGAAGTTCAGAGAGGTGATCAAGCAATTAATATTCCTTCTTGGAAATTACAAATACCTCAAGATGAATTTCAGAAATGGATCTCTAAAAAATACAACCACGTCATCTTTTTTTATGGATCTTCTAAGGGTAATCTGGGGCTGGTAGGTGTGAGGGGATTCCTATGGGATCCTGGAGGAGCTGCAATATCCACATATGAATGGGGGCTAGGAACTTCCACTAACAATCAAGCCCAGCTATACACTCTGTATGAAGGTCTAAAAATTGCTATCTCCTTGAAGATTCAAATTATGGTTGTGGTTGGAGACTCTCTTTTAATCATATATCAATCTCAAAGGCACAAAGAGATTGATGATATGATTGTGGGGAGATTGTAGCATCAAATAAACTCTCTTCTTAATCAATTTTCCAGTGTTTAACTCTTCCATGTGCGGCGTCAATATAATTCCATTGCAAACATGCATGCAAATAATGTTTCACATCTGCCCCAAGGGGACTTAAGTATTAATGACATTATTGCATTGTCTAGTCTTCCACGACTCAATGGTGGTGATGTGGATCTACATCGGTTTTAAAATTTTATTGCTGGTGTACAAGTCATTCATAATGACCATAGTCTTAATCAAGCATATATTCTATGTTTAGTTTCTGCTTGTTGCTGTTCGATCAATTTATCTTTTTTTTTCCTTGTAAGAAGTCATGGGAAACCCTCATGTATTTCCCCTCATTTCGAGGATGGTACCCAAGGTAAACCATTGGCCTTGATTATGGGGCCTAAACCGGTGGGGAAATCAAGTGAGTCCCCTATATATCAATGCATATCCACCTAGGGATTTGACCTTGAAACCTTCTTCTTACAACTCATGTTTGATCAGTTTATTTGTGTATACAGTAGTATAAATTTAAGTAGTTTTATGGCTATTGTGTCGGCCTTGAATAAAACTATACATGGCTTTTTTGGCAATTTCAATAGTTTGTTGAAGCTTGAACTTGGACTACTGTGATGTAGCTTTCTTGTAAATTTTGCTGCTGAATTTAATTCAGATTTTATAAGTACAAATTACCTGTTCATGTTAATACAAAAATAAAGAAGTCAAACAAAAACCTCATGCTAATCGCCTTTTGATCCACATAATTCCTTAGTTTGCAATAATTTCTTAAAGTTTTTTTGTTTTGTTTTTCTTCACTCAAAATACGAACAATCTTATAGAGTTTCTTTAACTTCTTGCTTTGTACGACACACATAAACGAATACACATCATTTAAACATACAAATAATTCCAATATACTGCTTTTATATTAAAATTATACAAAACTTGCCATGTTCTTTGTGTTAGATGTGTTTCCCTTGCTCCCTTCGTTTTGAATTTTTATTCCATGATATTTAATTGGCAATTTTTTATTAATCAATGTCATGCAGAATGAAACACATAAATTATAAAATAATTCTTTACACAACAAGTAAAGAATTACAAGTAAAATGTATTCGAAATAGTCGATGTGCATAGTTCATAAATTCAGCATCGGTACACCTTATATTGTATAACACATCAGTGCATATTTTCTATATAATATGCACCGATAAAGGTATTTACATTTTAAAAATAGAACAAGTCTAAATGGTACGTCGACAGAATATAGATGCATCAGTGCAAAATTTATGAAAAATGTGCACCGCCAAATGCGAAAGCATTTTTGAAAAAAAATATATGACAAGGATAGCTCAGACATATAAGTTTCAAACTAAGTCACATTATGATCTCAATGCAAGAGTGATTGAAGGCCCCATATACTAATATATATAACCAATAAGTTTATATTGCTAAAAGTCAAATCTTATTGTGAAATAGAAAGAGAAATAGAATTCACAAAAAGAAATCAAGAAGAACTCTAGGGTTTGATATAATAAAGGTAAGTCTGAAGGAAGGAGAACACAAGGGTTCACAACATTGAAGTTAACTTTTATATCCTCTATTTTATGCAAAAAAAATATAAAAATTATGCCCCTTTTTTATTTTATTGAAGGGAAAAATTACTTCAAATGTTTCCTTTGCAGAGTTTTATGTGTCCACGCTGATCCCTTCAAAAATTTCTCTTCAAAGAAATCCGTCTCTCTATACTTTTCATGGTAAATCTCTCTTTCATAATTCGCTCAAATTTTTAGGCAGAAAAGGATTATGGATTGGGGTTTTTTATTTATTTATAAATTATTTTTCTTAAAATTAAATTCTCACTCTTTTTTTATTTCATATTTTGGCCCATTGATGATAAACATGCACATTTTTTTTCAATCATAATTTCGGTGCTTCACTCAAATAGTATCACACTAGTGCGCTATAATATTAAAAGTGCACTACATAAACAATAGAAAAATTAAAATATAAACTTTCAATTTTTTTTTTATCAAGATTACAATGTACTAAGTAGATAATAGCGCATCGGTGACACAACAATACAAAACAATGCAAGTGTAAACATCCACATTTAAAACTTTGTAGAGGTTAATTTGTCCTTTGTGGAGGTGGATGCAGAGGTTTTAGTTGGTGCACATCTTGCAATACTGCACCGATGCATTTTCTTATTAAAGTGCACCGATAACACAGTAAGACAAAAAATGGAAGTGTAAACTTCTACAATTAAAATTTTGTGGAGGCAGTTGCAGAGGTTTTAGTTGGTATGCATCATGAAATAGCGCACTAGTGCTTTTGTCTTATTAAAATGCATCGGTGCACCAATATGATTTTTGGCACACCAATTACTTTATAAAAAAATAGAATGTTGCATGTTTCCCAATTTTTTTAAGAATGAAAACATATATTGATTTCGTTTTTAACTCAATTGTAGGAAACAAAGGATATAAATAAAATGGTTGATTCTTCAAATTCCAGCTCATTCCATATCATTCCAAGTTCAAGTTCTTTGTTTTCGTCACCGGTATGTCCATATTTATTTATATTTTGATTATCTATTTGAATTTATGTTGTATTTTAATGTGCATTTGAATAATTGCACACATTGACTTTAGAAGGATCCTTGTTCCATATCAAGTTTGGATGCACATGATATTCCACCACTCCCAAAAAGCCGCAAGGTCTTATCTGGAACAACATACTGGAGGCAGATGGTAGATGAAAATGGAAGGCCACTTTACCCCACTAACTGTGACATGCCATCATCCAGAAACCATCTTGGACCAATGGTGTTTCAGCATGAATTGGATATCTTTTATGACACCTCGGTAGTATGTGGCTGTTCAAAATGTAAAGGGTTGAAGGTAAACCCTAGGCATGCCATACTATCCCATTATTTTAATGATCAAATACCCAAAGTTGACAGTCTAATACCCCCCACAGCAGTCAATGATCCCGTAGGTGAAATAGAAAAGACACGTAGGAACACTTCCATATGCCCATTCTTTGAAAAGTTGGAATCCAAATCAATCATGTTTCATCCTAACTTGACCAACTAGTCTCCTTCCACTGAGTCAACTAATATTTCTAGTGATCCAACATATGTAACCAATACTACCCAAAACATCTCTACAATGGGATCCAAAAAGTTGTGTGAGCTAAGAGAAAAAAATTCCAAGTGCAGAAAAAGATCGGTTCAATTGTTGGAGGGTAGTGATGAATTCTTGCCTCCCATCCATCTGCAAAGTAAATACCAAATGGGTTACAATCGTGCTTTGGTGCTTGTCCATCTTCTCTTAATCTTCCCGACGTTGGGACTGAATTATCCTATTGTGGTAACAATTACATGATTGCAAAGTCTAAAATAAATGATGCAAATATTGGGTTGTTTAGCCTTTCACATGTGTTCATTCTTCCCGAATAGTTAGTAGCACTTATGCCATATTGTGGTCATCTTTATAGTCAATCTGATTACTCAAATATTGTTAAATACATACATAGAATTTCCATGTATAGTATGTGCATGAATGGTTGTGCTTTGGGAAACTTTAACATGAAGAACATGTTGTATATCGATGGTCATCCGTGCACTCATGGGAACATGTAGGGTTCTTAAATAGTTGTAGGTTCTCATTGTTTAGTGCAAATTGTTCATTTGAGGAACACTCCAATCAAAAAGAGTTATTATTAAAAGAAGGCATCCAAATTTGTTGTTGTGCATGCAATATGTAGTTTCTCTCCTAGTGACGAGTTGTTAATAAACTATAACTTTCCTAGACCACAAAATGCTCATAAAAAATGGTTTTAATTGAGACTACTATTAGATGTCCCCTTTGGGGCATAAGAGAAAGATAATTGAGTAATTGTATTTTTGGATTTTTAGTGGATTTAATGTTAGTGTATTGCTTAATTCCACATTTGTTTTATAAAGTGGTTGATTGCTTGTGTACTATTGAGAACAACAATGTTATCATTCCAAACGAGGAAGATAATCCAATTGATGGCAATGAAGGGATATGCACATGTTTTATTTCAACATTTATGTTATGCCTATGGCATTAATCTATTATGGGAATCTATAATTAATGAGCATTTTATTATTGTTGCTTTTATATTTTAGACCATTTAATCTAATATTCCCTGTAAAACAATAATTCATTTTCCCACAAAAAGGTGTCCAATGAAAGTTTGAAGCCCAATCTTCTCATATGAAGTGTCTCGGATTACCACATAATTATATGGAAAAAGAAAAGACCCAGATAATATTTTGTACATTTTTTAACATTTCATTACAATTCATTAAAAAAAATTATATACATTAGTAGGTTCAAGTTATGCCAATATTTCTAAAAATGGTATAGGTTAATCTTATTTTAACATATTTGTGTTATATTTATATAAATGTATAGTGATATTGTTTACAATCAATATAGATTTTATTTTATTGATTGATTGATTTATTTTTATATTGTAATGAGTAGAGGATTATATTAAAATGGGACAAGGATGAGCCACATCAACAAGAACTACATAAAATATTACATAAGTCAAAATGTCCAATTCTGGACTAAACCACAAAAATGAGTGTTGTTCTCCAACATCTAAAATTCTTCTGGAATTACTATATAAACAATAGCTATCTAAAACTAGAAATATCAAACTAAATGCGATATGAATTGCATGATTATCCATGAAATTGCCCGTTTCCTGGTGCTATGGAAATATAGATATGTTTTAATATTGGATTTATAATGCATTTTGGAGGATTATTTAAAATATAATATTTTAAAAAAAAAATCTAAGGGAATGTTTGCAAATTGAAAGATTTGATCCCTCCCATACTTAATAAGTTCAAGGTGACGATGCATTCATGCTTGTTTATAATAAGGATATATTATTATTATGCTTGTTTATATGTGCATGTATACATAAATGTCCGTGAATTACTTTTTTATTGTTATTATTTAATTGATTGAGTTTTATTTCTCTCATTTTTGTTTATGTAAGTGTTATGGACAAGATAGAGGAGATGAATGATGCATTTTAATTCATAATGAACTACAAAATGTGTCTTTTGACACAATAAATTTACCTTGATAATATGATATATTTGTACGTATATGAAATATATGATTTTGTTTTAACAACTTATACTGATTAAAAAATTATATATACCAACAAAGGATCATGAAGAAAATGCAATTAATAAAGTAACTTCCTTATTGTAGTCAAAGTTGTTATAAGTTCTAAACATGCAAACACCAATGCAGTGTTAACATCCTTGATAATAAAAATCGTTTTTCATTAGCTTGGATAGATAGCCTTCACAACTTTTTGAACAAGGAGACAATGGTACTAAAGCTATCGAAAATACATTTAATGTGCATTTTCCAAAAGGAACACATTTTTATGCAAATGCAATGCCAACATAAACAAAACATGAGTGTCTTGAAAAATGAAAGAAAACTTGTGTTGAAATCATGTTCCAATATGATGTGTATGTCCATCACAATATAACCAATGTTAGTCAACACACAATGCACCACACAAGACATGAAGCACCCATGAACATAGTATAAATTCTTTCTATATAACAACAGAAGTTAACACAATGCACTCCTTCTTCCCCTTATTTTTAATCAAAACCTACTATAGATATTTAAGGGAGTGTCGATAATGTGTGATCAATGGATTGAAAATGGTCCGAACTTAGAGGGAACTCTTCATGGTCCTAGAATTGGACAAAATCTTCTTTTACATATAACATCATTAACACCAACAAAAACTTGGTGGATTTTTTCCTAGTTTGATGGGTTATCAAGGACATAAACAATAATTTTAAGGTGATTCTTTCTTTTTATTGTAAATAATTTGATCATAAGTTGGGAAATTCTTCATCGCCATAAAAAAAATGGATCCTTTGCAATTGTTTTAAAGTACTCAAGAGTATACATGAAAAATAAAACTAGATGGATATAATTATGTTTATAAAATATTTGAAAACCATTGTTGGAGGACCATGATTGGTTGAGTAACAATATATTATACTAACAAAACCTGAGAATAGAATAGACTATTTTTCATTTATGTTTAAAGTATATTTGTATGAACTATCAAACTATATGAAGAGATAGACAAAAAGGAAGATATTGTAGTGGAAACTTGAATCTCATTTATCTACAAGATGTCTCAACTTGTAATGTAGCCCCTTTTTTGTGGTGTCAAAAACATCCTTAATAAGGACTTATTTGTTTTGTTGGAAAAAATACAAATTAGGTACACTATTTTATATAGCATTGAACATGCATATCACCATGAATATCTATGTTGGTCTTTTAGAAACCCAAGGTCCACAAAAGATGTCCAATGAAAGTTCATAGTAGTCTATATTCAAGTAGATCAAGGTTTGGGGAGAATTCACCTAAAAACCTAGTAAGCGGTTTACAATCGATTCCATCAATTTCTTGTGAATTTAATTCATTTTGTTATCATTTGAGTTTTATGTTGGAAAAAGTATCCAAATTGTGAAAGTCTAATTAGCCCTCTCCAGTTTCAATCCTCACAGCCTATTAAAACTTGGATCAACGACGAAGTCCAAATCCAAATTGAGATTTTAAGCCAACCATAAATATATAGAACCATAGTAATGCAATTTTACAACCATAAGGAATTTATCCATTAGGTTACATACAAAAAAGGTATTTTTGGGATCATTTCTAAGCTGATTTAAAACTAATGGATTTGTTGACAGGAGGACTAGAGCAGGCTCAAAGATCCTTGCAATATCAAATCTACCTCTTAGGATCATATATTCATGCAATATCAATTCTACCTCTTCACATACTACCTTTTGTTGTTTCATCCAACAATGGTGGATTCTCTTCCATTGCCTCTATCATAATATGGAACAAAGATCAACATTTTGGACCTCAAAAAGGCTAGTTCTAGGGAGGAGAAGTCATGGTGCTTGCATTTAGAAAGAATTCCAAGACCTGAAAGGCCTCATCACAACCCCCATGATTGATTCATTGTGTTCGGTTTGTTCTTTCAATATCATAATACTTGTCATTGGATTTGTGTTTGGTAAAATTCATCCAGGGCTAAACGTAATTCATGAATTTTTTGAGCCATGCTGGTTTTGAAACATTGGTCAAAGGAATGGCATGTTGTTGAGGGAAATCCATAGGTTATATGTTCAAATATGATCGAGTTAATCAAGGTTACCAACAGGACTTGTATCTAGTGGTTAACACTACCTTACAATAGTTATATATATAGCTTCATATGTCAGTAATTCATATATATGATAGAGCGATGTGCAGAAAAATGGCACGGGCCTAAATGCATAAAGTTCAAATTTCATCCTTTGTCATCATTTGAACAAATTGAGGCCCACATGAGCATGCCTATCCCTTCTTATCTTTCATTCCAGTCCCAATTACTTAATATAAGTAATTATGTTCTCATAAGTATTTTGGGTATTGACACAGGTGCGGTAGGCATATAGTTGTATTTGGTCCCTATTGTGTTCTTATGGTTATGGTTTCTTCTTATTGTTCTTATCATAATAGGTGATTTCACTGAACCTTGAATGAGATCTGGGAAACCTATAGTTAGTAGCGAAATTGAACACATTGAGGATCCATTTTGGAGGTTCTAGTGCTAGGGTCACTAGATTAATGCTTCACATAAGATACACCGATATGTTTCAAGCAACTAAGTAAGGTGTCTATGCCATGGCTTGTGGAAGGGATATGGCGAGAATTAGTTGCCCTTATAATATTAAAAATTGATAATAAAGGTGATGCATTGTTGACCTTTAACCAACCCTTTCTCTGTAGCTACCCCAGAGAATGAAGAGCCCTAATAGAAGTATTATGAATAGGTTTGGATCGATTTGTAGGGTCGGGGACCATGGAAATCCACATACTTTTGATAAGCGGAAGACCCTCCCAATTGTTGTGAGTGATTTAATGTTGCTTTTGCATATGTAACTCCCCATCTTAGTAATAATGTGGATATAGAAAGAGTAAATAAGTAGTTGGTTGTGGATGCATAAGACCAGGTAATGTTTGGACTCCGATTTTTAAATAGTTACTGCACTTTGGAAGACTGGGAACCAAAACCAATTGAAGTATGTTCGAAGCTAGACCAATGAGACTTCATGTTGGAGATTGTGTAACCAAAGCAAGTCCTCGGGCTAGGCCCTACTATAATAATAAAGGTGGTGGATTCCTAACAACTACAATTAGATGTCAAGATTATTAGTTTAAATAAATTACTTTTAACTTACTAGCGTACCCCCTAAGCAGGGGAAATGTAACGCTGAAGAGAACTTTTATATGTTGCGAAATGAAAGAAAGTTATGTATATGTAGAAGTTGTGCCCTGTGTAATAAAAAAATTGTTTATAGTATTTGTCACATCCCCTCCCGTCAATCTAGTGTAAGGAAGGAAACATGACCAAACATACCGGGCTTATTTGGTAATCTCAGCCCCATACATTACTCAAAAATTCATAACAATTTAAAAATTATGTGTGCAAGTTCATACTCAATATAAACACAACGGAATTAAATCATATTTGCACACACACAATTAAATGCATCATTAACATATCTATCCCAAGTAGATGATGAATCAACAGACAAAGAATCAATCCCATTCTCATGCTATGCACACTCTTCATATCAACCATATTAAGATATTCGTTTCTTCTCATTAAAATGAACAATTAACATTCAGAATTAACACATTGTAGAACATAGAATGGATATAAATTAAACCATGGAGAATACTTATCTTGAAATGTAAACGTCCAAATAACTGGCTACGTGAGAGAAACATTCCACCCAGCCATAGATCTTTGTCCAACCTATATTCTTTCAGATGAGAGATCACCCTCGAGCTAGGATGTGTATCCACTAAGGAGGAATTAGACAGGCTCACTCATAGCCATGGTTTCACTCAAACAGTCATGCTAAGCCAACACACAGTTGGGTTTATCAAGCATGCATAGAAAAATGAGAAGGATGCTAAGCCAGTGAGATCAACCACAGAGCTACAGACATCTCAAGCTAAATTCAAGCAATCCAATCCTCTGTTCAAACATTCACACTTGGATTTCTCACAATTCTGTCATCAAATAACTCAATCCCGTCACTAGACTTCTGGGCTATAAAAACTGGGTTTTCCAATGGATTTCAGGGTATCTAATCCCCTCAATTTCGCCCCAAGGTTCATATCTATGGATATCCCATTGGATTTCACTGTCAAATACCAATTTTGGGTATTTATGGCTCTTCAAAACGTGGGTTCTTGCAAAGTTACAATTTCAAGTTTTTCTCAATGCTGGGAATTCGTATTGGGTGAAAACTGATGCTGGTTTGTTCAACAGTTAAATGAGAATGAGGAAAAACCCATTCCCATGAGGTAGGGTGACTTGTGGGTCAAGAAAACAGAGCCCATACTCCGCCATACGGATTTCTGGGCTTCCCATGCTCCATTGAAGCCATGGACTGAATTCTTCAACAACTTTCTTGAATCACAAGTCACCCTACCTCATTTGGAAGCCTATGGTTCAGTCCCACAACCCCCTGACCACTCCCCAGTGGATACACATGGCCCCTTCTCATTAGTTGCTTCCATAGCCAGTTTTGGTATTTTATTGCATGATGTTTATTTACATCATTTTTACAATGTTCTATGGCTAAATAGCACATGGGTAACATAATATCTACTACTTGCCTTTTAAATAAAATTCGAGCTTCCATTAGCGGGGCCTTGGCCTTGAGATCCACGCTAGGAAAACATACATCACATGTATACATTATTTACATTAAAATTTAATATATCCTAAGGGTCAAAATGGGGTATTACAATCCCCTCCCCCTTAGAATAACACTATCCTCGGTGTTCCAATACTTAGGAATACATATACAATTTACACGTCCAAAATTTCAAAACTTTTGCTGATCTTCCATGCATTCTATCATTTACTTTGAACTTTCAGGACCAAGTCCTTTGGCTTCCACAACTTCTCCTGCTGGTTCTAACCTTCCAGCTCATCCACAAGTCTGAAATCTTTATGGTTTCTACCCTCTTGATGTTCCTTTGTTGGGCAGTTGTGGAGGCAATGATTCCATCCACATTTCCAACATTTTACTGGCTGCTATATCTTTTCCTGCTCAATTTCCTTTAAGTCTTCCCACCTTGAACGTTTCTTAGTGGACTGATCGGATGAATGTCTCCTCATTGATCCATTGCCCTTTCCTCGGTTGATTGTTTCCAGAATTATTTTTACTTGTCTTTGCAGACAAATAGAGTCTTGCAAAACCTTATGGTTCATCTCATTCTGCTGCTTTTGTAGCTTGAACAATTCTCCAAGATTCTCTTGGGTCTTGACAATTGTTTGAAGAAGAGTTTCAGCCAAATCCATTAGCTTTTGGTTTGTTTCCATGGAAATGTACACAACATCCCACTCTTTGCTTGCTAGTACCACTGTTTTTGTAACAACTGCAACCAATTGACTTTCACTTCTCACCTGTGAAATACATCATGGCAATTTCTGTTAGGCCAAGCATAATACAAACATTAAAATCAGTTAATTAATTGCCCAGTTGACATGGGTAGTCCATGCTTTATCCATAAGACTTTCACACTTTCCATGCTTTCCCAACATACTCATGAATTCATTCATGTTCATCCATTCACAGGAAATTCATTAATTCAACATTCACAGTTATTTCAAGCAATTGACACAATCATTTCGATTCATGACATGCATCAAACCATTTCTTGTTTTTATAAATGCATCAATAAAAAAGGAAAGAGAGAGCAGTAAGAGTTTTTCTCCTCTTAGTCTTGTTCTAATCTGGAACCCACACCACCACTGTGGTTTTCATGCTCCTAGCCTCTTTCACTTCAACGTGAATGCTTGACCTGCCCTTCTTGGCTATGACACTTAGTGTCTATGGTCTATTCTAGACCTCTCAACCATGGAGTCCCTCCACATGGTTTGTTTACAACTCTTGGCTTCTAGGACCCACACAGTCCCACTAGCGCCATCTTTCATTACTGCTCATGCTGAGCTCTTTAGGACGGTCACATGTCCACATGCATCCCTAGGATGCCTTCATAGTCCTTTCTTCCAACAATACCTACACTCAAACATTGGATCAATTCACATGTTTAGTTTATTTTCATAAGGTTTATCTCTAAACAAGAGTTTAAGAAATCATAACCAAATCATATACACATGTATATTCATAAGCAAGAAGCTACAAGATAACCAAATACTTATCTGTATTGTGCATTTCTTCTCTGGTCCACAGGGTCCTGCTTTGCTTTGCAAGCCTTGGGATCGCCTATGGACTTGGATGTTTGGCCAGCACACAACATCAAATAATTAATGTCCAACTAGTACACCTTCACACCAACTTGGAAGGAAACTTCACCACGACCATTTCTAGGTCAAGGCCCTACTATGGAACCATAGGCATATATCAGCCCCTTCATCAACACCTTCAGAACATCCAGGTAACAAATGCCAAACCAGTACACCGACTCGGTTTATTAGGCATATAAAAACCCTTCATCAACATCCCCACAACCTCCACAACATCCTTTCATACACCTCAACCCTTCCACCACAACCCCTCACAACAACCTTTTACTTTGCTTCTTTAGTGTGCAACACCAAATTGCATCTGTTTAAGCTGAAAATACAAGTAGTATAAGCAAACTCATCAGCATTATTGCTCTAAAATTGTAACCATATTTCATAACACTCACTATCGAGTATTGAAACACTAGGAATGCGTCCATTCCCTTAGGGCGTAATCAATATTGGCATCCCTAACATCAATCAGCACCAGAAAGGTGTGCACTCCTCACTGATGTGAACTATGCAGGTCCTAATCATACTTCAAGCAGTCTGAATAATATACGAAAATAGAATATGCTCTGCATAGTAATTCTAATAGTTAGAATTGCACACATATATGTATATATGTATATATATATATATATATCAGTCAGGGTTTACAGAACACTTATCCATTTAGATGTAGTCTTATTCATTAATGAGGAATGGGGGCTCCCTTCTCTGAGTTGACAGTCCCTCGGTTTTCCATCCCAACTCCTTTTCATGTTACATAACCCTCATATGTATTACTGACATAATCTTTACCATCTCACTCATATTATTTACCAATCATGCAGTGCGGATGGGACATTATCAAAATATCCAATGGCATTTCACCCAAAACCCATTTCCAAGATATGGGATCTTTCCCATGAAGTTTGGCTTCTGCAGGCCCTCTCTCATGGTCTTACTGCAATGTGTCTTCCTGGCACACTTATTAAATAGCCAACAGTCAACAACATTTAACAATAAAATTCAAATCTGATTGTTTCATAACCAATCAATGGCACTAATAATTAAATTCAATATGAATTTGCAATTTTGTTTACTACATAAATCGATTTGCTTAGTCATGAGGCTACCCTCATACTGTTTGTCTCTTGTAAGTGGTATCACTTATCCCATTATGGTCTTATGTCTGCTGCCATACATGAATATCCACTTACAACATGTCCTTTTGACACAATTCATATAAGCCAAATAGTCATTAGTCATTTATTAGCAAAATTCCAAATCTAATATTTACAATCCTTCTTTCTAACAGAACTTAGAGTTCTCAACCATGAGATTCCTTCTCATAAACTCTAAATCAAATTTTTCAAATCTGTTCTCTACAGAAATTATATTTGCAACCATGATATTATTCTCATAAACTTAAATCATAATATTTTCATATTTGTTTCATGCATAAGTTAAATTTCACAACCATGAGAACCTTCTCATAACCTTTGGATTTTGCACATGGTAGAGTTTGGTCTTTACTATGGTCTTATCCTCATTGCCATATGCAAGACATTTCTACCTGGAATCTGAAACTTTCAATCAGCCAAACACGCTGTGAGTATCTATGCATATAATTTGTTCATTGCTACAATAGTCACTAAAGTGATCTCAGAATTATAACACTCAATAATTCGAACACTTTCAGTTGTTAACATATCAATATCACCAAACTAATTTACTTCACGTGAATCATTATCATACTAAAATTTAAAGGTAGAGTCGCATCATTCATGCAATTTAAATGAAACTTTAGATACTCCTTATTTCACAGTCATATGATTTATACAACTCTGCCCTTCCACAGAGTATTCTGACAACCCATCGATCATGACTACCTTCTTTATGCACTTACTATTATGCATTCGTAACAGTCAATGAAATGATCTTAGAATTTTCATCAATTCATCATCTCATCCATTATTTAGTTTGCAATAACACATATACCATCCCCATGCATTCATGCAATGCATCACAACATGTGCACCCACACCTATGCATGCACATTTACAACATTTACTCAAACTTTTCATATGCATCCACTCAATGCATAACTACAAGATTTATAAAATCTCTTAATGCATATCTACTCAATGCTACCTTGCATTGGTTCATGAATGTTCTGCATTCAAACATATTATGGCTGAAACATGACCACCTCATATAGCATGCATTACCATAATCAGGATCACCAATCCTCACTTGCTTTGATTATTAAGCTCATAACCGACATACACATGCAATAATATATTTTTATATGAATGTAGTTTAAATTTCTAAACAATCACATGGTATGAGGCCTCTCGCTTTCACCACTCCTTGCCCACCACACTATGGCAGTATGGAATTCACACGAATGCATTTCAACCTTAAATGCATACCATTTTATGATTACTAAATATGGTTCAATGGATTCTTACCCATTCCCCTTTCAACACATACGAAATCATCATAATTAAACCATTACCTGCATGAATCCCATTTACACCTTTGATGTTACCAGATCAGTTGGTCTCTTACAAAGGATTACATAATCCTTCCACTAGTATCTTGATCATGGATTTACTGACCTAGCCTTTTCTTCATAAGGTTGTTGGCCATATGAAACAACATCATCAACACATTTAGCCATGTTTATGTTGTCTTTGGTCCTACAACCAATACCAACACCAATAGTGATTATCAACCACAATATTTTTCATTAGTGGTTCATTGCATATGTAGAACCTTACTACTTTTACCAATATGTAATATCCTATGTGTGCACAAGCATCTGCTCATGTGCTATGCAATGTTTATTAATATGCTAGCCAATGCATATTCATGCCATCCCTCTAATCTCTGGCATTTTCAGCATTCTCATTTCATAATTTTCTACACATCAAGCTCATAAAATATAAATACAGTAGCAAAACAGGGTTAAGGGATTCTCCCTTTCCAATCCTTCATCGCCGCATGGGATTCCTCTTCCACATTATAGCTGGTATGATTTCATGGCCTCTAGCAAACACACAAGGAATCATTAGATATGATTTAATCACCAAGCATCAATTCAATACATATACTCATGCATAATATTCTAACTTGCTACTTTCCAGGCATGCAATTCTAGAAATTGCCCATATTGACAACAATTTGACAAAACAGTCACTGGCACTTTTCTGCTCTAATTATCTATGGTGTATGATAACCCCATTCAAATTATGATTATGTGCCATTATTCCCTGCTAGATAATATTTCCAATTCCTATCCCTGTACTCCATTCCGACGTCTGGTGTGGAAACTACATTACTTCAAAAATGTCAACTTTTACCAAAATTATGCACTTTTACACACAGTTGTATTTTGGTCTGGAATGCCAACTTCAGCCACCCGTGGAAGAAAATGTAGGAAGATTCAAGAAAAAATTTCTATCAGGAGAAGTTATTCCATACAACAAGGAACACTTAGTAACTTACGGATCTATGTTTCGATGCACCATTCATCTTTTATGAATTTCTGGGTTTGACTACTTTCCACTTTTGACATTTTTCCAAAATTTCTAATTTTGGGCCAAAAATGGCTATTTCACAAACAGTGCATTTCTGGAAAATATTTTTCTAACGTGAATTGTCTGTTTTCATGAGAATAAGAAATGCTGAGTTCAGTAAATTTCTTGAATCCAAATTATAGGGTCACTTTCATCCACTGCAAGCTTTTCAAAATTCCAAAAACGTGGCCCGAAATAGTGCTTTTTGGCCTTCACACTCACCCCGACTCCACATCCTTTGGAGTTTGCCTCCAAAATTCCAAACTTAACACTGTGCCTGGTTCATGACCGCTCCATACAGTTTCGGCTCAATCTGACCTTCTGTCAAACGTCGAGACACTGATTTGTAAAAGCCATTAATTCCAATTTTGTGCCCAATTGGAGCATAATGGGCTCGGGATCTTCACTGGTTTATTCATGGCCGTTAATGGCCTCAGAACGCCACTGACCTCACCCAATTCTGATTCCGCAAGATCCTGTTATCCAATTATCAATTTTTGGGCTCTATACTCATTTTTTTTTGCCACCCACAACCCGAAATTGCGGGTGCTGAAAATCAAGTTGTGGTCACGGAAATGTAACCATCTCGCAACCTGAAACCCGAAACCCAAAATTGCAAGTTCGGAAAGTCAGGTTGTGGTCACGAAAATGTAACCATCCTGCAACCCGCAACCCGAAACCCGAAACCCGAAATTGCAGGTTCGGAAAGTTAGGTCGTGGTCACGGAAATGTAACCCTCCCGCAACTCGAAACCCGAAACCCAAAATTGCGGGTTTGGAATTGCGGAAATCCAAAATGTAAGTTTTGGAAATCCTTGTGCCCGCAACCCGAAACCAGAAATTGTGGGTTCGGGATTGTGGAAACCGGAACGCACTTTTTCAAAACTTTGCTTTCCCGAAATCTGAAATCTGCAACCCTGGAACACCTCCGGCCCTGCAACTTTCGGGGTTCATAAATCCTTCGTCCCTTGGACAAATGAGGCGAGTCTGGTACCATTGGAAAGATGTTGGAGAGCTCTATGCAATGGTGTAATCCCATTCCACATTTGAGAAATCTGATCCTTCCATTTTCCCAAATAAAAACGACGCCCCAAACTTCACCAATATTGCGTTAAATCATTCTGTTACTTGTTTGCAAACTCAGAGTTTGGCCCAAGCAGCCCTAGCGCTGCAACATGAGCTCTGATACCAATCGGTCACGTCCACTCCCTTCGATCCGGTGTAAGGAAGGAAATATGACCAAACATACCGGGCTTATTTGGTAATCTCAGCCCCATACATTACTCATAAATTCATAACAATTTAAAACTTATGTGTGCAAGTTCATACTCAATATAAACACATCGGAATTAAATCATATTTGCACACACACAATTATAATGCATCAACATATCTATCCCAAGCATATGATGAATCAACAGACAGAGAATCAATCCCATTCTCATGCTATGCACAAGCTTCATATCAACCATATTAAGATATTCGTTTCTTCTCATTAACATGGACAATTAACATTCAGAATTAACACATTGCAGAACACATAATGGATATAAATTAAACCACAGAGAATACTTATCTTGAAATGTAAACGTCCAAACAACTGGATACGTGAGAGCAACGTTCCACCTAACCATAGATCTCTGTCCAGCCTATATTCTTTCAGCTGAGAGATCACCCCCGAGATGGGATGTGTATACACTAAGGAGGAACTAGACAGTCTCACTCACAACCATGGTTTCACTCAAATAGTCATGCTAAGCCAACACACAGTTGGTTTTATCAAGCATGCAGAGAAAAATAAGGAGGATGATAAGCCAATGAGCTCAACCACAGAGCTACAGACATCTCAAGCTAAATTTAAGCAATCCAATCCTCTGTTCAAACATTCACACTTATAATTCTCACAATTCTGTCATCAAATAACTCAATCCCATCATTGGACTTCTGGGCTATAAAAACTGAGTTTTCCAATGGATTTCGGGGTATCTAATCCCCTCAATTTTTCCCCAAGGTTCATATCTATGGATCCCCCATTGGATTTCACTGTCAAATACCAATTTTGGGTGTTTATGGCTCTTCAAAACATGGATTCTTGCAAAGTTGCGATTTCTAGTTTTTCTCACTGCTGGGAATTCGTATTGGGTGAAAACTGATGCTGGGTTGTTCAACAATGGAATGGGAATGAGGAATAAACCATTCCCATGAGGTAGGGTGACTTGCGGGTCAAGAAAATAGAGCTCATACTCTGCCATATGAATTTATGGGCTGCCAATGCTCCATTGAAGCCATGGATTGAATTCTTTAACAAATTTCTTACATAGAATTAAATGTCAGCAAAGAAAGTCAAATGGGTTCTCACGATGACATTTGGCCGCCTATGGTTTAGTCCCACAACCACCTCACCACTCCCTAGTGGATACACTTGGCTCTTGATCCCAAAGCTCCATTGTAGAACCTGTTGAAATCAAACAAAGGACAAGCATGCAAGCTTCCAAACACCTTGAAGAAAATATTAAGTTCAAATCTAGACTAGATACATTTCATATCAAAGATTTATACAATGCACATGAAATGGGAAAAACAAGACAAGTTATCTTTTATTACAAACTTGAAGAGTGCTTACAAAGGTTGCTTGATATCCAAGCCAATCCTCCAGCTCCAAGTGCTTCCTTTAGCTATCTCTGCAGAAGTCTGAAGATCATAGGTTTGATGCCCCAAAAGTCCTCTCTTTGGCCCATTGAAAGCTTCTCTCTTATAGCACATGGGAAGGCTAACCAACAAGAGAGAAGTGTGGATCTATGGAGGGTTTAGTGGATCAGGCCAGCTAAACAGAGAAGGAGTTAGGATCGAACCAAAGGTGGTAATCCCAACAAAATCTCCTCAAAGGTCGAATCCCAAAATCCAAGGCAAAAAGGCTAATTTCAGACTACCGCGCCCCTATAACTGAGCATAACGTGGTAGTACCGCACCCCAGAGAAGGAGCAAAGCGAGGTAGTGCTGACTACCGCGTCCCTGTAGATGTGCAGGGAGCGGTAGTGCTCACAAACAGGGCTAAGTTGGGCTGGAAGATGGCAGAAAAAGGTTTTGCTTTTAGTGTTCAGTCAATGGTTTTCATTCTAGATGTTCAGATGATCTTTAAGGGAAACTGTCGTTTAGGTTGGTAATGCAAGAATGCGACATTAATATGAAATGTGTAATATTGAGGTATAACAGATGCCCCCTAAAGTGTGAGGTCAGAAGAGACTGATGGCTGAAAGAATTTACAAATATGGTTCGGAGATAGCATCGAGGAGAGCAACAAGGAGCTGAAATAGAAACAAAATGTCAAATATACCACCGAGGCGGGCATTCCCATGCTCGGAAACAAATGAATCAAAGCATGGCTGCCGACCAATACATTGCAGATCCATGAGTACTGAGATGATATAGACTGTAGACAAATCATGGCTACTATGAACAAGCGTAGATCCATGAGACAGCCACGACCAATACAAAAGTGGATCTGTGTGACAATACTGAAAAATCTCCATTGCAACCTGGACGTAATCAAAATAAAAAAGGGTGTCTAGGGTCTTCTACCCGATCGCAAACGATACGAATCTAGCCATGTGATTACAAGGTGTTGAAGTCGAACATGGTAGAAACCATTTGATTACCGGTCAATGATGTGAACCGTTAACAAATGCGAGGGAAATCAACAATGATGACGATGATCCCCAAGGTATCTATAGTACATCTCAACGAAATGCGACTAAAGGAGTTGATGTCGAGCATCCGAGAGATCATTCAATTAGAGGTCAATGATAAAAACCTACTGTCAAACACGAGGAAACCTTCCATTGAGGCATGCAGGTACCAAGGTACTAGTGGTTGACTCCTAAGTCTAATTCCTGGATAGGGATTTGGTGTCGACAGGAATAGACTCGTCGAAGGTGGGCCACAATGATTCCCACATCATCGACACGAAATAAGAACGAGAGATAGTATGGACCAATGGAACAATAGAATATGTACTGACACAAAGGGAAGGTTTGACATGAAGTGGAGGTGGACTCAAGGTAATAACCCTTTGAACATATAATGGCATGAAACAGAGCTTGGCAACAGGGATTACTTGAACAGATAGAACCACAGGAAGTGTGAACTCATAGCAATAATGAGGACGCATGATCATAATGATGACACTATCAGCAAGACTGACTACCCAAAACAGACAAGGTGAGGATGCATGCCATGTTCAAAGGTGACGACTCACAAGCTTCCAACAAGGTAAACTTGACTCATTTTCCCATTTTCCCCCAACATGATGGACGAGTACCTCTTTGTTTTTTTACGAGCTTGAGGAGGATAACAGATGCTCGGTATAGCTCATCTCATAGATGAGTCCAATCTCACATGTTTTACGAACCTGAGAAAGGAGGGGTTCAACCCAAAGTGGGCCCTTCGATGTTGAATTTTAACGAGTCCAAGGAAGGAAAACTCGGTCGTCATTTCGTGTTTAGAGAGTCTGAAAATAACTAAAGAAGACTCCAACAGTCCATTTTCGTAAAGTTAGCCTCATCGCCCGAAAAAGGGTAAAACCACGCGGGAGAGGACTCTTCCAGTCATGATTGGCTGAAGTATTCCTTTTTCGTAAATAGTACTTCCTGGTCCGAAAAAGGGGTAAACTATCACCAGAAAGACGATCATTCAAATGCTTTTACAAGCATGAAAGCACCAAGTTCGCTTGGAAATCTTTTCCTATTTAGGGAGTTTGAAAAGAGCTTAAAGAGGACTCCATGTACAACTTTGTCATGGTTGATAACCGAGTACGACAAAGGAAAAGTAAAATCGGCACAGTTCCTTTTCCGTAAATAGTCTAGTGAGGCCGGATAAAGTGATAAACCTATACTCGTTAGACACACCTTTTTACTCCAATTGTTTAACGAGCATGATAATGGTATCAAAAGCACTCAGAATATTTTTCATGTTTGGATCCAGAGCACGAAAAAGGAAAAAGTAAGCTCAAACCACTTTTCATGTTTTTAACCAGAGCACGAAAAAGTGAAAAGTAAGCTCAAACACCATCTTACTATTTTTAACGAGCTCGAAGATAGGTTGGAAGAATGCTCATGATGTCTGCTTCATTTTTTAACGAGCTCGTAACAGAAAATGAACTATGCTCGGGATAATTTTCATGGTTTAATGAGCTCGAAACCTAAAAAGTAAAGTATGCTCGAAAATGTTCCCAATGGTGAACTTCTTCCCATCATGAAATCAAAAGGTTGGTACATGCCCCCCAGCATGATTGCTAGAAGTAAGTGACTTAGCTCCAACGTGGTGTGGAGAGGCGATCGAGTTGACTTCAACGTAACTTCCAGAGGTTGAAGACATGCCCCCAAGCTTCATTTCATTCGCCTAAGGTATAGGCGAGTGAAAAGAAGGTTCAGGTACTAAGTCTACGAGGAGACTCGACTCAAAGGGAAAGGATATGTTTCATATTTTAACGAGCTTGACACAGGAGTAGAACTTTTCTCAGACTACTGGTTTCATTTTGTAACGAGCTTGAAGCCAATGGTAAACTCTGCTCACGGTTAAGGCCCATTGATGGGTTCCTTCCCAACATGATGACCAGAGGTTGGTAAATGCCCCCAGCATGATTGCTAATGGCTAAACATGCCCCCCAAGCTTCGTTTCGTCTGACGACTCTTCTTTCTTACCCAAAAATCCTGGCTACTAATCCAAATGTGTTTACCAGGGGGGTAGGGAGAACCAGGATCAAGTGACCCAGGAAGATGAAATGAAGGTTCAAATCCTAACTCTAGCGAGAGACTCGAACAAATGGAAAGGAGATCTATTTCATTTTTACACAAGCTTGAAATAGATAATAACAATGCTTGAAAGGGTCATTTTTATTTTTTAATGAGCTTAAAACAAAAAGAAATTATGCTCGAAGGTAGTTTTATTTTTACACAAGCTTGAAACCGAACGTAAACTATGCTTGGGATTGGTTTCGTTTTTACACAAGCTCGAAACAAACGGTAAACCGTGCTTGAGGATCGGTTTCATTTTTTAACGAGCTTGAAACAAAGAATAAACTATGCTTGTAGGTAGTTTCATTTTTACGCAAGCTTGAAACTGAACGTAAACTATGCTTGAAATGATGGTTGGTTTCATTTTTACACAAGCTTAAAACCAAGAGTAAAGTATGCTTGAAATGATGGTTGGTTTCATTTTTACACAAGCTTAAAACCAAAAGTAAACTATGCTTGAGAAAATGGTTTCATTTTTTAACGAGCTTGACACTGGAATAGAACTTTTCTCCAAAAGTCCTCCCCCCTAGGGGGAAGAAACCACTAAAACATGTGGAACATTCAGGGAAGTCTGGTGACTAGGATTCATGCGATGAGTGGACGTCACAAAGGAAAGCTGATCGATGGTCACAATATTCCCATGATGGGGAAAATACATCACTCGGAAGAGTGAGGACACTACAACCTTCATTGCATAGACGTAATCACGTCCGACGAGTAGATTAAAATCTAAGGGACCTTGGACGACCATGACATCAATACAAACAGTTTTCCCTCCCAAAGTGATAGGTAACTGAGGAAGGGACCCTAAAGGTCTAGTAGGCCTTCTATTGAAAGCCAGTATCTGGTCAGTGACGGGAACAAGCCGAGGAGAACCTAAGGCTTTCCAAGCAGTTGAGGATAGAATACTAACAGAATCTCCTTCATCAATTATCGTACGAAAAATTTCTTTATTGGAAACTCCTACATATATTTGAAAAGGAACACTCGAAGGAAGATGAGATTCTGTCAGACCATTCCAATCAAAGGAGATAACCTCAGTACTTGGAGGGGGTTTCACGGAAACGGACAGGGTTTCCCCTTGCCGAGGACATTCTGAACCGATAAGGAAAACATCAGCGGTTTCCAATTCACTCTCGCTTGGAAGATAAGAATGAGACGAAGATTGTGTTAAGATGACTGCTTCAGTCTGGAATTTCTTCAATGAAAGAGTGGGATCGAGTGGGGATGGCAGCGACTCGATCACTTCACTCTCACGAGGGAGAGTGGGATCAATTGTAGATGAAACTGAATTGACCACTTGGTCAACCAGCGGGGGGTCGAGGGACAACTTACTATCGTTTGTTGGAAGCACCAGTTGAGAACTAGTAATATCTTCCAACCACCGTGAAGCTTCATCTATGCTTGGACAAAGGAAAGTACGGTGCATACCCTTGCATAATAAACAGGGATATAGGACTTTACCCTTCTGACCCTTCACCAAGGGGTCACTGGTTGAAGGAGTGTCATCGACATGATGGTCAGAGGTCGACGATACAATTGGTTTGGGGTTTCTAGACCACTCTTCTGACACACGGGAAAGACCAGGGCAATCCTTGAGAAGGTGATCACCCTTACAAAGTTTGCAAGGGAACTTGGGCTTATGGGGTGTTTTCGTAGAATGAGTGCCATTAGGGGCAACTGGTTTACGCTTGGTCTCTTTCTTATCCTTCTTCTTCTTAACTTTCGTTTTCTTCTTCTTCTTATCCACTTGATTACTAACACTATTGCTTTGATCAGGCGAGGAAGAAGGAACAGAAGAAGATTCATCTGACGAAGAAGGGGAAAGATTAGGTTGGGATTGACTCTCTCATGGTGGAGAGTTAACATTCGAAACATTGGGCGCAATCGGAATTACCGGATTGAATAACCATACTGGTAATCCTATGGTTAATCCAGGAAGATTTAACGTGGCAATAAAGGGAGGACCAATATCTCCAACTGGAGGAAAAGTAAAAGGTACCCCTTGAAAAGGGGTCTCCGGATTGGTAGTCCCAGAAGGAGCATGGGTGCATGGAGGTGGATTCTCCATGGAACAAAACTAAGTGATGTGGACAAAGTCTTGTTAAAAAGAACTCAAAAACCCTCAGGAAACCGAGCGTGCGAAAGGGGAGCTAGGAAAAGACAAGGCTCACAGGACACAAGAGCAAGCTCAAAAAACTATATTGAGGCCACTGCCACAGTAAGCGAGTTGTACAACAAAACGGCCAGAATGCCAACAAGCAGCCCTACAAAGAAAAAGACCCTCTACAAGATAGCAAGAAAAACCTCCTAACTAAGAGCTGGAGACCTCAACAAATTGTATCCTTCACAAGGTGATGAAATCCAAGTCGAACAATACAACGTGAGAGACCAATATGAGAAGGATATCCCTCTACCGAAAGGGATCCTGGGTAAAAGAGCCCTAGTAGAAAAGTCACTAAGCTACCTCGTTCATGACACATTGGAAAAGGTTTTGGGCACTTCTGCCTTTCGAGGAAGACAATGATCGATGTTGCCTTAGGGCTAAGTGGAGTGCGGCATTCCACAGAGTCCGTCCGGTTCTCAATCTCGCAGCCGTTTAACCCCTGAAAGTTAAAAACAGTCAGGAGGCCCCTCCACAAACTGGTTGTGACCGTTTCAATAAATACTAGAGGATTTTAGTTCCCTAAAGACAACGACTATGTCTCAGATGAAAATGATAAGGGGGAATTATTTTGATGCCTATCCCCGGTGTCTTACTTAACTACCAAATTCTTTTGATTTCCTCAAGTGAGGTTAATGTTGGTTTAGTTAGGGAGATTAATTTTAGAGGCCGTCTTACACAATCGGGTTATGGAAGTGCAACTTGATGGTGTTGTGACGACTCAAACCATGCAAATGAAGATGAATCGAAATGAGCCTTTATATTCGATGAACACTAGCTAAAGTAAGGAAGAATTCTTTCTGTTCCCAATATGCACAACCCAATGCACACGCAATTTTGTTTCTTTTCAAAATGATAGAAAGAAGTAGAATATGTACCCAAAACTAACCCAAAGCAATAAAAAAATTCTTTATATGAACACCAAACATAATGATTCTAATCCATTTCCTATCTTTTCACACTTGAAAAAGACACATCCAAGCTACGGAAAGAAAGATTCTACAAATGCTTCCAATCAAATGCAAGATAAGGAGAAGAACCTAATAATATCGTCTAACTCAAATGCACATAAATATGAAACAAGCATTTCTTCTTCTCATGAATGTAATACCAAGAATGTCAAATGATTAAATTAAAGCAAGAAGAATACCTATGTGTTTCAATTTCATGAATATGGTAAAAGAACGACAAAATCAAGCTTCTCTTTGAACTAAAGCGGAGGCAAGGAATCAATCTTTTCAAACAATCATTAGATAGGATGCAAAAAAAATAAGATTCCAAGCAATCCAAACACGCCAAACACACCAAACCAAAAATGATCTCAAAACCTTAATATGGGTCAAAACGACTATAGGATGCACGATTCATGCAACCCATTTTTCAAAAATAGAACCCATTTCGCTTAAAAATGCAAGCAAAACACTAGTATTTACTCAAAGGGCCAACATGGATCCAAATCTCGAAAAGACCCAAAAAATAACCAAACAAACCAAATAAACACACTTTCCAGGAACTACCGCAAGCCTACAGGCCACCTGGGAGCGGTACTGATAGACTACTGCGCTCTCAACAGCGCTTAAGACGCCGTACTGCAGGTCTACCGTGCTCTAGACAGTGGTTAAGGCGCGGTACTGATGGACTACTGCTCTGTAGGAAGTTACGGGGGCGCAGTAGTGTGTGAACAGAGGGAAAGAGGCGGAATTTTGAGAAAAGATTTTGACTTTTCAAGGGTTTTCCAACCCAGAGGACTTACTGATCTGTAACAGAAGTCTAATGTAGAGAACAGGGAAGTGAATGAAGGTGAAAGAACCTAATTCTTACAATCAATGAGTGAAATTGAAAGCAAACTTCACAAGCAAAGAAAATGGATTCGTCTCCCCAGTGGAGTCGCCAGTTTTTTTTGTAGAAATTTCTCCCTACGGATAGGTAGAAACTCTCTTAGGATAAAGCAGGATGCACTAACTATGATAAGACAAAAAGGAAACAAATGCTGCCTTGAGTTCCTGAACTAATCTTCACAACAAGACTAAATTCATTCAGAAGAGATGAAAGACGTAACTCACCTTCCAATTCGACGTTTGTCCCGCCTCTAGCTCTTGATCCCAAAGCTCCAATGTAGAACCTGTTGAAATCAAACAAAGGACAAGCATGCAAGCTTCCAAACACCTTGAAGCAAATATTAAGTTCAAATCTAGACTAGATACATTTCATATCAAAGATTTATACAATGCACATGAAATGGGAAAAACAAGACAATTTATCTTTTATTACAAACTTGAAGAGTGCTTACAAAGGTTGCTTGATATCTAAGCCAATCCTCCAGCTCCAAGTTCTTCCTCTAGCTATCTCTGCAGAAGTCTGAAGATCATAGGTTTGATGCCCCAAGAGTCCTCTCTTTGGCCCATGGAAAGCTTCTCTCTTATAGCACATGGGAAGGCTAACCAACAAGAGAGAAGTGTGGCTCTATGGAGGGTTTAGTGGATTAGGCCAGCTAAACAGAGAAGGAGTTAGGATCGAACCAAAGGTGGTAATCCCAACAAAATCTCCTCAAAGGTCGAATCCCAAAATCCAAGGCAAAAAGGCTAATTTCAGACTACCGCGCCCCTATAACTGAGCATAACGCGGTAGTACCGCGCCCCAGAGAAGGAGTAAAGCATGGTAGTACTGACTACCGCATCCCTGTAGATGTGCAGGGAGCGGTAGTGCTCACAAACATGGCTAAGTTGGGCTGGCAAATGGCAGAAAAAGGTTTTGCTTTCAGTGTTCAGTCAATGGTTTTCATTCTGGATGTTCAGATGATCTTTAAGGGAAACTGTCGTTTAGGTCGGTAATGCAAGGATGTGACACTAATACGAAATGTTTAATATTGAGGTATAACAATGGATCCCCCATTGGATTTCTCTGTCAAATACCAATTTTGGGTGTTTATGGCTCTTCAAAACGTGGATTCTTGCAAAGTTGCGATTTCTAGTTTTTCTCACTACTGGGAATTCGTATTGGGTGAAAAATGATGCTGGGTTGTTCAACAATGGAATGGGAATGAGGAATAAACCATTCCCATGAGGTAGGGTGACTTGTGGGTCAAGAAAATAGAGCTCATACTCTGCCATATGAATTTATGGGCTGCCAATGCTCCATTGAAGCCATGGACTGAATTCTTCAACAAATTTCTTATATAGAATTAAATGTCAGCAAAGAAAGTCAAATGGGTTCTCACGATGACATTTGGCAGCCTATGGTTCAGTCCCACAACCCCCTCACCACTCCCTAGTGAATACACATGGCCCCTTCTCATTAGTTGCTTCCATAGCCAGTTTTGGTATTTTATTGCATGATATTTATTTACATCATTTTTACATTGTTCCATGGCTAAATAGCACATGGGTAACATAATATCTAATACTTGCCTTTTAAATAAAATTCGAGCTTCCATTAGCGAGGCCTCGGCCTTGAGATCCATGCTAGGAAAACATACATCACATGTATACATTATTTACATTAAAAGTCAATATATCCTAAGGGTCAAAATGGGGTATTACAGTATTCCTTTTGTAAAATTATTAGTATATGTATTGTAGGTTGTCTATTTCTAGCATTTTGTTTGATTCCAGTTTTGCAAATAAGATAAAGAAAATTATTTTTATAATAAAACTCAATTTGAAACACTTAAAAAATACCTTTAATGGCTAAGTCGTGAGTCTAAAGATAGGCATAGAAGGTATACAATCATTTATGAGGTTACAATTTTCAATCAATATATGTCTTTATTTTATATGCCATAATGGATTTCCCTTATTGGAAATGATTGTTACATATAGTTTGGATGAACTCGTCAAAAGTTGTTTCACTCCATTGGCTTAACAACATATATTAATAATTTTGAATCTAACTTATCTAAATTAAAATTAATTGAAACTCTTTCTTATTAAATGCTAACTTAAATATTATAAAAAATTAAATTATTTTTCAAATTATAAAACATAAACTTTCTCATATAAACTTAGTTGATATTAATGCTATAACTATTTGTCATCCTATTTGATACTGGTTTTAGAAACATAAAAAATTCACACATTTCCAAACTCGGTTGATAAACAATTAACTTCAATCAGACCCCTTTGATATCTTATGCCTTGAGAGGCACACATATCTTTTTTTCCTAAATATAATATTCACATCCATTTGGATATCTCATGTTTTGGGGTAATGATCACGTAACCCAATTGTACACATTGTCCAACGATATCAATCCGAGATTGGGTGGGATTTTATTAGTTGATATGGAATTATGGAATTGGTATTGGAAGATGTTCTCCAAGATTTATGTCATGGTTTAACCTTCTCCCTCGAAAAATTACTTACTTAGTGGAATTTTAACAATATACGACAATCTTGTTACACCAAAGGTGTTATTTAATGGAGCGGTTCCTCTGGCCGCTTCATCATCTATCAACGTCCTATAACTTATTCCATGAAGAATCAACTATTTCTACATTATTTGGGTGAAAATGAGCCTTTATTTAGACAACAAGTGGGTCATCTATGAAAATAAAAGAAAGGGTCAGGATGAGGACACTAATCTAATCTATAGGGCAAGGATCTATATAATGAGAAAATTGAGTTTTTATATTTGCGGGTTGTTTGCTTCTATTGAAATGTGAGGTCGTTCCACTTATGATAGCTTTGGAAAAGCACAAGGATGGAGGTTTCACTGGGATAAAGAAAAAGTCTACTAGTATTGTTTGAGAAAATCATGGTAAATTAGACATAATATGATATAAGGGATTCGTTATACCAATTTATTACCCAGAAGTGACGCTTATCTCTCAAATAGGTACAAGAACATAGTTTCCATAAAGTTAGGCTAGTATACTAGATTCTTTATTTTTTTTGAAGTAGGACAGAGGGGCGGGCAAGTTACAACTTCTTGCTACAGTGTTTTTAGGAATCTCTTCCTTAAATGATCTTAGGAGATATGAAGAATTATGGCTTAGTTAGATTGTCTAAATATATGCCCTTTGAACTAGAAAATATTGAGGTATTGGATTGGTCATAATATCGTTGAACCCCGCCCGATCGACCTCTCTTATTTTCTTAGGGGAGAATGCAGACATTGATAATTAGTTTCGTCAAGTCTTTCTAAGGCTTATCCCTGTGCTAAGGAAAATGAATTTAGCAGTGTGAGCAATGGGTAATCAACAACGTAAACTCATTTTTATGAACAAACATTGGAAAGAAGAGCGAGAAAACACCTTATTTAAGATCTTGGATGGCCAAAAGGAAGTACCAACACATCTTCTACAAGAATAGAGATGTGCAATCCAATTTATTCCCACTTAGTTTTACAATCTTCACTAGTGAACGACTGAAGTTTGTGGAGTGGGTTTCTAATCCAACAAGAAAAATAGGCACAATATCGTTTATAGAAACAAAATAGACATAAAATATTTAGTTAATGACATGTGAAACACAACAACTTATTATTTACTGAAATTATTATATTAAGTTAAAGGTGCGATATAGTAAGTGATTTCGTAGGACTATTCCCAAATCACTATGCACAATGACCCCTACACTCATCGAATAGTTGTTCCCCATGAACCTTACTAATCAAGGAAATCAAGCCCAATGATAAAAAATAGAAATTAAGTGGTTATTTCTTTTAGAGTTGAAAACAAGGGTGATATGTAAAAACTATCCATATGAAAACAAGGGTGATATGTAAAAACTATCCTCATAGGATGCACTACCTTCATGCATCTATGATAGAGACTTTGTGTCTATATCCCACTATTAATATGGAAGTCACTTCATGTGTATCTTTCTTTAGGCATTTAGTAGGTAATTGCCACATGCCCATTCAGAGTAGATGTTGCAAAATTTAATATACATTTTTTTTTGTTTAAAAAAATGCAACGTGATCTTCTTCTGATAATTTCTAATGATCAAATAATAACAATTTGTAGGATGGAAAGTATTCAGTTTCGAATGACACCCTACCAAACGGCTACAAAATAAAGAAAGGTCATATAGTGAGATATGTGCCTTATTCTAAGGTTAGAATGGAATACCTCTAGGGAATTGATTAATTAGAATGGAGTATTCGAGCCCTAGTCCCCATTCAAATTCAATACATTTCAAGTAAGTGATATAAGCATCGTAGTGAATCATTTTAAGGGAAAACAAGTATTTGAAAATTGATGTCGTGAATTGATCAGGTTTAATAATGCACATTACTACCCAATTCATGATTCATATGACAATGGAAATTTTCTCACAAACTGCTCTAGATCGTGCAAAATATTGTTGTTGTATATGGGTTGGGTTTTTCTTTCAATATTATTTGTCGGGCTAATGAACAATTCCATTTTGCAATAAAGAATAGAAGCTTGATTTCTGGTTATGTTAGTAGTGTTATTTATGTTCAGTGTTTTCTCAAGTATTTCTTTGAATACAATAGCTTTTCAATTTTAATAGAGTGGTAGATTGCAATAAGAAAATATCATTGTTTGTTTTTTCTATCGTTGTGTAGGATGTACATAAATTATATCCTATTGTATGAGGATATGTTCATTTTCTTGTCCAATTTTTAGACTTCACATTGGATTGACAATATGTATCTAAACTCTTAACCTTGTAAACAGATAGAAAGATGTTGATTTTCTTCTCCAATTTAGACTTCATATGTGATTGATGATATGTATATGAATTCCAAATGCAGTAAACATAGAGAAATATAAATTATATTTAACAATGGGTACTACAAATTTCATCTATTTAATGTCTTACACATATCAATGCAACACTTTATGCTAAGGTCTTGAATTTAATTTCCGTGGCATTGAGCTATATCATCTAAACCTTCATCATCAAAGCGACCAAATTCCTCGAAACCAAAGAAGTACAATGATGACTATAATAATCATCTTGATGACAATTTCGACAAATATACAAAATAACAAGAAAAACAACCAAACAAATTATGTACCTAGCATGGTATCTTCTCCTTCTTTTATTTCCATTTCCAAACTTTTTTCAACATTGTCCACACTATATCGATTATTTCTTTGTTGCACATTGTTGCCATTTTCTGTTGTACAATCTCCATCATGAGTTGAAGTAGTAAACAACTTGCCATCTATCAAGTTTCTTGCACTCATTCATCAACTTTAAAAAAAATATATGCATGGGAGAAAAAGATTTATGAGGAAGTCAATGTAATTTTCATATGAATATAAATTCTCCCTTCTTCATCATAAAGTGAGTGTAGTAATTAATTTCCTTTGTAATGTTTTGGATGTTGTTGTTTATCCATTTATGCCAGCATAATTTAATTCATGTACTTATTAAATGTGTTTTCTACATTTTTCACTTAGAAAATTTGAGTTTACTCGCATGGTGATTTTAGTGTGTGTCTCTCTCCACCTTTATTAAGGATGGTGCAAAATATAACTTAATGTCATAGTTAGAAAACAAATTTTCAATATGCAAATCTCTAAGAAATCAATGCTATTTAGATTACGGTTCAGTAATTGCACAATGAAGATGTTGATTTATAAACCCTGGTCGCCAGGAATCTTCCCCATCCTCCTGCTCTCGAATCTCACTTTAGTCAGGAGTACTCCCCTAGAATGGTTCCCTGTGCTTTTGAAATGATTTCGTACGCTCCCAAAATGATTGTTGTTGCTACTAGACCACAAGAGAAGAAGTTAGAAATTGCTCATATCAAGAGGCTTAATAAATATTAGTAGATAGTAGAATTATTTGTAATTTTCAATTTATAATCTAGATTCAAGAAATGAGAACTATTTATCTTTTGTTATGGCCTATTTTGTAAAGAATATATGACAATTGAAGTTTGAATTGTTGTTTGTATATTACAACTCTTTGTTCATGATACCATGTTTCATTTCGTGGTTGATTATGCTATATGTTGCAATTTGTTATTGACAAATGTTGTTTGTTCAAACTTGAAGGTTGGTCATTTAATGACAATGCTATAAGTTCCAGAACTGTGATGTTATTTGTGTCCTAAAGGGTTGATGCTTTAATGAGTATCATTAGTCTAGTACTAAAATACACGTTTCCATATTTTCTACAGCTAATTCACCATCTTGGATACTTATTTTTAAATATATATCCATCAAAATATATAAATATTTATATAATATAAAATTTCTCCAGGAATGCTTGGCTCCTAGTTTTTTGGAAATTGGCACTTCACACTCCCACTTGCTGCTTCGTGCTCCTGCGTCACTCTCACTCCCAACAACTATGCTATGAACTAAATGAATTGAAGAATATTTAAGCCATAAGGATATAATACAAAAACTTAGTTGTGGATCGAGTATGATTTCTTTTAAACTCGTTCCAAGGGAAAATAAGAGTGTCTTAAAGGTAGTGTTCTCATAAAAATATTGAACTAGTGAAATTCAAGATCGAGCATAATATTTTGAAATTCTCTATTAAAAGGAACATGTATTCTTGACTCAATGTAGGATTTGTTGGCCTGAACTACCACCCTTAACTTTATATCTTAAATTTAAACTTTGAACAAAACAACATGAAATTCTAGCATTAAACAAAAAATGAGTAGTTTTTCCCCAAGGGCTCAATATATTTGATTGACTATTAAAAACTGAAAATCAATAAGGTGATCCAGAATGCACAACAAATAAAGAATATTATATGCCTAAATAGAGACTTCCACATCATGAATGAGACATTATGGCACCTACTCAAGTTCTCCATTTCAAGGTTTAGTAAGAGCCACATGCTTCTATTCCCCCTAATTGACTTTTAAATTCAGTAGCTCCAAAGAGATCCTTGTTTCGCATAAATGTCACTCATGAGGTGTACCTATTTTGTTATTGCATTAAAATCAAAATTTCTTGGAAAATAGAAGAAACACTGGCAATTTATTGCAAAAAGCATTCTTAAAACAAACCATATTTACTACAAAAACTAGGATTTAGGCAAACAAGCCATGTTGTCTTATAAACCTCTTTTAAGTAATGCACATTTTAGATTCAAGTTTGAATGTTGGAATCAACAGCTAGACTTAGAAATGATGGAATTCTGGGTGTTAATATTTCTCCTCTCCCCAATTCTTTAAGGGTGCTAGCTCAAAGGAAAAGCACCTGCCTTACATGAAAGAGGTTGGTGGTTTGATTCCTCCCTACCCTATCATAAATTAATAAATTATATTGCAATGCATTTTCTTAATATACTGCCAATTGACAACAATTAATGATTAAAATGACTAAATATACTACTAATTGATGGAAATTAGTGAATAAAAATGACTAAATATACTACCAATTGATGACAATTAATGATTAAAATGATTAAATGTACTACCAGTCGATGGAAATTAATGATTAAAATGACTAAATATACTACTTGTTGACTGCAATCAATGACTACAAATACTCAATAAATGACCAATTAACATCAATCAATGACTAAGAAAACTAAATATACGAGCAAGTTGATGAATTAGAACAACCAATAAATGACTAAATTGTTTTAGTCATAAATTTAGTTGCATTATAAGTGATTGGCAATAAACTGCTATTAGTCATTTATATACAAATTTTAGTAGTTTTTTAGTAGTATATTTCTCTTTTTATACTAGTGCTCTACTAGCAGAGCTAGAGGCATAAGTGCCTCCAATAGGAGAGACATAGGCATTGGTACCTCTACTAGATAAAAATGCAAGAAGAAACATATGAATATCTCTATGAGTATGTATACTACCTAATGGAGCTATCATATCGATCAAATTGACCAATGGTGTAGGAGGTGGTGGTGGGTCAACTAGGTGAGAAGGAGATGGCGGTCGATATACTCGATGTGGAGGAGAGGGTGGTTGATCGAACAATGCAGTAGATGGTGTTGTGTTAGCTTGGTGAGAATGAGAGGGTGTTCGATTGACTTGTGGAGTAGGAGATGGTATTGGGTCAGTTCAGTGAGTAGGATAGGTTAGTTAGACAACCGATGGAGGAGGAGATGGTGGTCACTCAACTCCTCTAGGAGAAGGATGAGATGGAGGAGGAGGAGAGGGTGGTGGTGGGTCATCTCTGCCTGGAGGAGGATTTGATGGTGGGACATCTTTGCTAGGAGGAGGAGGTGGAGGTGGAGGTGGAGGTGGAGAAGGAGGAGGTGGAGTACCACCACCCTCATCACACTAATACATATGAGGAAATTTGCCATAGTTTTTCATTGTTATTTCCATGTTTTTTTGTCTCCATTTCGATGATCATGGTCTCGCTTGTTCATGGAACTTGTTTCATGGATATAACGACGAACTTGAAAATCCGTTGCAATAGAGACGAAAAATGTTGGCCACATGTCTTCTATAAGGTGGTCTTGAAATTGATTTTTTTTATTCATTTTATACAAATCATCCCTATATCGACGCAACCACGTCCCTATAATAACGAAAAGTTGTCACAAAGGCGTTGCACATAAATTTTCTTCCACGAAACACCATCTCTCTAGCGACGGTTTTGCGTCGAATAGAGAGAGAGAGAGAGAGCTTTGATATACTTGCGATGATGTTCCATCGCAAGTATCGACGCACATTCGACGAACAAACCAAAAGAAGACAGACCCTGCAACGGTTTTTCTATACTTGCGACGATGTTCCGTCACAAGTATTGACGAACGTGTGTTGAACAGACCAAACGAAGGTAGAATGTACGACGATTTTTCTATACTTGCTACAAATTTGTGCCTCTATATCGATGATACCTGGAAGTTTAAAAGCAAAAATAACCATGAACGCTTATTACCAGCAAGCTGGAACCCATTGCGGGAATCTTAAAGGCCTCCTGCCAGCATACTTCAAGCACTGCTGCGAACATTTTTAAGTGATGTTGCGGGCATCAAAGTGGATCCCACTATGGGAATAATTAATGGCCCATGTTGGCATTTAGTAAAGAGTATTGCGAGCATTGTTATGAATCGATGCGGTCATTTTAATAAGGAAGTTGCGGCCATTTTGGAGGACATGCCTGCCAGCATTTAATGGCCCTTACGAGAATAAACCAAAAGGCCCTTGCAGGCATAAATTGTGGGGTCCATGTGGGTATGACAATGAAGCATTGCGTGCATACTGGAAGGTTAAGTACGAAGGGTTAAAATGGTGACAAGCCCACTTTGGGTGGAGCAGCAACAACAACAACAGTAAAACATTCTTGTTTATCTCTTATTTGTGGGTTGGTTACATGATGTTTGGATGATGATAGAGCAGCAGCATAATGATTGAGGAAGACAATTACATCAAAATGAAATTATATTTGATTTTTGATTTATGGGGCTTCACTGAGTGATTAACAACTTGGTGACATGATGATGATCGAGTATTTGTGACCTTCTGGGTCCCTTACATGTACATCCTTCGCATGAGAAAAGACCATGGGAAATGGGTGATAATTGTGGGCATTGTAGTCAGATTCATACTTGATCATCGCATCTTTGGAAGAGTATGAGCTTACACTAAGACTAAAATAAATGAGGAGGATTCCCTCACCATTAGGCCTCCCCCTACTTCTTAGTACTTGAATGTCCTTCTGCAACATTGTTATTGGAAACAACCTTGGGTTTCTAAGGGAATCCAGTTCATCTTATTCTCTGAGGGAGGGATCCATGATTTAGAGTATGGAGTCCTTGGCTGAGCTAGGCCATGAAATTGTTAAGCCATTCTTGTTAATATAAGACCTTATTGAGTTGATTACTCCTTGCACTAGAAAAATATTGGTTCCTAGAGAACCCTTTCCCCATAGTGGTACAACTAATTTTCACCATGTCAGATTTCACTAAGAATTTTTTCTTAGTGTGTGATGACTGTGGTCTTGACCTAAGAGTGGTATTTCAACATAATGGATGCCTATTATCCTTCACTAGTAAGCATCAATTAAAAAATAGAAACCAAAATTAAAAATGTTGATTATGATCCCCAAACATAAAATAATTATATATTTGATGCATTTCAAGACGGATCTTCTAAACACTAAAATAACTAGAGAACTTGGAAAGCAGAAGGAGAAAACCATGTCAAAACCCACTTTAAAAAACATGTCAAAACGCTTAACTTATCATTGTCCTTTCGCTAGATCCATTCGCCCATACAACTTGATAAGAGTTGTCCACGAGATGCATGTCCATCACTAAGACCCGCATAAATCATCAAAGACATAATTTTTATATGAGTAAATAATATATAAGCAAATAAACAAGCATTTAGATCCTACTACAAAGTCCTGTAGAAATCAATGAACCATGAAATGTTAAATTTATTAACAATATTTTAAGAAATAGACATGCATTTAAAAATTTACAACCATCTTTAATACATAGGAATACAAGAGTATTTATACCTTATTGAGCTCCTCTCTGCTTCGAGAATAGTTTTATATTCTCCTCGTGAAATAAAATCACTTGCTCTACTACCTGTGAAGAGCTACTAGCCAGAATTCATCATACTACAAAAAACATAAGGTGCACTGAATTCGTCTTTATTGAAAAATAAATAAATAACTCAACCCCTAGGGAAAAAGAGTAGTTGCTCACTTGGAAAATCTACGTAGGATCTTTGTAGTGCCAAATGGTGGTAAGTTGTTTTGATGTTGCTCATTATTGGAAGAAGTTGTTAGACACAATGGCTCACTAAGAGGGCTCCTGTAGGTTCATATTAATTCTATCCATACACTTTATACTATCTACATCCACATCAAATAATCATCACAATCAGTCTGTCCAAGCTTCATCATGCCCAACATCTTCTCATTCTTTCCATTTATATTATGCACATCTCATTCTTTCCATTTATATTATGCACAACAAACTGCCCTTACTGATTCCCAGAAATTAGAGATAAAAAGTCTTCATCATGCTGCTGCTATATCATCAACCAAGCATCATGTCTTCAACAATCAGCCAACCCATAAATAAGATACAAATAAAAAATAATTTTGGCTACTGCTACTGCTCCACCATCGGAAATATTCTCATCCTGACCCTCGAAATTCAGAGCTCACTTACACTCATCCAAAATCTTCCACACAATTTCATTCAAATCAATGATTTGATTTTTATTTATACTTGTCTTATCCATTATATTAGGAGGTCGACTTGCATTTTTATTACATATAATTCAAATATATTTTTTCATTCCATGTTATCTTCAACAAATATATATAAATACATATTTGGTATTTTAGCCACATCATCGGTCTTTATGCCCAATGGTTTCCATTTTTATGCTCGCATGGACCCCACTATTATGCCCGCAAGGGTCATTACAAATGCCAGCAGTCTCCTCTCAAAATGCCCGCACTGCTCTTCATGGTCACTCTGAAAATGCCCGCAATGGGCTATTTAAAAATGCTCGCACACCCTCATGGAGATGCCTGCAATGGGCCAATAAGACCTTCCAACCAATGCCCGCAATGGGGCCATCCAAGATGCCCACATGGATCTTCAAAAATGTTGGAAGCTGTCTTTGTAAATATGCCTGCAAGGATATGATTTATGCCCGCAATGGGGCCATCCAAGATTCCTGGATGGCTCTTAAAAAATGCTAGCAGCTGCCTTTTTAAATATGCCTACAAGGCTATGATTTATGCCCGCAGGTGCTCCCCGACTGCGGGTGTCAGCATGACACATGGGGCCATCCACCCAACACATGGGGAGCACAAGGGGAGGGATCCTCACACCCCACACCCATAATTCCGCATGCATTCTCCTGCCCTGTCTCCAGGATGCCCACGCTGCTGGTCGCCTCCACACCTGTCTGCCTGCCCATCTACCTGCCCTACCATCTGTCTACCTCCACAACTGGCCACCTCCACACTTGTGGTTTAATGGCCCCCTCACAAGTCCCCTCACATTTCCTCTAGCCGCCACCCTGGTGCTGCTCAACCGCACCTCGGCCCTCTGCGCATTCAAGACTGCCATCCTTTCGACTCTTGGCTCTTTAAATTCTGCTCTCTGCTCTTAATTATGGCTCGTGTGAACACCATCAAAGGCTTCCAGTCTCCTCTCTATTTAAACGGGCCTATGCACACCACAAACGACACACAGTATGCTTCTTCAAACCTCTGGTTCAACTCTTTGCACCCTTGTATTCAGTTGCACTTCTGGTTCTGGACCCTCATGGATCTTTCTGCCATGACCAAGTTGCGTGGTATTTCTCGTCGACGTGGTAGGAATCATTACAGAAGCCAGAGCGCTCCAGGATCTGGGGATGGATTTGATACTGGTATCTCCTTTTCCAATTGCAACTTGATTGAAGATTGGGAGGGGTAGCTGGTGGTGGAGCACTTGGCCTCCGGCTCCAATGGTGGCTCCATCAATCACTATTGGCTCATGAAAAACATGTTGGGGAAGATTCTAGATGATATGCTGGGAAACTGGGGTTCTGCAAGGAACCAAATGTTGGCCACTAGGGCCAAGCTCATTGCACTAGATGAGAGTTTGGATAATCTCGACGCCACTTTTTCCTGGAGCCAGCATGCTATCGTGAGCCAAATACCGGTCTAGCTTGAATTTGCTGGTAAAGGTGAAGGCGGCCCCAACTGTGTCTCTAGCGTCCCAATTGAAGGGATGGTCGCAGCTGCTGCTACGGATACCTTGGATCCTTTTCTGGTTGCCCCTGCCTCGCTTGCTGCTCCTCTCGTGCATTTTCTGATTGCTTCCATGATGGGCTCCCCGCCCTGCAAATTGATGTGCAGCCATGCCGAGTCTGACCTCTTGGCTGCCAGGAAGACTGAGCCGCTTCCCATCAAGCTGCCAGAGGATGACTTTCCAGGGTGCTGCCCCATCATGGAAGATTTCCTGCATGAGTAAATTATTACATGACATCTTTGGAGCTCGACGAGAGGACCGGGTCTCTCCGCTCTAGTTTTTGTGTTGGCTTCACTTTGGTTTTTTGTAAATTTTTCATCCATGCTCAGATAATCCGTGTTCGGATAATCCTTTGTTCTCTGGTCGTGCGACTGATGGAAACTTTTTGTTTTGAGGCAAGATGGTTTGTAATACTTTGAATTGCAATACTATTGCTGCTTCAACTATTTTTGCTATGTCAGGATTGACCCCTCATCCCCGACCGCTTTGTAATATTATCTTTTTACTCAATTGATAACTTATTTCTATTCTATTACTAGGAATGAGCTCATGTAGCAAAACATTCATCATAAATTACCTTTTGGCATTGAGAAGTAGGTTGCACAGTTGGGCATGCAATTTGTAGTTTAGAAACCGTATCATAATTTCCTTGGAGACACTCCTCATGTAATAACATCACTTTATCTTCTACGTTTGAAGATCTAGACATATCAATTTATGAAGGGCTCACCATAGTTAATGATAAAAATTCCAAATAGATTGAGGAAAGAAACCACAGAACCAATCACATAGCTTTTCTTGGGCCCTAGCAAGTATGAATAATTGAAATATTCTTAAGGGATATTGTAATTCAATTCAATCGTTAGAGATTCTAGCTTTTGCATCATTTTGAGGAATTAACAGCGTATATATACATTTGTAGAAGAATTATAGCTGGTTAGGTTTAAATATTGTGTCAATTCTTGTCCTAGTAGTAGTGTGTCCATTATAGATGCAAAACTTTGCCAAACAATGTTTGTGTCAAAGTTGTAGAGAACAAACTTGCCTGAATATTGCATCTACCCTATCTCAAAAAACAATACTATGGTCTCATCCATCCATACTGTTGATTTTCCATCTCCCAGCTGAATATTTCCATCTTGACCAAGAGTGAGGAATCCTTATTCACTTACTGGTTGGCTTCTGATAAACCCAAAACCAGAAACCTTCAAATTTTACAGATACATAAATGTTACAATAATAAAAATCAATCATCACTACAATCCAAGAACTTATGTATCCAAATAGGAAATTTCACAGTATAAAATAAATATAGAAGATGATTTGGCTAATACAAAAGAAATACAATAACAAACATACGTTACAAACATAAAAATGCAAAACATATTTGTGTGATTTTTTTGGGCTACTTTCTCATGCATTGCAATTGGAACTTTGATGAATAGTATTTGTAGTTGATGATGATGCAATTGGAATTCTCATTGACCCCATTTGGTCATCTTTGGATGTTAATATAAAATATATTTCTTTCTCTCTCACTATATTTTTAAACCACACACTCACATGTGCTAAGGCTAATGATCACACCTTGATGAGGAATAGGGACGACATAACTGCATGGAAACAAAATAGCAAGAATTATCTATCATTAGGAAACTATGCTAAATGCAAGGACAACATATTGAATGCATGTGTAACCTATCTATCTCACCACCCTCCTATATTAATGCATGCAACTCAGATGATAAATTCAAATCCTCATCCTCAATTTTTCATTCATTTAAAAATAATTGAGATAAAAATTAGTAGGAGTAAAGTGGGAAGTATGGAGGAAATAAGGGTTGGGAGGAAATCAAGGACATCCTTGACATGATGCTAAAGTTACATAGATACCAGTTTGCCATGGATAATGTTATGGTGAATAAGAGAGGCAATTTTAGATGAGATGAATCATCTAGCCCAAAGTAGCAAGCTACCAACGCGACAGAGAATCACCAAGCCTTGGATCCTAATTGGGGGTAGTTGAAGGGTATACATTCTCAGGTAGAGGCATCAACTAGCAAGAAGACCAAAAAATCAGATAATGAGTTATGAGCTCTTGGATTCGACCTGCAGTTCTCATATCTTTCTTATTTTCTTTTTAATTTCCTAAGGCATGTACTGAGATTCACGAGAGAAATAGAAACACCAGATTTGATGATACTCTCCCAGTATTCCCTTTTTTATAATTTTTTAAGTAGGTTGATTTGATGGCTTCTTGTGGTGTTGAACTTAAGCTAAATATAATACTTTTCTCCTTTAAATCAAAGTTAAAGGAAGAAGAGAAACCACATAATGCAAGCAATTTCCTTTGGCTAAGATGTTATATATATATATATATATATCTTAATAGAATGAAATATAATTTAAGGATAAAGACAAACACATTAAGGATAAAGAACACGTCAAAACCCTTACCTTATCATTGTCCTTTTGCCAGATCCATTCGCCCATACAACTTGATAAAAGTTGTCCACGAGATGCATTTCCATCACCAAGACCCACATAAATCATCAAAGACAGAATTTTTATATGAGTAAATAATATATAAGCAAATAAACAGTCATTTAAATCCTACTACAAAGTCCTATAGAAATCAATGAACCGTGAAATGTTAAATTTATTAACAATATTTTAAGAAATAGACATGCATTTAAAATTTTAGAACCATCTTTAATACATAGTAATAAAAGAGTATTTATACCTTATTGAGCTCCTCTCTATTTCGAGAATAGTTTTATATTCTCTATTGAACAAGGCCAACCATATGAAGGTGGAAGCTCAATTGGTCCCTCCCCCCCCCCCCCCCTCACATCGCTCTCAATTCCCCTTACCCAATAAATGACGTTGTTTACATAGAAAACATATAAACATTCATGCATAACTAGGCTAGTCATCAAAACATATAGACAGAAAAAAATTGAAGCATAATGAGGTAATTCATTGAACAACATCGATATACATCCAAATACAAGTCATGAATTTATACATCTAGTTTTTTCTTTGTTTTCTATTTTTTTGCATTGTAACAACTGACGATTAGGGTATTATCATCATCATTTGGTGGAATATCTAAAGAGCCATGTCCTGCTAGTGTTTGTGTTTCCATGACCTCATGTATCATATAACTTTTCTACATCATTGAGTAGGGCGTGGAGGCAGTTCTGAAGGGGCATGAACTGCAACCATGAAAATGGGCATATCGATATGTTGAAATATTATTGAAATTAATAGTTCATTATTTTGATTAAAATTACAATATTTCTCTTTACCTATCTGTGTAGCTGTGATAGATGGTGTGTTAATTGTTTCTCTATTTCCTAATCCCTCTTGCGGTTCACCGTCCTGAGCTACATGGTCCTCCATTGAAAGAAGAAAATTTACAAGTATACGTCAGGAAATAAATATCTATAATCACAGTAGATATTTCTATTTCCAAAGAAGACATACAAGAATGGCTACTCTACTCCCCACTATCATGGGACGCACAGCCTAACATCAGCTGGTACATGCTGAGTAGCGCTATATTCACTGCTGCGGTTTCATTGTTGCTTAAAAGCAAACATAAATATTTAGTTATGGGTGATATAATCAAAACTGAATAGAGTTTAATAGTATACTGCAATGATGTCCTTATTCATTTTATTTACCTACATCTGCGTCATTGGGGAGATTGGAGTCTACCCCAATCTTTTCCGATATTCAATCACACTTTTAAAACCATACTTGAAACCAAGCTCTAGGTCTTCCTCGGTGGCAACATCTTGGAATGTATTTCCCTGCAATGCATAACACATTTAAAATTTCCATTATCAAAAACAAATATTTGTTCGCTACTTTCAAATAAATATTCCTCATAGTTAATCATTTAATTCTTACAATCCGGGCTCTTAGTTTTCTATAGCCACCCTAGCCCAGTCTATGCTGCCCGTGCTTTTCCACTCTAGCCTTGGTGGCTTTGGAGGTTTCAGGTATCCTATATATGAAAATTTTGAAAAATGTTAGATATCAGAATTCTTACTTAAAACAAAAAAGAAAAAAATAAATGAGCATATTTCACTAAGAATATGATATGTGTTGTACCTTGCTTTTCCAGGCCGTGATTGTTTTCCTTGTTTTTTTAGCAAGTTCTCCTTTGCATCCTCTATGAGTGCCTTCCACTCTGTCTCCGGAACCATGGGAGGGTGCTCATGCTTGAGGTCAAGTTGCAATTTATCCCTCTATTGGGCCCTGGTATATTTTAAATTCTCACCGACTAACTTTGCAACCACTTTCTTGTTGAATGTATTGCCAAACAAGTTTACCATGTGGTCTATCAATTCATTTGTATTTGCGCTATCTTGGCTATTCCATCATGTGCGAATGGTGGGGCCAAACAACTCTAATGCTTTGTCATTTAAATTCCTGTAGAAAACATTGTTTCCTATAGAAACATGTAATCCATTAATTTATAATAATTTCAACGTATGTCCATTTCAATTTCATGATTAAAATGAATAAATTAATTAATAAATACCTGCAATCTTTTGAACCTTGATTGGAACACAAGCGTCATCCACCAGAAAGGTGAGATCTAGTGATCCAGTGCTTTTAACTCGTGCTACTCTAGCAAAATTTTCCTGGTCGTCTACAGTACATTCATCTCTGGAGTCATGTGGAGTGCTAGGATCCGTCTAATCATGCCGATCAAAATCAATGCCCTCATCAAAGGATTCGAGGCCAACTGCAAGAGTGTTAAAAAGCCTCATTGCTACATTCCTTCGTCGACGTTGTTGCAGCATTGGAGCATCACTACTACCTATACCTGTCTCGACAGTTTCTCTAGTCACGGGTCGTAAAAACTCCTACAAATGAAAAACTTTACTATATCAGATCACTTGGAAAAATAGAAAACCGAATATCAGATATGAAATCATCTCATAGCTTAAAAAAATATGTGAAGATGCCACTTACCCCATAAGATTTTATTTGTTTTTTCAGCTCTTCATTCCTTGCCCTGATCTCCTGTGTCATGGGCCTTGTGCGAGCCAAGGCAATCATTTATATGTTTTCCTTTTTCAGGGATTTCTTTATAGTTTCCATTGGGTCTATGGAATAGTAAATTTCATCCTCAAGCTCCTGATCACCCAGATCAAGTGCACTGTACTAAATTCATCAAACAATAAAATTAAGTAAAATAATTTTAACATCATTCAAACATTCTTATTGTAATGAAAGTTAGTTATTATTAAGAACTAACACTTACCTGATGTGGTGTTGTGGCTAGTGACTTCCCACGGTCACCCCGTACTGATCTACTTCTAGTGGGTGATTATCCACGGTAACCTTGGACCGTGGAAGCAATATCGTTGATGTATATGTAACTTCGGAATGTATTTCATATATGTATATTGTACTCCTATAGAGATGGTATTATTCCACTATATGGAAGTGCTTGTATTCATATAGAGATGTTATTATTCCTCTATACGGAAGTGTCATCATTTATATTGTAAGTGTCGTAACTTATACTTGATGGGTTATTAGACCACCTTGTTGGGGTCGGCCCTGTATAAGTCATGTGGGTCGAAAGGTTATTAGACCACCCTATTGGGGGTCGGCCATGTGGGTCAAAGGGTTATTAGACCACCCTATTGGGTGTCGGCCCAGTCAACATTATGTTATGTGGTTAAGTTAAGGCCAACCTAGTAAAGGTTATTAGGCAAGTCAAGTCTAGTATAAATAGAGATCGGGAGATTTCTATTTCATCATTCCATTTTCTCTCACACTCTTTAGAGAGTGGCACACTTGTGGAGGAGGAGAAGCTATTGCTAGGATATGTCTATATCTTATGCTTGGGTTGTATCATTGCTCTATCTATCTCTGAGGAAGTTATTAGGGTTTTTCACCTTTATGGTTTTCCCCAAGTAAACTTTGTGTCTCTTGTGTGTTTGCATTATTGTGTCCATGATTGATATGCTATACATGTTATTCTCTCAGTTAAGATTCTAGATCAGATTGAAATTCTGAAAATTTAACATGGTATCAGAGCTAGCCTAAAAGAAGGCATGGTATGACATGTATTACACTTGTTGCACTTGCGATGCTAGGGCTTGATATAGAAAAAACCAGTCATCGTAGCACTTTCGCTATAAAATAATTTCAGAGAGGGTTCAAGGTCTGAAAATTGTACAGGGAGAAGCTAAGATTCCCATGTATCGTGTGTCCAAAGGACAACCTCTAATTTGTTGTACTTTGTGATTTATGATCTATAAAATATAGGGTTTCTGCCTCTTCCAGATCTCAGTCATAAATAGGTGACCTTGGAAAAAAGGTCATAACTTGGGATAGGAAGCTCCAAATGAAATTTCGTAAAATGTGACAGGTAGTGCATGGACTGTTCTTTCTCAGGTAAATTTTTCAGAAGACGAAACGGAACCAGTGACACGTGGAACACCGTACAAGTTTTCTCTCCTGTTTTATCCCATAAACAGGTCACGTTGCGACACTTGGAATAACTCTCTCTCAAAGAATCCATTTGACGTCAGAACTGTGGGGTTGGAAAGATGACAGGTCGGGATATCACAAGAAAATTTGTTAGACCCTGTGGATCGAAAATTTCAGAGCTAAACCAGAAACAATCAGGTACATATTTATGTCAAAACAGAATTATTTTTGAGCACCTTCATTCATGGCTTCTGGAATTTAGGGTTTCGAAGAAAGTTGGAATTTTTGTAATCAGAGACTATGGATGAATGCTACTCATCAAAATTGAAATTTAGAGACCAAGATCAGAATTTTTGGTTGGGCAGAAGGCCGGGCTTGATCAGACCCTAGTTCATGACTTTGATCGAAAAAGTGGAAAATTAGGGCTTCTGTAAAAATCACGGGGGGTTCACTCAGTGAACTTGTTACATAGCATGATCATTCATATGATATTAAAGAATATCTTTAATTTCACTAAATATTGGAAAATGCCTCCTAAATTGTATTGTTGAACCCCCCCTCCCAATATACCTTTCCAATTAAGACAACCCATATTTTCACTAGATATTGTAGGTATCCATTTTTATCAACCCATTTTTAATACCCCGTTTATATCATCAAGTTGTAACAAACAAGATCCTTAATGCATCTCAATATAAGCAAAAAGGATGCTAAATAAAATAATAGTATAATGTTAATAATGATCCCATCGGGATTGTAGGGGAAACTGATCAATTTGTAGCGTTGGATAGTGGAAGACCTAGTAAAATAGTAATGGGGAAGGGAAAATGTTTAAAATGCAACCTAGTCAATACATCAATGTAACAAAGAATACAAAAGACTGATAGTCCAATAGTCAGTGCAATGTTTAGAAAATATGAGAATTGTAAATGTTTCACACCACAGCCTGCCAATCTACCAATTTTATATCATCTAAATGCAAGTATAGCCATAGAGAGATCATGTTTTATATAAGCTTAATAAATTAAACTCCATAAAAATTCAAAATCATTTTCATGGATGGACTTCCCTACCTTCCTATCAAAACAAACGTCATTGATGTTTGAACCCAAATGAACATTGAAAAATTCCTCTTACTTTCAAATAACACCATATAATCATATGCATAGCTTGGATTTGAGTCATTCACAAGATGCAATGAATTGTGTCGACTTCCTCTACATTTATTCTTGCAAGCAAGGAATTAACAACATTTAGTTACTTTTCTTGGGTTATATCTAGTTTTTTTTAATCTTTACAAGAGAGGGACAAAACTCCATTGTTAATTTTCAAGCATTCAATAGTTATAAAGATAGAGAGATGGTGAAAATTATATGATACCATTTCATGGTAACGATAACACATAGGGTATGTAAATAAAGATTTATATTTTCACCTATGTTCATGTTAGTTCCAATATAATATTAAGATGGATGCCTTGCATATAAGAATTAAAATTACAATTATGAATGTGCCAAATATAACTCAATCTAACAACTGTTCCTAACTCGAAATGTGAAAATGTTAAAGAAGAATACAAAAAGTTGAAAGAAATAATAAGTCAAGAAAGATTGATCTAACTTTTCTTGGTTCCAATGAGCCAAGAAAGATTGATCTCACTTTTCTTGGTTGTGGTGGAGCAAGGTTTGATTGAAACAACCATTGAGCATTGGAGTTCTCCCAATTCTCTTTTGTTTTTGTTTTTTTTTTCAAAAGAGAAGTATATATAGATGTTTAAGAGAAAATGCAAAGGAAGGTATGTAGATATCTAAGAGATGGAATATGTTTTCTCTTTCTTTTTTTAAATTATTCTACATGAATTGGCACTACATAAAAAATAATCTTTTTGGGGGGAGACATGCTTTAGAGGATGATTATTCTTTTTTTGTTTTTATTTTTATTTTTTAATTTGTAATAGCCATGGAAATGTAAATTAGGCTTCATGGAAAAATGAAAAAATAAGTTCAATTGTTGATTTTGATGCAACTGAGTAAAAAATTTAAACCTGCGAAAAATTTGTATAGGTCGATGTACACATCTACGTGGAAAATGCATGGAGGAGCACCATAATTCGATATAAATATAAAAAAAACTATGGATACAAGAGTTTCTTGAACATTTCCTTCCCAATTGGACTACAAGTGGTATAAAATAAATAGAAAATTATGAAGGCCCCACGAGGAATTCAATGGGTGACAAAATATGGATGGGAAAGTTGCTTGCGTCATACAAATGCGAACCTCAACAACTGAAGGGAGTCACAGATCACATTAAATTATTCAAAAAACACTAGGAATTTAGAAGGATGGATCACATTTATGGATGGAGGCACAATTCACTAGGAATTTAAGAGCACATCTCATCAAGGGGAAGATCACATTTATGAAATTTATTATTTTCTTCTGATTTTTTTATCACCCATTTTCATGGCCCTAGGGCCAATGAAAGCTTAGATAAATCTCATTCATGAAGACAATTATTCTAAAAAAAATAAGACTTTATAAGTTCAATGAGTTGGAGGTATAATTCCAGCCCACAATTTGGAGGTTATTCCTTAATAGTAGTTAGGACTAATATGAATCCATCCCATGATTTTGAGGTATAAATATAGCCCGTGATTTGGAGGTTATTCCTTAGAAAAAAATAGGATTGGTATAAATCCAACCTGTGATTTGGAGGTATGAATACATCCCACGATTTCGTGGTTATTCCTCATCCCACCCAAATAAAATAACCCCCAATATTTATATTAATATGTCAAATTAACCCCCCCCTTGACCCCTTAATACGAGGCAATATATTTTTGAGGTTCTTAGGAGTATGCAAACCCCCAATATGAATGGACATGATATGATATTGCCTCAGTAGTGAACCCCCCATGGTAAAAATGAGAATTTTTGAAATCTGTGACCACGGCTAGAAGCTCCTCAGAAAACTAGAATATTTGAGCTTTGGATCGAACCTTTTGATTGGGAAGAAGGGTGGGATTTATCAAACCCTAGTTTAGGGTCATGTCCAGTGAATCCGGAAGTTTCAAAGGCAAATTTGAGGGGTGAAACTTTGCAGTTTTCAAATTTTGAGTATACCAGCTTGATTAGCTCATCAAGGCGCATATTTCTATCCTTTCGAAAGTTTGAATTTTTAGGGTTTCTCTGACAAACCCTAATCCAGCTCCAGATCTAGTTCCTGCAAATCAAGTGGATTGGGTTAATCCTAGAAGAGAATGAATTGGTCACCTGCATAAGTGAAGAAGTTCCTGTTTCAGAGGGAGATGAGGCTAAGGCCTTACATAAGAATATTACAAGCAATCTCGACAGGTATGACTCATCTAGGTATGTTTCAAGATTTGTTCATGATTAAGTTTATGATGTGTTTGTCTTCATGTTATTACGGATCATGGGTGAAAAAATGAAGATGGGTGTCTATTTTGGGGGGTCTCGTGAGAAAATAATTCTGGTTTTTTCATGTTTTTCAATTTCAGGCAAACAAAAGTGATATTTTTGTTTAAAATTTCACTTTGCAGCAAAAAGAAAACTTTTAGAGAATTATGTTAGCTTTCTATTCATAATTTTTTCAATTTCTTTTATTGAGATTTTATATGTCGATTTCGCAAATGTTTGACAGTGTGTTCTTATAAAATGAAAAGACTACAAAATAGTTATGATTTGTTGCGCCACTAAAATCGTTGTTAGACTTGTTTTTTGCAAAAACAGAAAATGCTACAACAATCTACACACAGTGTACTAGTGCCTGACTATAAGTTTGTAACCCATGGATCTATATACTAATTATTATATTTTTTTAAAGTCGATCAATGGGGAAACTCAGTCGATTTTCAACATCTTTTTTGTTGCGCCACTTTTCTCTCAATCGGCTCTAAAAATAAAAAATCTACTTACACCCTTTTGAAGTAGACACGCCAATTAAGATTCCGATATTTTTTTCAATTTTTTTGGTGGTGTATTTTTAAAGTTATGGATTTTTCCTTTCACCATTTTTTTAAATAGATGAATCCAAACTTGACACATGTTACGAAAATAAAACATAAAAAATATCAGTTCTTATCTATATACAAAAAAATATATACCCACGTAAAGTAGATTCAATGATAAACCTAGTGGTATCAAATCCGACATTCGTTTTGTTGTGTAAGAGGTGGTTTTTTCCTTCCGAAAATGGAGAAACCTGAAAATTCTGTAGAATTGTGAAGCTTCCATGTTTCAGAGATTATTCGACCAAATAATTGTTCGGCCGAATAGTTGTTCGGCCGAATAATGATTCAGCCGAATAACCTTTTTCCGTAACAGCACCGCCAATTACAGTAAAGGTTATTTGGCCGAATAATGAAACGGAAAAAAAATCTCGTTGGCCGGAAAAAAAAAAAAATTATGTTTTCTACACTCGTATAAATAAACCTAAATTGATTCATTATTTTCGCATGTTTTGACTTCGCATATTTCTTATCAAACTAATTTTGAAAGGGTTTTCAAAGAAGACATTTTTTGCAAAAGTAGGTTTTTACAAGGTATGTTTCTTATTTTTTTCCAAGTCGCACATTGAAGGAGTTTTTTTATAAGGCATTTTTGTAAAGGAGTATTTTTTCTAAGGCATATTTGCAAGGAGTTTTTTCAAAATATTTCTTTTCTTAGACATGTTTGCAAAGTGGTTTATGCAAAGAATGTTTCTTTCCAAGGAGGATCTTTCCAAGGGTTGTATTTAAAGAGTGGTTATTCCAAAGTATTTTTGCAAAAAAAATGTATTTTTCTTTCTTATTTCTTTGAAAGAGATTTTTTCAAAGAGTTGTTTTGGTAAGGTAATTTACAAATGGTTTTTTCCCAAGATAATTTTGCACTTCTTATTTCTTTGAAAGGGGTTTTTTCAAATAGTTGTTTTGCTAAGGTATTTTGCAAAGGGTTTTTTCCCAAAGTAGTTTTGCACTTCTTATTTATTTGAAAGGGGTTTTTTCAAATAGTTGTTTTGCTAAGGTATTTTGCAAAGGGTTTTTTTCAAGGTAGTTTTTCACTTCTTATTTCTTTGAAAGGAGTTTTTTCAAAGAGTTGTTTACTCAAAGTATTTTTGCAAATAAGTTATTTCTTTACAAGGGTGTTTTCCGAGATATGTTTACAAATAATTTTTTTCAAAGTATTTTTTCCTATTGGCTTTTTTCCTAGATATTTTTTCAAAGAGGTTTTTTTTTTCCAATGGTTTTTACAAAGAAGATTTATTTACAAGGTGTTCTTATTATTTTCCAATGGCTAGGTGATTTATTGTCAAGGAGTTTCTTATTTCTTTCCAAGAAGGTTTTTTTCAAAGAAGATTTTTGTTCAAAGAGTTTTTTCAAAGGAAATTTAATTCCAAAGAGATCTTCTTCAAAAGACTCTTACAAGATTTTTATAAGGTGAAGTAAATTTCAGTTCATGTTTTTATAAATTCCGTAAATGTTTTTAAATCTTAATTTATTTATTTTTACTATAAAGTAATGATTCTTTAATTTATCATCTATAGATTAAACAATCATGGGCAATAAGAGAAAACGTAAAAAAAAAAGGTGATCGTAAACGTGATGATGATGGTAATAGAGAAAAACAAAAAATCAGATATATTGTCAAAAAACAAAGGGTTGCCGAAACGGAAGAGAGAATTATTGAAGATATAAATACAGATTTACATAATAATGTTGAGGAAATGGAAATTGAAAATAGAGTACAAGAAGAACAAATTGAAGTTGAAGAGACCATTGCGGAAGATGTAAATAGTGATTTACATGCTAATGTCAATGAAGTCAATATTGAATATCAAGTTCAAGATCCAGAAATTGGACCTGGTATGTATATATCATATATATTTTCCAAATTTATTTTTTATAATGAATTTTATTTTTGGATATATGTTAAATTAAATTTAACTTGATGTATAGGTACTTTCACCATTGATGATGAAATGTTAGAAGACATTGATTGCGACAAATATGGAGAAAAACTACCAATACATGTTGCACGATATCGTGCTACAAAATTTTATGATGAAGTTCTCAAGGATTACTCAATAGCAGGACAAGCACAAATTTTGAGATGTTTATTAGTGTCCAAAAAGTTAGAAGGTGCTACATCATTATTGGGTATTCACAAAGCGACAAAAGAGTCAAAATTGAAACAAAATGTGATGAAAATATAGGTGATGCAATAAAAAAATTTGGAAAATCTAGGAAGAAAGATATCAGTGCTGCACGTAAAGCAATTCATACAGCAATTCTTTCAGCTAGTACTAAACAAAAGCGTTTGACAACAGAACTAGCAAAAGCAGTTGGAACATCAAGAAAGACATTATACAAACATAGCAAATTCAGAATACAAATAGATGAAAATAATGAACTTGCTTGTTGGGCAATTATTTGTAGACAACCTTACAAAGATAAATTGGGAGTAGGTGTTAAAGATATTGTACGAGAATATTGGTTGGAACATGCTTGAGTTTCACCAAATTCAAGAGATGTGATACACAAAAGAATATCACGAAATGTATATGAAAGCCAACTGAAACATATAATGGACATGCCACAAGTACAATTGTTCAATAAATTCAAGGAATATCATAGTGGAATTAATATATCAATCACTACATTTGTGCAACAAAAACCATGGTATGTTAGACCTATTACTATACGTGATACATGTTGTTTCCGTTATCATGTGTAATTTTAATTATATTATGACACGTTTCTTGAATTTGGTAAAATGTTTTGGACAAATTCACCACCTCCGCCCACAATATGTGAATTCATATCTCAAATTTTATGTGAGAGAAATCACGATGAAGTATTTTATTCAAAGAAATGTGTCAATGGAAAACATTGTCATCATTGTGGAAATCTGGTGCTATTCCACAATAAATATCCTATCGATAATGATCAATCGTTGTCAAATGTAAATGTTGATTGGAGGAGATACGAATACATCAATTATAGTACAAGTTCTAGTGATTCACATTCCAAAAGAATTGATTTGCTAGAAGACAAGATATGCGTGACAGATTTTCTCAAAAAAATTGGAAGCGAAATTTATAAATACACCCAGCATTCACATAGGGCACGATGGCAAGATCTTCAATTCAAACAGTCTCGTGAAATTTTTCCACCCGGAACAATTTTGTCCATGGTTGATTTTGCTGAAAACTATACATTTGCTGCACAAAAAGAGATACGGAGTGAATACTATCACTCTGACCAAGTTTCGATATTTATCCATGTTGTATATAGACATTCTCAATAGAATGTTGATGGCATTGAAAGTACATGTGACAATCGAGATGTGATTAAATAATATCACTTCTATATCAGCGATGATCGTACACACGATACACATTTTGTTCAACATTGTATAGAAAATATTTTCTATGATTCACTAAAAAAATGCGAAGTCAAATTCAATGAACATTGGATATGGTCTGATGGATGTGCGGGTCAATTTAAATCTTCATGATCATTTTTTTGGTGATGTCGACTTCATAAAGTGTTGAACATTAAACATCGCTGAAATTTCTTTGAAACTGGACATGGAAAAGGTGAACATGATGGTGCAGGAGCATGCGTAAAAAGAGCACTTCGAAGATGGCAAATGAACTATTCTTCTGCACGGTTTCATTCAGCTGCAGAGGTTGTCCAATGGTGTCAATTAAATCTAATCCATGATTATAATCAACAATCAAAAGATGTGCGCAGGTATGTACACTATTTTTTTAATTTATATTATTTCTTGAAATTTAAAAAAATGTACACTAACATTTAATTACATGTACACTAACATTAAAAGTTGTTCTTTGAAAGTGATTCATCATTTATTGTGTAGGTTTTTTTGACTTGTTGGGGTCCAAGATATAAATAGGTCAATACCATATGACGCTAGCACCATACATGGGACTAGAGATCTTCACTCTATTCAAACAAAATCATTCCAAAACGTGTTTGCATTTGACAGTAAAAAACAATCATGCTTCTATCATATTTGCACTGAAAATGTTGAATCTACAGAAGTTTGTGAAAACATAACAAACAACTACGTAAAAGCTTGGAAACACACAGAGATTAATCCAAAAGGAAAAATGCCACTGGCAAGTGTAGAAGAATTAGAATCATAAGAAATAGCAATATCATTTGATGGCGATAGAATTTCAGATCTTGTTAGAGAAGGTAATGAACTTACTTGACTTTTAAGTTAATTGTTCATTCTTGTCCATCGCCATAAGTATATTCAATTTAATTGATTTAAAAACGCTAACAGCAATTGTAATTTGCGCAGGAGATGCTTTCACTGTGATTGCACCTTTAGACAACAACGAAAATGTGAAATATTATTTGATGCGATGCACTGAAGGAAAAATGAAGTTATTGGAGGACTACAATGACAACGGAGTTACATACACGAGAGGATCCATCATTTTAAAAGGCTATTTTTTTCAGCAGACACATATGACTAAAAATTATGTCTACTTTCAAGATTATGAACCCGATGTTATATGTTGTCAATATAGTCATTTAGTATGTGCATCTCGAATAAGGTTGGTACAAGTTCCTTAAAAAAAATAGTTAAAAACCAAAAAATGGAAACTATCCATATGTGACCATGAACGGATAATTGAGGATGGCATTCCATTGTGATGTTTTTAACTATATATCAAAAATGAATTGATCTATGTTTTTGTCCATGTCAATTGTTGTGTACAATATATCTTTTGTCCATGTGTCACAACTGTTGTGTACAATATATTTTTTCATTGAATTTTTATGAATATTATCTTGAATGACAACTAACATAAGAGTTTAAATGGTTGTATTTTAACATGCTTAAAAATGAATTCAAAAATTATTTGGTAATTCAAAAGTACTTTATTCGGGTCCCCATATGTCTATTAGACCACTTAAGGGATGAGATAACGGATGTGGCTATCCCCACACTCCGCCATGAATTTTTACTTTAGATTGATTGATGCCAATGAGAAATCATAAAAAAACCTACTAAATTTTGTATTATTTTAATCCATTGAACATGTTTCTCTAATATACTTCACCATAAATATGATCTGGATGGGTTTTTTAAAACAAGTTGTTAATCTATATAGTTTTTAAATAAATGATTGTTGCACAAAGATAATATATCTCTCACCACAAAGATAATATATCTCTCACATATAAGTTCACATAACTGAAATCATGGCAAATGGAGATAATGATCATTTGATTTTTAATCACAAACAAGAATTCCTAGATTGTGAAGCTTATGCTAAATTAGAACAATGATTATTTACAACAAATCAATAAAAATTCATTGAATTGTTGTCTAAAATTCATTGCTCTAACTTAGCATAAAATTCACAATCCGGAAATCCTCGCTTGTGATTAAAAAACCAAAAAATCATTATCCCCATTTGCCATGATTTCAGCAACATTTAGAAATTCACGAACTACCTGAACAATGAACATATAAAAAACAGTAGTTAAAATTTAAAATTTACATATGCAATGTATCATATCAAACAATGAACATATGAAAAACATAGTTAAAATTTGAAATTTGTATATGCAACATCATATCAATTAAACGACCAAAAGATTGAAACTTTTATCAAACAATTCATAGATTTTTATTCATAACATTAGGATATTGAACCTATTAAAACTTAATATTTCTATCAAAAATTTCTAACATTCATTCATAACATTAGGATATTGAACCTATTAAAACCTAATATTTCTATCAAAAATTCCTATCATTCCTAACATTCATTCATTCTTAAATATTCATATCAGGCACAACATTCTTAAACTTCCAAAAATTTTGATAACATATTCATTTCTTAACATTTTAAACTTTGGTAACATCCATTTCTTAACATTTTAAACCTTCATTCTTATGATTCAACACTTTCTCAACATTCATTCTTTCCATAACATTCATTCTCAACATAACAAATTGAACATTTTTAACAAATTCAACATTTCCTAACTTTAAATTGCACCTATCAAATGTTCCAAACATTCATTCTTAACATTTTAAACATTTTTGACACCTCCCATTTATTTTTTCCCAACATTGATTCTTACCATAACATTCATTCTCAACATTGAACATTTCCTAACTTTATATTAACATTTTAAACATTCCTAACACCTCCCATTCATTCTTTCCCAACATTCATTCTTCCATAACATTCATTCTCAACATTCAACATTTCATAACTTTAGATTGCACCTATCAAAAGTTCCAAACATTCATTCTTAACATTTTAAACAATCATACAAAACATATTCTAAACATTTTACCAAATGACAAATAATTAACATGTACTCATATATAATCCAAAAAAAAAGTTCATGAACATGTGAGTTCAATGTACATATATGTATAATCAAAAAATAAATACCTTGATGTCCAAAACAACTACAATATATATATATATTAACAAAAACAAAAAAGTTTGAACCACTATCCATCTGAACCAATATCTTTCCACTATATTCCACTAGGACCTTCCCTTGGACTCAACTCGACCTACAACATGTATAAAAACAAATTATAAATATCATAAATTATTTAAACAATTTTAAATTAAATTCAAGATATTAAAATATTAAACTTATATATGAAAGAACAATTCAATTATTAAAAAAGTCGTACATCAAATTCTCTGAATGCATGTCCACCACTTTCTTCCATCGAAGTCTTCCCTTTGGCTCCAAAGGATCTAAGAGAGCCAAGCTGCAACATGTACAAAAATAATTTATGAATCCTATATTGAAACAATTTTCAAATAAATCCAAAAAATATAAAATATTAAACTTATATCAGAGATCATTTCAAGTTAAACAAAATTACCTTGGTGCCGATATCCACATTCATCAAAGAACCTACATCTTCACCCCCAATTTCCATATGGTCTCTCCCCTAAAATTTAAATTTTGTTAATGAATAAAACATAGTAAAAACAAAAAATAAATTAAGCAATTAACTTAAAACCAAAACAAGAAAATTAAAATCATTAGCTCACAAGAGATGGTAAATCATCTAAAAAGTTCGATTCTAAAGAAACCTGCATGGATAAGTCAAATTAACAATAAGATACATTGATATTTATTAAAATTAAAAAAAAAAGATAAAATATCAAGTTCAAGCATAAATATTATAATAAATATACCTCTCCAAGACGCTCTTCATTTTGATTGGAATGCTCTTCATTTTGACTAGTGGAGACTCGAAAATTATGTACATTCAACATTTTAGAAAACTGCAAAAAAAATACATTTGCTTAATATACTTATTACTATGTAACAAAAAATTCAATTCAAAATGAATAATAAAAGACCAAATAGATTGTCATAGCATAATCAACAAACCTCTCCCATACTCGATGCGTCATTGGATAACACATTTGAAGCTATATCGTGACAAGACTTAGCATAAGCCCTGAGATCGTCGATGCTAAATCCATCTACCTCATCATTCGTATTGTAAACAAACTTTTGACGAATAGTAGCATGAGCCCTCTCTCAACTCAATCCCACTTCTACTCCAACAAGAGCTGACGCTAAACCATCGCCTACAGAATCCCTTGCAGTTGTCCCAAGTTGGGATGTGGGCTCCATCTCCGATTTTAGAGCCACAACCCTAGGCGGATGAGGTATCTTGGGTGGAGGTCGAAGAGTCGTAGGGTCTCTAAGAGCACCTTTTTGATTATATATTCGACCCTTTCCAACTCCATAAAAGTCAGAAGGAATATCAGTATAGTTTGGCTTCATACCTAAAAAAAACTATGCATAGAAAAATCTAGCAAAATAATTAGGAACCTCATCGTTCCATGGCAATCGACCATAAACTGCAAGGAACCGATCATATATTAGATGTGCAATTTGAGGATGCTTGAAATATTGCACTTTTAACATTTTTCGCTTAAGGCCTTCTTTGAAATTAAACATTGAATTGGATTGTTCTTTGGTCACTCTCTCCTTCACAACCTCCCACTTGTCTGGACCCATAACTTGGTCCCTTCGCCTCCGCATCAAATGAACAAAACCATTCGTAGTTGGTCCGAGTTCCTCATATGCATCAATGAATTTTTGCAATGACCCCAAAATAATCTCTAGACTTTGTCTGCTCTCTGGAGGGAGATCCAAAGAACAAAGATCATTTTTCAACCTGTCATAGTGGGATCTACAACTTTCAAGGATAGTTTGTTGCACAACACCTTCCCATGGAAGCTCATCAGGTAAATCAGACGGATAAGTTGATATGGGTGTACAACCCTTAGCTAGTAGAACATATGTCGTCCTAGCTCTAGGAGGATCTTCGCGACCCTGCTCTACACCCACACCTATTCCATCATTTATAATCCTATCTTGATCTTCCTCCCGCTCTGTCGAATTACGCACATCTTCTGAACCTCGCTCTACTTCAAATATAGCCTTAGTCAAGTGTTAACCTTGTCCAAAAATTCAAAACATACAAAAATACAGATTATACATGTATTGAAACATTAATGTTCACACCGACAGAAGTTTGAGATCGACGCTCTCCCACAGAAGATAAAGGGGAATCATTTGTACCCCTATCAACTTGTTGGTGATCAGATGACTGTGACCCATACAATAAACTTGAACCCGAGGTGAATTCGACAACCTTTGACTACCAATTGGAACACCAATTCCCGATGAATGTGATGACCTCCTATGCTTTCGCTTCGAAGACTCCACTCTTTCCATTTGATATGATTTCTAAATTTACACAAATGTCAACTCATAACATATTAAAGTTGTACATGTTAATTCTACATACTTAAAGACATATCTAATAAAGATCTACATACCAAATGTAGGGGTGTCTAAAGTAGTATAAGTAATTTTTTTTTTGTAAGTCCCTCTCCTAACTCTAGCATAATTAATTAACTAAAATTCCTACCATCACTACTATTGCAACATAAAGATATATTTAATAATCATTTCATAATCAGATATAAGTTATAATGCAGTTAATTGTAGTAGTATAATAACCTTACAAATTTTTCATCCATAAAATATGATTGAATTATATATCTCAATAAACAAACATCTCACGAAATATATATATATATCCACTTATTATAAGAATCGTACTTTATTCATATGATAAAAAATTTTACACAAATGTCAACTCATAACATATTGAAGTTGTACATGTTAATTCTACAGACTTAAAGACATATCTCATAAAGAACTGCATACCAAATGTAGGGGTGCCTAAAGTAGTATAAGTGATTTTTTTTTTTGTAAGTCCCTCTCCTAACTCTAGCATAATTAATTAACTCAAATTCCTACCATCACTACTATTGCAACATAAAGATAAAATTAATAATCATTTCATAATCAGATAGAAAATATAATACAGTTAATTGTAGTAGTATAGTAACCTTACAGATTTTTCATCCATCACATATGATACCATTATATATCTCAATAAAAAAACATTACTTATCATTTATAAGAAAAAAATAATTAAGGACTTACAACACTATGACTCTTTATATGAACAGAATCTTTAAACTCTGCTCATGAACAGAGTTCAAGAACTCTGCTCATGAACAGAGTTCAAGAACTCTGCTCATGAACAGAGTTCAAGAACTCTGTTCAAGGGTAAAATTTTTCATCCTCTTTATATCTTATTATATAAATTTAGTATAAAAAATTAGATAGGTGCAAACTTCAACTATTATTACACATATCATGTTGAGGGGAGGCAAAAAATTGACCAGAACAAGACTGTCGAATAGGAACGGGTACAGAACATTCAAAAACATATATTTCTTATATTTTCATGAACAGAGTTTTTAACCTCCGTTCATGAACAGAGTTTAAGCACTCTGTTCATGAACAGAGTTCTTAAACTCCGTTCATGAACATAGTTTAAGCACTCTGTTCATGAACAGAGTTTAAGAACTCTGTTCATGAACAGAGTTTAAGAACTCTATTCATGAACAGAGTTTTTAAACTCTGTTCAACAAAATGAAAATAAAATTAAATGTAAAAAAAATAAACCTGAACAGAGTTTTAAACCTGAATGCAAATATTCTTTTTAATTTTCTTCAAATGACAACAATATTTTTTGACAATACAAAAGATTGGGAAACGAAACATACCTGTAAACCAAACTCGGTGTCAACAGATTACTGAACCACAACGCCACAATGGATAAGACCACCAACTCGCCAAACGAAAAATGCTTCCTACACACAACAACAAACTGTGTTAGCAACAAAAAACTATAAAAATATGAAAATGAAATCAAAACGACATATTTCATCATCAAAACATACCTTAAAATGACAAACTTTCAACCCTGCACCGAAAACCAAAACACCAACAAAGCACCGATAACAACCACCAACTCAACAAACGAACTAACCTGCACAGACTACCACATTTCGAGAACAAAATTAAACATGAAAACGTATGCATACATCAAAAATCAAATTGAAAAACAAAAAAAAAAAACCTCACCCCGCTGTCGTTTACTCCACGCGGATCCACCAGAGAACGACCTTCCTATGCCAAACGCCAATTTCGAGCTCGTCGATAGCATCCTCGTCGACGAACGCAGCATCCAACTGCTGTGGGGAGTAGTGACCAGAGAGCAGGCTAAGAGTGGCAGGAGATCGGGAAAGGGCTGAACAGAGGGCAGATGAGCCGAATCGACAAAGCGGTGCGAGCGTCGTCAAAGCAAATGCAGGGTGGCGAACGTCGTCAGTAGCAGCTCTGATCGACAGTGGGCCCGCATGTGGGGTCCATAAAATTTCCGACGACTAATGCCAAACTGCGGACGAGGCCAGGCTTTTATGCAGGAAACTTGTTCAATAGAACAACTCTTCGGCCGAACAATTTTTCAGCCGAACAAGTATTCGGCCCAATACTTGTTCGGCCGAACAATTGTTCGGCCGAACAAGTATTCGGCTGAATAAACTAACACCGAAATTTTTTTCCCGGCCGGCAGTGCATTGCACACATTTCAAGGGTCCCCGTTAAACTAAATGGAGAACTGTTAGTAGGTATTCGACCGAATAACTTATGCATTATTTGGCCAAATAATGACAATTATTCGGCCGAATAACATTTGTTATTCGACAGAATAACAAATATGAATCAGCCGAAAAACCTCCGCTCAGACTTTTTTGTCCTTGTTTCTCACGGAAGTGTTACCCACCTTCACGTTTTCAGCCTAATGTTTATTATCTGTGTTTGAAATGATCATGACTATACATGTTTAAGATTATTGTGTTTTGATAGTATTACGATTATACTAATGAATGTGTGATTATGTATGAGTTCTCGAGGATGACACAATGATGATACTAATAAGCATGCATAGTGATGGATATAAGTTCAAGGACAGGTAATCCAGGAAGCAAAGATCAAGAGGGAGCACACTCCAATTGTTCCTGCAAGGAAGCAAAGACCAAGAAGGAGCACACTTCAGTAGTTTATGCAAGGATGCAGATATTCAGAGGGAGTTGACCACTTCTCACAATCCACATAAGAATGGAGTTACAGAAAAGAAGCAAATACTGAGAGGGAGTCAACCCAACAAACAAACAAAGATAAGTATTTGAATTATCAGTCCTTGCATATTTTATTGTTTAAATAATACTGTTCAATAATGTATATACTCATGTTCCTAGAATTAGGTTGTGTATTATGCATATTAGAATAGTTGCATTGATTAACAGTATACTACTAATATACATGGGTAAGTGGCCTATGGCACTGTACAACATTCCATTGCTACTTATCTAGAATGAAACCTCTTTGCTGGCATGTTGGGAGTTGTGCACACTCTTAACAATGTTCTGGTAGAGATTGGAAGGCATCTAGAAAGTTACGGGATATGGATAAATGTTGTATTGAAGCATTGGCTAAGATAATTGCATGACTGTATGACATATTTCTTTATGTGTAAGAATTTGTTCTGAAAACTATGAGATGTTTTCTAATCATGCAATTTAACTTGTTGTGTAGGAAATATCACCTACAAAAGAAGGACTACAACATTTGTTCAACAACAAAGTTATCTATTGAAAATATTGAAGATATTGAAGTTCCCAGGATCTGGGAAGAATGCCATGATCGAGGAGTACCAGTCGATCATGAAGATGTTTGGGATACAGTCCCAAGGCCTAAAGGGGAGTCTGTAGTGACTTCCAAGAGGATCTACAAGATCAAGCATGCTGCAGGTGGTAGCATAGAGACTTTTGCTCCTGTAGCCAGATTCACTTCCATTAGATCAGTACTTGCTCTGGCTACAGTGATGAAAGGGAATATACACCAGATGGATTTCAAGACAGCTTTCTTGAATGGTGTAGTTGAAGAGGAAGTGTATGTGGAGTAGCCACTTGGTTTTGAGACACATGACATGGAGTCATATATGTGCAGAACTTGGTATGGTAGGATAGACAGCTTTCTATCCAGTTTGGGCTTTACCAAGAGTAAAGCGGATTCCAACCTTTACTACAAGGTTGAGGAAGGAAATCCAGTGATACTACTTTTTTATATGGATGACTTGTTTATTACAGGTGAAGATAGATTGATTTCCGACACACAACAGAAGCTTGCTGCCGAGTTCGAGATGAAAAACTTATGGATGATGCACTATTTTCTAGGTATGGAGGTGTGGCAGAGTGCAGATGGAATCTTCCTTGGACAAGGGAAGAATGCAATAGAGATCCTGAAGAGGTTCAGGATGATGGACTGCAAGGCCATGGCTACACCTATGACATCAAACCTGAATCTTCTGTGTGATGCTTCATCTGAGCCGGTTGATATCACTATGTATCGTCAGATGATTGGGTCTTGATGTACCTGACAAACATGAGACCCGATATTTGCTTTGCGGTGAACACATTGAGCCAGTTCCTGATGGATCCGAGGAGTGTTCACCTAGTTGCTGTAAAGCATATTCTGAGGTACCTGAAGGGTACAGTTGATTATGGGCTCAAGTATGATGCGAATCAAAAGTTTAACCTACAGGGTTATGTTGATTCAGATTGGGCAGGCAGTGCTGCAGATAGGAAGAGCACTTTTGGATGTTGCTTTAGTATGGGATCAAGTGTGATCTCTTGGTTTAGAAGGAAGCAGTCCTGCGTAGCACTGAGTATAGCCGAGGTAGAGTATGTTGCAGCCTGTTCGGCTAGTTGTGAGGCAGTATGGATTCGAAAGCTACTGTCTAAGTTATTTGATCTCCCGTTGGATGCTATTGGTATCTTCTGTGATAACCAGAGCTGTGTGAAGTTGTCTGAGAACCCGGTGTTTCATGACAGGTCGAAACACATAGAGATCAAATATCACTATATCAGGGATATGGAGTAGAGAGGAGTAGTGAAGCTCCTGTATGTTGCGACAAATGAGCAGATTGCAGATGTGTTGACGAAGCTACTAGCCAGAGTGAAGTTCGAGTACTTCAGAGAGAGGCTTGGTGTTCTTCGAATCGACGACACTTCGAGGAAGAAGTGATGGAGACATTTGTTGTATCCATTCCTAGCATGGTGGAAGGGGGATCCTTCACATGGCTGTGGATGTAAGCGTTGGATGATGAGCATCAGGATGATGTTCTAGTTTCTGTTCTGTATGATCAATTGGATCATTTACATTTATGTATGTATGCAACATGTTGGATGCTGGATATGATCAGTTGGATCATTTATGTATGTACGCATCATGTTGGATGTTGGATATGATCAGTTGGATCATTTATGTATGTATGCATCATGTTGGATGCTTGGACCATGTATCTGTATATGTATCAGGTATGATTAGGTAGATCATGCATGTTGATGGATACATTGTGTGGATCATGTATCTATGTATGTATCAGGTAGATACATTGTATATGATGATATGTATTAGGTAGATACTTGGTATGCATCAGGTGGATGCATTGTATGATCAGGATGATTGTGGATGACGAGCTTCTCTAGATGACATGCATCAGGACGATGCAGTGATGATGATCAGGATGATCATGTGTACATCAGGATGATGTATGGTGAGTATCAGGATAGTACTTTGTGGCCGTGGATCAGGTTGTGCAGATGAGCATGTTTGGGAGATCCTATAGGTTGGATTTGTGTACCTATAACAGCCTGGGATGCTCTTTCGAGACATTGCTATGGGAGGACATGCAATTTTTGCCCTAGGAGATCTTCAAGTCGAAGTTGTGTACCCATAACATCCTGAGATTCTCTTGTGAGGTTTTGTCCTATGGCATGTAATTTACTCCTGGGAGATCTGGACAGGATGAAAAAGGCCTCAGATGCTTCAGCCAGGTTTTGTCATGACCACATGTAATTTGCTCCTGGGAGATCTGGACAGGATGAAAAAGGCCTCAGATGCTTCAGCCAGGTTTTGTGGTGGACCACATGTAATGTGCTCCTGGGAGATCCGATAGGTAGAGCTGTGTGCTCGTAATAACCTGGGATGCTTCAGCAAGGTTTTGTGGTGAGATCACATGTAATATGCTCCTAGGAGATCCGACAGGTAGATTTGTGTGCTCATAAAATCCTGGGATGCTTCAACCAGGTTTTGTGATGGGTCACATGTAATCTACTCCTGGGAGATCTGACAGTAGAGATGTGTACTCGTAATAGCTTGGGATGCTACCACCAGGTTTTGTGATGCACGTAATAAGTCCTGAGGATTCCACAGTATGGCCAGTGATGATGAAGACCTACAGGTGGTGGGCCTACATCCAGTATGAAAAAGGACTGGCTCTATAGAAATTCCTATGACGAGTAGATACAAATATTGTTTGAGATATCAGCAGCTGATGATGACGATGATTTGAGGATGATGCATCGATGATGATGATCTAGAGAAGAAGACTTGTGCTAGAAGACTTGTGTCGAGAAATACCTTTCTAGTTAAGAGGGAGTGTTGATGTATATGTAACTTCAGAATGTATTTCATATATGTATATTGTACTCCTATAGATATGGTATTATTCCTCTATATGGAAGTGTTTGTATTCCTATAGAGATGTTATTATTCCTCTATAAGGAAGTGTCGTCATTTATATTGTAAGTGTCGTAACTTATACTTGATGGGTTATTAGACCACCTTGTTGGGGTCGGCCTTGTATAAGTCATGTGGGTCGAAGGGTTATTAGACCACCCTATTGGGGGTCGACCATGTGGGTCAAAGGGTTATTAGACCACCCTATTGGGTGTCAGCCCAGTCAACATTATGTTATGTGGTTAAGTTAAGGCCGACCTAGTAAAGGTTATTAGGCAAGCCAAATCTAGTATAAATAGAGATCGGGAGATCTCTATTTCATCATTCCATTCTCTCTCACACTCTTTGGAGAGTGGTGCACTTGTGGAGGAGGAGAAGCTGTTGCTAGGAGATGTCTATCTCTTATGATTGGGTTGTATCATTGCTCTATCTATCTCTGAGGAAGTTATTGGGGTTTTTCACCTTTATGGTTTTCCCCAAGTAAACTCTGTGTCTTTTGTTTGTTTGCATTATTGTGTCCATGATTGATATGCTATACATGTTATTCTCTCAGTTAAGATCCTAGATCAGATTGAAATTCTGAAAATTTAACAAATAGCTGCATCTCCACGGTCCTCACCCTGACATGATAAATCAATCAATAATTCATCATAAGCACAGAAAAATGCGAATTTCAACAGTGGAAATCAAATGTTAACAGAAAAAATCGAAACATTTAGTTATTATATTTAAGACTTACTTGAAGGGGAACAAAGTGTGACCTTCCACGGTCACTTTGGACCATGGAAGTAGCAGGTGTCTTTCCACTGGTGCCACCCTGACACAATAAATCATTAAATAAACATTATGAAAATAATTGTAACATAATAAAAAATGAGATATTGCAATAATATTTATTTTTACCTCAGAAGTAGAGGACACACGACCTGTTTCACGACGAACATGGGCAGTCCCCTGCCACAGTGTAATAAGCATGTTGTTACATGGAAATATTCTGGGGTTGGCGTTTCCAGTTGTTGTAGTCATATTTAGTTACTATATTTAGCTGAGTCAATAATTGTAACATAAAAAAAAATTAGATATGGCAATAATATTTACTTTTACCTTCGAAGGAGAAGATAGATGTCTTGCTCCATGGCGTTGAGCAGACCCCTGCCATAGTGTAATAAGAATGTTATCATATGGAAATATTCACAATAAGCATGAAAAAATCGAATGGTAACAGTGAAAATCGAATGTTAACTTAAAAAATCAGAACATTTTGTTACTGTAGTCATATTTATTTACTATATTTAACATTTACCTCACGAGGCATAGATTGTGACCTTCCATAGTCACCCTGGACCGTGGAAGCAGAATATGGCTTTTCACTGCTTCCACCCTGACAAAATAAATAAATCAATAAAATTATAGTCAATAATTGTAATATAAAACAAATGAGATAAGCATAACAATTTAATAACATGCTATCACATGGAAATATTCAGAATAAGCACAAAAAGGATGAGGACTTGGAGAAGGAAAGCAAGCATGAATAAATTATTGAGCTTGAAGTGATGACAAATGCTAACATGAACAAATGAAGAGAAGAATGATGACATGGAAAGGTGACAAGACAAAATATAAGATGACATGGCAAGAAGTCAAGACAGGGCATTGGAGAACAAGGTGACATGGACTTGGCAAGCATGAAGTTGAGGACAAGCAATGGATAAGTGTTCTGGAAAACTCTAGATCAGTCGTGCCACAACAGACCTCAAAGTGCCATAAAGCACAAAAAAAGTGAATGGTAATAGTGAAAATTGAATGTTAACTGAAAAAATCGAAACATTTTGTTATTGTAGTCATATTTATTTACTATATTTAATATTTACCTCACGAGGCATAGATTGTGACCTTCCAAGGTCACCTTGGACTGTGGAAGCAGAATGTGGCTTTCCACTGCTGCCACCCTGACAAAATAAATCAATCAGTAAAAGTTGAGTCAATAATTGTAACATAAAAAAATGAGATAAGCATAACAGTGTAATATGAATGTTATCACATGGAAATATTCATAATAAGCATGAAAAAAACGAATGTCCTCAGTGGAAATCGAATGTTAACAAAAAAATAGAAACATTTAGTTTTTGTAGTCATGTTTAGTTACTATATTTAGCATTTACCTGATGAGGCATAGTGTGTGACCTTCCACTGTTACCCTGAACCGTGGAAGCTACATCTATTCGATTTAAGTTGTAATCGATCAACAACTCTTCACCTAGAAGTATTGGTTTTGTTGCACATACAAATATACGATCTTCTCACGTCCCTCAAATTCACAATTCGGTTGCTTACTTGTTGTCACTGGCCATGTACTATTTATAAATCCAACAACGTTTTTGGACGCTTTTGGTCTCCCATCAATATACATAGTCGCCCCTTTGTTTTTATTGTTTTCTGCTAGTTGTATATAATTTGTAGCAACTCCATATCTCCTCATACTTTGAGTATATTGGACCAAGATCAACTAGATATTGTATTTGTATAATGGTCCGACATACTCCATCAATTCAGTTACAGTGCCATAGCGGACTTTTATGCCATCCATGGAAAATAACCCCAATCCATGTAAGGATGAAGGAGCAATGTGATACATCCTCCCATTGATGAAGAAATCTGTGTACACTTGGGGTAGCTTTTTAGGTACCCATCATTGCACTAGATGTCTATACCTCAAGGGAAACTCAATGTCACCTATGCTCTCAACATCATAATTACATGACTCTCCGTTGGCAATAAAATATTGCATGTGTCTACAAAATCTTTTCCTTACCTTTTCAGATCTAGTTGATATAGAACCGCCAGATCTAGTACAACACATCTCACTTTCAACCTCTTCGAGTATATCTTCATCATCACTCGAGGAAGATAGATCTGACAGATACCTATTTGGTGGTACCTACACTCGATAAAACAAGAATATAAGTTGCCAAGAGGATATAATTTAGCATGCAAATATATTTACTTGTAATGTTTTAATATCAAAAGCTATTTCTTCCCAAAAACATTATCAAAAGCTATTTTTCTCTCAAAGGTGTAATTTCTTTTAGAGTTATTTATATTTGAATTATTTTTAAGTATAAGACACATTTTGATTTGATTTGGAATTTTCTCAGAACACAGATATAGTAGTGTGTTTCTTGGGCCACTTGACTAGTTAATGCATGCAAAGAGGTATGGGGTTCCCCCTCATATAGATCACATTGGGGATTCAATTTGGAATGGGTGGTGGTAATATTGCTTCATTCATGGATTTCCCATTGAAAATCGATGACTTTAGTCTAACACTCCCTCTTCCATAGTGGTTTGATATTCAAGTTTCCTCATGCAAGGTACTCCTTCTCTAACTATGTGCTACATGTGCACAATGGTACTCTATTGTATGACAACGTGGTCACAAAGTTCCAACTCTCCTCCTCAACATAGGTCCTTGGTTCCATCACCAACCTCCATGAAGTATCCTCCTCAACCCAAGCATCATCAACCAAAACTGAGAGATTGATATTGCTAACCATGTTGATGTATATGCAACTTCAGAATCTATTTCACCTATGTATATTGTACTCCTATAGAGATGTTATTATTCCTCTATAGGGAAGTGTCATCATTTGTATTAATAAGTGTTGCAACTTGCAAGTGATGGGTTATTAGACCACCAAGTGTGGGGTCAGCCCCGATTAGTATAACCATGGGTTATTAGACTAAGTTAGACAAGTCGGCCCTGCTAGGTTATTAGACAGGTCAGGTCATGTATAAATAGAGTGCGAGAGGCACTCTATTTACTCATCTCATTATTCACTTCTACACTACTTGGAAAGTGGCGCACTAGTGGAGGAGGAGGTTCAGCTGCTAGGAGGATTATCTCTGTGTACTTTGGTTGTATCATTACTCTTTTTATCTTTGAGGAGGTTGTGGGGTTTTTCACCTTTATGGTTTTCCCCAGTGAAACTCTATGTGTCTATTGTCTCATGTGATTTCTTGGTGTGATTGATATGCATTGTTATACTTGATGTGTTGTACATGTTATTCTCTCAGTAAAGATCCTAGAGTATGTTGAATTAATGCTCAAAAATTAACATGGTATCATAGATAACCTAAGAAGAAGACACTATGTAGTTGCAGAAACTAGGGTTTCCAGTTTATTGGGTTTCTCTACACAGATCTTGAAAAGAAGTAGGGTATTTTGACTCTCCTCATCAAGGCACATCTTTCTGTCCAATCAAAATTCAATTCTAGGCACTTTCATTTTTGGCCCTAAACATTAGGGTTTCCACCAAAATAGGAATTTCTGAAATCTGAGGACATAGCTGGAAGCACCTTGGAAAAATCAAAGTTCAGAGCTTTGGATCGAGATTTTTCGTTAGGTGAAGCTCCGGGAAACTCAAACCCTAGTTTAGGGTTCTCCTAGTCAATCTGAGAGATTGAAAAGCATTTCTGAAGGGTGAAACTTTGCAATTTTCAATTTTTGAGTATACCAGGCTGATCAGCTCATTAGGGTGCATCTTTCTATTCTTTTAGAAGTTTGAAATTCACATTTTGAATTTTTAGGGTTTCTCTAACAAACCCTAATCCAACATGAGATCCATATTTCTGCAAATCAAGTGTTAAGACCTAAATATTTTCTATTTCCATTTGAAGTACTCTTTAAGATGTCTCACCACACCAAGCTTGAGGATAAGATTGAAGGGGTTGATAACTTCGGAGCATGGAAGTATAGGATTGGGTTAATCGTGGAAGAAAATGAATTGGATACTTACATAAGTTCTGAGGTCCCTGTCCTAGAGGAAGAAGAGGCTAAGGCCTTGCATAAGAAAAACTTGGTCAAGGAAAAGAGGATCATTGCTGATTCTATCAAAGACCATCTCATACCACATGTGTCATATTTAAAGACACCCAAGGAGATGTTTGATTCCCTGACCAAGCTATTTGAAGGGAAGAACATAAATCGAAAGATGACTCTATAGAACCAATTGAAAGGGGTAAAGCTTCAGAATGGAGAGACCATTCAATCCTACTTCTCTAAGGTCTCTCAGATCAAGGAACAACTTGAAGCTGTGGATGAAGTAGTGGAGAATGGTGAAATTGTTATGACCACTATGAATGGCCTACCTAGGTCATGGGATTCCTTCATTCAAGGAATATGTGCAAGAAGGAAGTTGATCTCCTTCAGTAGACTATGGGTGGAATGCTCACATGAAGAGTCTAGGATTGTAGCCCAAGAATAAAAGATGGGAAGTGAAGATCAAGCTCTCACAACTCACACCAAAAGAAACAAGTCCAAGAAGGAGCACTCTCATCACAAGAAACCTTTTCACAATCATCAAAAGGGTAAGAAGGATCTGGGATGCTTCACATGTAATGAGAAGGGACACTTTGCTGCAGATTGTCCCAAGAACAAAAAGGGCTTTAACAACAACAAGAAGAAGGGAAACAAGAAGAGATATCATGCTCATGCTACTGAGGATGATGAACCTCCCAAGAAGAAGGCTAGAGCAGAAAGTGATGACTCATCTAGTGAAGATGAATATGTTCTAATATCTGCTCTCATAGGTACTATCTCTCATGGATGTAATGATTGGATTATTGACAGCGGGGCTTCCAAACACATGACTGCGTTTAAAGAATCTTTTGTAAATATATCTAAACATGAGTCACCCCATAAAGTGAAACTTGAGGATGACTATCAATATCCTATCAAGGGAAGTGGTGAAGCCTCCTACAACCTAGACTCTGGGAAGTATTTGAAAATGAAAGAGGTTCTATATGTACATGGGCTCAAGAATAATCTACTCTCCAGATTTGCATTGGATGTAAAAGGCATGAGTGTTGCATTTGTAGATGGCCAAGTAATCATGTGGCCAAATGGTAAGACCATAGATGATGCAGTAGTGATTGGAGAGCAAGAGGGAGGATTACACAAATTTAAAGGACAACATGAACATGCTATGGTACATGAATCCATGGAGCCAAGTGAAATTTGGCACAGAAGGCTTGCACATGTGCACTAAAGAGCACTACCAATTGCAAGCAAATCTATAGAAGGTCTTCCTAAAATCAAGACAAAGCATGAAGGTGTTTGCAAAGGATGTGAAAAAGGAAAGAACATTAAGAAGGCATTTCCAAGTAGTGAAAGCAAAGCTAAGGGAATCTTGGAAATTATCCACTCTGATGTATGCAGTCCGATGTCGTCCAGTTCTCTGAGTGGGTATGTATACTATGTCTCTTTCATTGATGATTTCTCTAGGAAGACTTGGGGTTTATTTCTTGAAGAAAAAAGATGAAGTGTTTGATAAGTTCAAGGAGTTCAAAGCCTTGATGGAAAATCAAACTGATAAAAGATCAATACATTCAGATCCGACAATGGCAGAGAATTCACTTCAGGTGATTTCAAGAAGTTATGCAGTGATTCAGAGATTAAGAGGGAGTTGAATGCTCCCTACAATCCACAACAGAATGGAGTTGCAGAAAGGAAGAATAGAACAATCATGGAAGCAGCACAGGCAATGCTGCATGACCAGGATCCACCTATGCATCTTTGGGTAGAAGCAACCAGGACAGTTGTGAATGTGCATAATAGAACACCTCACAAGATATTGGACAACAAGACACCAGAAGAAGTCTTCTTTGGTAAGAAACCTGAAGTCAACCATCTCAAAATATTTGGTTGTTCAGTATACACTCATGTCCCAAAGGAAAAGAGGACAAAGCTAGATCCTTCAGGAAAGAAGGGCATCTTTGTGGGGTACAGTGAAAGCTTGAAGGCTTACAGAATAAACTTTCCAGGGTTCAAGAAGATTGATGTTAGCAGGGATGTAACATTTGATGAAGACTCATCTTTCATCAAATCAAGGAAGGCACCTATTGAAGATCATGAAGAACCAAAGGAAACCAGATTTCAAGACACCACCATGAATGAAGCAATTCCAGAAGCAGATCGTGAAGTTGAAGATCCACAAATACCTGTAGATCCACCCCGTGAGAAGAAATCTCATAAGAGGAAACCTGCATGGGATAGATAGCTCATTCAAGATGTAGAAAGATATGGCATTCCAAAAGAAGAACACAGAGAAAGGAAGAGAACTAGATCACATACTGTTAGATTTTGAGCATTAATTCAACATACTCTAGGATCTTTACTGAGAGAATAACATGTACAACATATCAATCATATCAAGCATGTATCAAGCATAGCAAGCAATCACATAAGACAATGGACACACAGAGTTTCACTGGGGAAAACCATAAAGGTGAAAAACCCCACAACTTCCTCAGAGATAGAAAGAGCAATGATACAACCAAAGTACAAGAGATAGTCTTCTACTAGCAGCTACTCCTCCTCCTCAACTAGTGCACCACTTTCCGAGTGATGTAAGAGTGAGTAATGAGATGATCAAATAGAGATTTCCCGATCTCTATTTATACATGACCTAACCTACCTAATAACCTAGCAGGGCCAACTTGTCTAACTCAGTCTAATAACCCGTGGTTATACTAAGCAGGGCCGAACCCACACTTGGTGATTTAACAACCCATCATAGCAAGTTACGACACTTGCGACACTTGTCAATACAAATGACGACACTTCCGTATAGAGGAATAATACCATCTCTATAGGAGTACAATATACATAGGTGAAATACATTCCGAAGTTACATATACATCAACACTCCTTATTAACTAGGAAGGCATTTCTCGACGCTAATCTACTAGCACAAGTCTTCTTCTTTGGATCATCGTCACTGGATCATCGTCATCGAATCATCATCACTGCTGCTATCTCAATCAATCTCCAATCTACTCGTCATAGGAAGTTCTACATATCCAGTCCTTTTTCATACTGGATGTAGGCCCGCCACCTGTAGGTCTTCATCATCTATAGAGCTAGCCCTTTTTCATGCTGGATGAACATCATCAACATCTCTGCGAGTAAGCCATCAAGTAGGTACACCTCAGGACTGATTACACTACCTCTGCAAAACCTGCAAGATCTCATAGTAATGATTACACTGCCTCTATAAAACCTGTAAGATCATCTCAGGACTAATCATATGCCTCTGCAAAACCTGTGTACCATACTGTCGCATCATCGCCTTCAGATCATCGTCATCATGCACGGAGCACAACCTAGATGCACACACACAACACTTACACTCACCAGTATGGGAGGACCAACCTACTACCATCTGTGAAATTCTCACAGCACTTACATCAACGACCATGGGAAGACCAACCTACCACCATGTCGGAATGGCACAACACTTACATCAACGACCATGGGAGGACCAACCTACCACCATGTCAGAAAGGCTTAGTAATTACAGCAATGACCATGGGAGGACCAACCCACCACCATGTCAGAAAAGCTTTGCAATTACATCGACGACCATGGGAGGACCAACATACCACCATGTTGGAAAATCCCAGCAATTGCATCAATGACCATGGGAGGACCAACCTACCACCATGTCGAAAAATCTTGCCCAACCCTTACAACTCACCATGGGAGGACTAAGCTACCGCCATGTGAGAATGGCCCAGCCCTTACATCTGCACCATATGAGGACTAACCTACCACTATGTGAGAATGGCCCAACCCTTACATCTACACCATAGGAGGACCAACCTACCACTATGTGAGAATGGCTTGTGTGCATGTGTGTCTCCGGACTCATCACTTCCCATTGGAAGGTATCTCGATCTGAATTACACCAAGTATCCCACTGAAGTATTCAAACTTCACTCTGGAAAGAGGCTTGGTCAACACATCAGCTATCTACTCGTCCGTCGCAACATACAGGAGCTTCACTCCTCCTCTCTACACCATATCCCTGATAGAGTGATACTTGATATCAATGTGCTTCGACTTGTCATGGAACACTGGGTTCTCCGACAACTTCACACAACTATGGTTGTCGCAATATACACAAGTAGCACTCAGATGGAGATCAAACAAATCAGATAGTAGCTTCCTAAGCCATATTGCCTCACAACTAGTTGAACAAGCTGCGACATACTTTGCTTCGGCTGTACTCAGTGCCACATAGGATTGCTTCCTGCTAAACCAAGCGATCATACCGGATCCCATACTGAAGCAGCACCGCGAAGTGCTCTTCCGATCAATGGCACTGCCTTCCCAATCCGAATCAACATAACCCTCCAGGTTAAACTTTTGATTCACCTCATACTTGAGCCCATAGTCAACTATACCCTTCAGGTACCTTAGAATATGCTTTGCAGCTATCAGGTGAACATATCTTGGATCTATCAAATACTGGCTCAAGGTGTTCACCACAAAGCATATATCTAGTCTCGTATTCGTCAGTTACATCAAGTACCCAATCATCTGACGATACATCATAGCATCAACCGGCTCAGAAGAAGCATCACACAGAAGCTTCAGGTTCGATGCCATAGGTGTGGCCATGGCCTTGCAATCCATCATCCCGAACCTATTCAGGATCTCTACTGCATACTTCCCTTGTCCAAGGAAGATTCCATTTGCACTCTGCCACACCTCCATACCAAGAAAGTAGTGCATCATACCCAAGTCCTTCATCTTGAACTCGGCAGCAAGCTTCCTCTTTGTGTCGGCAATCAATTTATCCTCACCTGTTACAAATAGGTCATCCACATACAATAGTACTATCACTGGATTGCCTTCCTCAACCTTGTAGTAAAGGTTGGAATCCACTTTACTCTTGGTAAATCCCAAGTTGGATAGGAAGCCATCTATCCTGCCATACCAGGTCCTGGGTGCTTGTTTCAAACCATAGAGGGCTTTCTTCAGTTTGCACACATGTGAGTCTCGATCATGTGTCTCAAACCCAAGTGGCTTCTCCACATACACTTCCTCTTCAACTACACCATTCAAGAAGGTTGTCTTGACATCCATCTGGTGTACCTTCCATTTCATCATTGCGGCCAGAGCAAGTACTGATCTAATGGAAGTGTATATGGCCACAGGAGCAAAGGTCTCTTCATAATCAATCCCTTCTTTCTGGGAGAAGCCACGAGCTACAAACCTTGCCTTATATTTTTCTATGCTGCCATCTGCAGCATGCTTGATCTTATAGATCCACTTGGAAGTCACTGCAGAATTCCCATCTGGTCTTGGGACCACATCCCAAACATCATTCTTCATGATCAACTAGTATTCCTCAACCATGGAATCCTTCCATTCTTTCTTTCCTGCTGCTTCTTCATAACTGGAAGGTCATTTGTTCATTATGTCATAGAGTAAAGCAACATAGATGGTATGTGATCTTGTTCTTTTCCTTTCTCTGTGTTCCTCTTCTGGAATACCAAACCTTTTTGCATCTTGGATGAGCTCGCTAGCCCATGCTGGTTTCCCCTTGTGAGAGTTCTTCTCACGGGGTGGATCTACAGGTTGTTGTGGATCTTCTATTTCACGGTATTCTTTAGGAACTACTTCATTCATGGTGGTGTCTTGAGTTCTAGATATTCTGGGTTATTCATTATCTTCAACTGGTGTTTTCCTTGATTTGATGTATGCTGAACTTTCATAAAATGTTACATCCCTACTGATATCAATCTTCTTGAATCCTGGGAAGTAGATTCTGTAAGCCTTCGAGATTTCACTGTAACCCACGAATATGCCCTTCTTTCCTGAAGGATCTAGCTTTGTCCTCTTTTCTTTTGGGATGTGAGTGTATATTGGACAACCAAATATTTTGAGATGGCTAACTTCTGGTTTCTTACCAGTGAACACTTCTTCTGGTGTTTTTTTGTCAAGTATCTTATGAGGTGTTCTGTTCTGCACATATACAGTTGTCCCGGCTGCTTTAGCCCATAAGTGCATAGGTAGATCTTGGTCATGAAGCATTGCCCTAGTTGCTTCCATGATTGTTCTATTCTTCCTTTTGGCAACCCCATTCTGTTGTGGATTGTAAGGAGTAGTCAACTCCCTCTTAATCCCTAAATCACTGCATAGCTTCTTGGAGTCACCTTTAGTGAATTCTCCGCCATTGTCGGATCTGAAGATCTTGATATTCATGTCAGTTTGGTTTTCTATCAAGGTTTTGAATTCCTTGAACTTGTCAAACACTTCATCTTTGTTCTTCAAGAAGTAAACCCAAGTCTTCCTAGAGAAATCATCAATGAAGGAAACATAGTATACATACCCACTCAGAGAACTGGATGACATCGGACCGTATACATCAGAGTGAATGATTTCCAAGATTCTTTTGCCTTGCTTTCACTGCTTGGAAATGTCTTCTTTGTGTTCTTTACCTTTGCACAACCTTTTCAAATTCCTTCATGCTTTACCTGGATTTCAGGAAGACCTTCCACTGCTTTGCTTGCAATTGGTAATGCCCTATAGTGCATGTGTGCAATCCTTCTATGCCAAATTTCACTTGGCTCTACTGAATCATGGACCATGGCTTGTTTTGTTTGGCGCTTCAATTTGTATAATCCTCCCTCTTGCTCTCCAATAACCACTACATCATCAATAGTCTTACCCTTTGGTCACATTAGGACTTGGCCATCTACAAATGCAACCCTCGTGCCTTTTGCATCCAATGTAGATATGGAGAGTAGATTCTTCTTGAGACCTGGAACATATAGTACATCTTTCATCTTCATATACTTTCCAGAGTCTAGTTTATAGGAGGCTTCACCACTCCCTTTTATTGGATACTGGTAGCCATCCCCAAGTTTCACCTTGTGGGGTGATTCATGTTCATATAGGTTCATAAAGGATTCCTTGAATCCTGTCATGTGTTTAGAAGCCCCACTATCTATAAGCCAATCATTACTATTAAGTTTATACTAATTTGACTAGCAAGATCGCTGAAACAAACACAATCACAAGATATACATAGATTTTACCCTGGGAAACCCTCATGGGGTAGAAAACCCAACAAAGATTTCCTCAATAAGATGATCAACCAAATACAAGATGTAGTCCAAGACTAGAGCTCATTCTCTACCTCCTATGCACACCTCTCTCTCACTTGTGCGCTACTTTCCAAGTGATGGAAGAGTGAGATAAGTGAGGAACATCCTCCTCTACTTATACTTGTTTCCCGACTGACTTTTTACCCTATGGGGTCGACCTCTCCTAAGAGAGTCTAATAACCCCTAATAAATTAACTCAGGGCCGACCCCCACATGGTAGATCTAATAACCCTAGTTACCACAATCCATTGGAGGAATAAACATCTCCGGATACATAATAAAGTCACATCGGAGGAATGAAACATCTCTAGAATAATACAAATATAATATTCTTAGAAGTTACAATATTTCAATAATTACTTCCATGAGTAATGGTTCCAGTGAGAGAAGAAATCAAAACATATTCTTCATCACTTGAAGAATCTTCACTATCTTCTCTAGCCCTCTTCCTGGGAGGTTCATCATCCTCTACAGCATGAGCATGATGTCTTCTTTTGATGTTCTTCTTCTTGTGAGAACCATATTTCTTATTTCTGGGATAGTCTCTGGAAAAGTGTCCCTTTTCATCACATGTATAGCAATGGGCATGGGACATGTTTCTTCTAACCCTCTGATTCTGATGGTGATGTATTTCTTTCTTGCTATGATGGTGAGTCTTTTTGTCACCATGAATTTTGGAGTGTGCTGTGAGAGCTTGGTCTTCATTCCCCATCTTTTCTTCTCAAGCTATAATTCGAGCTTCTTCCTATGAGCATTCTTCCCATAGTCTACTGAAAGTGATAAGTTTCTTCCTAGCACAAATCCCTTGGATGAAGGTATCCCATGACCTAGGAAGGCCATTAAGAGTGGTCATTACCACTTCTCCATTTTCTATGTCTTCTCCCACAGCTTCAAGTTGTTCTTTTATCTGGGAGACCCTTGAGAAATAATACTGCATAGTCCCTGCATTTTGGATCTTGACATTCTTCAATTGATTCCTCAAGGTCATCTTCTGATTTATGTTCTTCCCTTCAAATAACTTGGCCAGGGAATCAAACATCTCCTTTGGTGTCTTTAGGGATGACACGTGGGGTATGAGATGATCTTTGATAGAATCAACAATGATTCTCTTTTCCTTGACCAAGTTCTTCGTAAGAGCCTTAGCCTCTTCTTCTTCTGGGACAGGGACCACTTCATTATATAAGTGTCCAACTCATTTTCTTCCAGGATTAACCCAATCCTATACTTCCATGCTCGGAATTTATCAGCTCCTTCAAGCTTATCCTCAAGCTTGGTGTGGTGAGACATCTTAAAGAGTACTTCAAATAGAAATAGAAAGGATTTAGGTCTTACCACTTGATTTGCTGAAAACTGGATCTAGTCTCGGATTAGGGTTTGTCAGGGAAACCCTAAAAATTCAAACTTTGAATTTCAAACTTCTGAAAGGATAGAAAGATGCGCCTTGATGAGTAGAGTCAATCTACCTTACTGCTCTTCCAAAATCTGTGGAGAGAAACCCAATAAACAAGAAACCCTAGTTTCCGCCACTGCACAATGTCTTCTTCTCAGGGAAGCTCTAATACCATGTTATATTTTGAGCATTAATTCAGCATACTCTAGGATCTTTACTGAGAGAATAACATGTACAACATATCAATCATATCAAGCATGTATCAATCATAGCAAGCAATCACATAAGTCAATGGACACACAGAGTTTCACTGGGGAAAACTGTAAAGGTGAAAAACCCCACAACATCCTCAGAGATAGAAAGAGCAATGATACAAACAAAGTACAAGAGATAGTCTTCTACTAGTAGCTACTCCTCCTCCTCAACTAGTGCGCCACTTTCCGAGTGATGTAAGAGTGAGTAATGAGATGATCAAATAGAGATTTCCTGATCTCTATTTATACATGACCTGACCTGCCTAATAACCTAGCAGGGCCGACTTGTCTAACTTAGTCTAATAACCCGTAGTTGTACTAATCAGGGTCGACCCACACTTGGTGGTCTAATAACCCATCACAGCAAGTTACGACACTTGCGACACTTGTCAATACAAATGACGACACTTCCGTATAGAGGAATAATACCATCTCTACAGGAGTACAATATACATAGGTGAAATACATTCCTAAGTTACATATACATCAACACATACCAGTTATGTTTCCCTACTCTGTGATATTATGAACAAAGAACCTTACAATTATGAAGAAGCAGCGGAAAAGAAAGAATGGAAGGATGCCATGATTGAGGAATACTAGTCGATCATGAAGAATGATGTTTGGGATGTAGTCCCAAGACCTGAAGGGAAGTCTGTGGTGACTTCCAAGTGGATCTACAAGATCAAGCATGCTGCAGAAGGTAGCATAGAGAAATACAAAGCGATATTTGTAGCTCGTGGCTTCTCCCAGAAAGAAGGGATTGATTATGAAGAGACTTTTGCTCCTTGGACAAATACACTTCCATCATATCAGTACTTGCTCTAGCTATCGTGATGAAATGAAAGATACACCAAATGGATGTGAAGACAACTTTCTTGAATGGTGTAGTCCAGGAGGAAGTATATGTGGAGCAGCCACTTGGTTTTTAGACACATGACAGGGAGTCATATGTGTGCAGGTTGAAGAAAGCGTTGTATGGCTTGAAGCAAGCTCCTAGAACTTGGTATGGTAGGATATACATCTTTCTATCCAGTTTGGGCTTTGCTAAGAGTAAAGCAGACTCCAACCTTTACTACAAGGTTGAGGAAGGAAATCCTGTGATACTACTCTTGTATGTGGATGACCTGTTTGTTATAGGTGAGGATGGATTGATTGCCGATACCAAGAGGAAACTTGCTACCGAGTTCGACATGAAGGACTTGGGGATGATGCACTATTTTATAGGCATGGAGGTGTGGCAGAGTGTAGATGGGATCTTCCTTAGACAAGGAAAGTATACAGTAGAGATCTTGAAGAGGTTCGGGGTGATGGACTGCAAGGCCATGGCCATACCTATGGCATCGAACTTGAATCTTTTGTGTGATGCTTCATTTGATTCGGTTGATGTCATTGTGTATCGTCAGATGATTGGGTCCTTGATGTACCTGATGAACACGAGACCATATATTTGCTTTGCGGTGAACACATTGAGCCAGTTCCTGACGGATCCCATAGGTGTTCACCTGGTTGCTGTAAAGCATATTCTGAGGTACCTGAAGGGTACAATTGATTATGGGCTCAAGTATGATGCGAATCAAAAGTTTAACCTACAGGGTTATGTTGATTCAGATTGGGCAGGCTGTGCTGCAGATAGGAAGAGCACTTCTGGGTGCTGCTTCAGTATGGGATCAGGTGTGATCTCTTGGTTTAGTAGGAAACAGTCTTGCGTAGCACTGAGTACAGCCGAAGCAGAGTATGTTGCAGCTTGTTCGGCTAGTTGTGAGGCAATATTGCTGAGGAAGCTACTATCTGAGTTATTTGATCTCCCATTGGAGGCTACTAGTATCTTGTGCGACAACCAGAGCTGTGTGAAGCTGTCTAAGAACACGGTGTTCCACAACAGGTCGAAACACATTGAGATCAAATATCACTATATCAAGGATATGGTGCAGAAAGGAGCAGTGAAGATCCTATATGTTGCGACGGATGAGCAGGTTGCAGATGTGTTGACGAAGCCAGTAGACAGAATGAAGTTTGAGTACTTCAGAGAGAGGCTTGGTGTTCTCCAGATTGATGACACTTTGAGGAAGAAGTGATGGACACATTTGCAGGAGCCATTCCAAGCATGGTGAGAGGAGGATCCTTCCATGGCTATGGATGTAAGCGTTTGATGATGAGCATCAGGATGATGCTCCACTTACTGTTATGTATATGCATCATGTTGGATGCTTGTTATGATCAGTTGGATCATGTATATGTATATGCATCATGTTGGATGCTTGTGATGATCAGTTGGATCATGTAGTTGTATATGTATCAGGTGGATACATTATATGATCAAGTAGATCATGGATGATGATATGTATCAGGTATGCATCAGGTGGATGCATTGTATGATCAGGATGATCATGGTTGATGAGCTTCAGGATGTTGCTTCAGATGATATGTATCAGATATGCATCAGGTGGATGCATTGTATGATCAGGATGATCATGGATGATGAGCTTCAGGATGTTTCTCTAGATGATATGCATCAGGATGATGCTATGATGATGATCAGGTTGATCATGTGATGATGTACATCAGGATGATGTATGGTGAGTATCAGGTTGATACTTCGTGGCCGTGGACAGGTTGTGCAAGGGTAGCATGTAATATGTCTTGGAGATTTGGATAGGTTGTGCTAGTCACGTAAAAGGCCTCAGATGCTATTTAGAGATCTTACTTGGCAAGACACTCTTTTAAGGTTTTGATAGACCACATGTAATACGTCCTGTAGATCTCGACAGGTTGTGCTAGTCACGTAAAAGGCCTCAGATGCTCTTTAGAGATCTTGCTTGGAAAGACACTCTTTTAAGGTTTTGTGGGGACCACATGTAATAAGTCTTGGAGATCTGGATAGGTTGTGCTAGTCACGTAAAAGGCCTCAAATGCTCTTTAGAGATCTTGCTTGGAAAGACACTCTTTTAAGGTTTTGTGGTAGGGGTAACATGTAATAAGTCCTGGAGATCCGGACAAGTTGTGCTAGACATGTAAAAGGCCTCGGATGCTCTTTAGAGATCTTGCTAGGAAAGACACTCCTTTAAGGTTTTGTGATAGTCACATGTAAAAGATCCTGGTAGATCCGATAGGTTGAGATGTGTGCTCATAAAATGCCTGGGATGCTCTTTCGAGGTTTTGTTGACACATGTAATTAGTCCTGAGGATTCCATAGTATGGCCAGTGATGATGAAGACCTATAGGTGGTGGGCCTACATCCAGTATGAAAAAGGACTGGCTCTATAGAACTTCCTATGATGAGTAGATCAGAGATTGATTGAGATAGCAGCAGCCATGACGATGACGATGATTCGATGACAATGATCCAGTGGCGATGATCCATAGAAGAAGACTTGTGCTAGCATATCTATGTCAAGAAATACCTTCCTAGTTAAGAGGGAGTGTTGATGTATATGTAACTTTGGAATGTATTTCACCTATGTATATTGTACTCCTATAGAGATGTTATTATTCATCTATACGGAAGTGTCATCATTTGTATTGACAAGTGTCGCAACTTGCAAGTGATGGTTTATTAGACCACCAAGTGTGGGATCGGCCCCGATTAGTATAACCATGGGTTATTAGACTGAGTTAGACAAGTTGGCCCTGCTAGGTTATTAGGCAGGTCAGGTCATGTATAAATAGAGTGCGGGAGGCACTCTATTTACTCATCTCATTATTCACTTCTACACTACTTGGAAAGTGGCGCACTAGTGGAGGAGGAGGTTCAGCTGCTAGGAGGACTATCTCTGTGTACTTTGGTTGTATCATTGCTCTTTCTATCTCTGAGGAAGTTGTGGGTTTTTTCACCTTTATGGTTTTCCCCAGTGAAACTCTGTGTGTCTATTGTCTCATGTGATTGCTTGGTGTGATTGATATGCATTGTTATACTTGATGTGTTGTACATGTTATTCTCTCAGTAAAGATCCTAGAGTATGTTGAATTAATCTTCAAAAATTAACAAACCAATGCCAAGCATCCACCCAAGATGAGAGATTGATATTGCTAACCAATGCCAAGGAGACCTATTGCCCGTCTACCTATGTGAGAACACTTTTGGAGTAATCCCAAAAAGCTAACACATAGTTTTCCCTAAAATGAATAATTATATCTAGAAACTAGGTGGTCATGTGTATTACTCACTCATTATCCTTGCCAAAAATTTTAGGTGCATGCAGTTAATACACATGAAATTTATAACATCAAGTCCATAAAAGAAAAATGACTATGGAGTAACATAATTCTCTACAAGACTTATTTTTTATTCAAAGAAATTCTCAATGTAGATATGAGTTTTGATTGCTTGAAGTTAAATGAACAAAAAACTTTACAAATTTATTCGTCAACAAGCAAATGTATTACCCATTTTCGTGTTTGCACCCTTATACCAACGGAGACAACCACATGAAAGTGGTGTCTTCCAATAACATAATGGCTGATTGGTTGGGGGGTATGTATGCTTTCTTGGTATACAATGTTAAACAGTTAGAAACCCATATAATATGGCACCTTATAATAGCTTAGAACGCTTTAACTTACACCAAATTTGGCCATCTTTTTCCCATTTTGTTCCAAATTTCATGCAATTTCATACATGGAGGGAAAGTGGGCCCATGCAAAAAAAATTCCAAAATTGGGCTAGATTAGGTCAATTTTGCAAAAAACACACCATGTTTTTTTAATTTCAAGCATGCAATGAGGTGGAATAGCATTGGGTATGACTCCCACTCCCTACCATGCATGTTTGAAATTGTAAAGGATTTAGACAAATTTGTAACATTTTGTTAGTGATTTTAGCTATGGGGAGAGGGTTTAAATGATAAGAATCAACCTTGGTGGAGGGGGAGGATTCTAGACATCATTTCCCCTCTCTCCATGTAAGAAAACTCACAAAAATTGGCGAATTTTTCTCTCCATCCATGCTTGATTTTTTTTAAAATAGGATAACAAGGTGAAATGTCACCAAATTTAGACCAATTTTAGGTAGTTTTGAGTGGTTTTGCACATCAACACGGATAGGGTGATGTTGTATCATGAATCGTCTTACACTACCCAAGACCATTTTCTTACCATTGTTATGGTGTTCTGCAACATGGAAATCCTGAATTTGTTTGGTTGTGATGGTAGGGTCCAGGCCCATTCTCTATCAAACGGGCGATGGATGGGTTCAGGGATGGCATTTGACCGGAAAAAATTCCTGTCATGGGTCATTTTGCCCCTCAAATACGACCTATATTTCATATAAACCCTCAGAAAAAGTGAAGTAAATAGTGAAACGTCTGTGTTTAGTGTGGAAACAGTCAAAACCATGGGATTTATCCCAAATTCCTACATTGCCAGGGTTGATGGGCTTAACGAAATCATTGGGCCCTTTGTTATCCTCTGGAATGTTGTCGGATTGCCTCGCCTAGGAACAATGATATCCTCTGGATTGGTATCCACTGCTCCTCGATTTACCACTGCTCTGCTCATCAAATTACCAGTGCTCTGATGCTACTAATGAACTAGTGAACAGGAGTGAACTTGTTCTTTGTTGTTTTGCTTTGGATGCTGCTAATGAGCTAGTGCGTGGGACTCTGGAGTCTTTTCCCTCTATGTTTTTTTGTTTTTTTATTTGCATATTTTATATTTGTGTTTTGTTTTGTTTTTTATTTGCATATTTTATATTTTTGTTTTGTTTTGTTTTTTTATTTGCATATTTATTTTTTGTTTAGTTTTTTTTTTTTTTTTTTATTTGCATATTTTATATTTTGTTCCATTTTAAATTAATTTTAGTTAAACAACTCTATGTTTTTAATTTAATGTAATTTAATTTAACTAGGATTTTGTCATAATTTGTATTGGTTGCATTGCTTATAGTGAGATCCTATGCATAAGTTCTGTAATATCCCTTTTTCAAATTTTATTAAAATGCCCAATTTTCCACTATTTTTCCCAATTTCGACCTTTGACTAGTTTTACTGTTTTGACCTCCAAATCAACCCAAATGCTCCCAAATTTTCTGTAGGAGTGTATGAATGGTATTTAGACTTGAATATAAGGTTCAGGGATGTTTTATGGCCCTCCAAATACTGCTGCAAACTTGATTTGTATTCTGATCAATATATGTAATTTTGACTAGTAATTTGTGCATCAAATCCCCCTCGGGTAACACTGCAAATGGCCTTCCAAATGCCTCCAAACTCCCACAAATTTATGAAAAGAGGTATATAATGTGTTAAGTATGTTATTAAGGTCTCATATGCACCATTAATTGATTTTTAATACTGTTATAACTCTCTCACATTCAACAGCAAAAACCCCCAATTCGACCCTTGGGGAAATAGCACTATTTCACCTCCCAATACAACTAAACTGAGTAAAAATGCTTCAAATGCTCAAGTAAAGTACATGAAAATTGTAGAAGACATCCATGGAAGTATATTTATCACAAATATATCAGAGAATCATCCATCCATTCTAAATAATCAACATTATAGTGTCATACATCAATGCATTGGGGAAATGGACATTGTTTGCTCATTAATCAATACTTTTGCATACAACCAGTGGGTATTTCGACCTGAGACTTTCTGAATATGAATAAAAGAGGATATGAATCTATTACAATCATAAATATATAATGAGAATCTCTCTCAAGAAGCACAAGTGCTCACCAAAAACGCCCTCCCTCAAGGAGCACGAATATGCCTTCAAAACTAGAAACGGTGGAGAGAAAGTGCTGCACTAAACCAAACCATGAAACTTCCTGTAGCTACTACTTGCAAATACAAACTCCATTAAAGCACCATGAAATACCTGAGTGGCCTCTCCAAACACCAACTTGGATGGGAATCTTTCACCCTCAAAATTGGCTAAGGCAAGAAACTAGTCATCCACTAGCTCTCTCTTCACAAATGCAATTTTTCTCAAATCATCAAAATCCATTCTCATACTTGATTTCTACATTTTATAACCAAAATTAGCCTTCAAGGGGTCGAAATCCTCTCAATAGATTCAATAATTTTCCATTTAGAAAATATTCCTCATTTGCCACTTGTCTCCTAGTTCCAACCTTCCATCTTCTCCCAAATTTGAATTTGAGTATCTTTAGATTCCTCCAACTCCATGAGCGCCTTCTTGAGCCTATTTTGGGGGCTGACATGTCATAATGGTCAGGTGTAAGAAGTCAGGTCTGAATTTTGTCATAAAATGTCATAGATGCTTAATTATTGTTGTCATAAAACTAGGGAATCTAGCCCATGTGTCCACTAGTCTCCAATTTGACTCTTCCTCTCCCATGGAGGTTACTATTCCTTCCCATTTCGACCTAATATGCTCAATTCCATGTGTTATGACTTACCAACTCACCCAAGAGTGTTCACCTTCCCATGAATTCAAATTGGCAAGAGAGAGCTGCCATGTGTCATTGAAAAATCAAGCTAGTGTGGGTCCCACCACCTCCATATGTTTCCAAAACCACTTGCCACCTAGAATTTCTCTTGAATTTATTTATTCATCATATTTATTAAATTCTTGAACCCTTCTAATGTCTAAATATCATTTATTAGTTTCCTTATTACCATCCCACATGTGCCCATCCAACCTAGGAAACTAGTAGGATTGATGGGATTGTCTTACTATGCACGTATTTGAATGGGGACATTACAGTCCTCCCCACCCAAGATTGCTTGTCCTCAAGCAATTTCAAATTTGGATGCTGCAAAATCTTCTCCTCTTCCCATGTGGCATCTTCATTTGGTAAGTCCTTCCATTGCACTAAATATTCTTTGATGATTCTACTCCTCAACCTTCTTTCCCGTGTCTTCAAAATCTTTTCCGGAACAAGTGTGAGCTGACCTTCATCATCCAAAGGAGGAAGTATTTCTGAAGTGATGATTTGCTGACCAAGAGATTTCTTAAGACAAGAAACATGAAATACATTGTGGATTTTACTCCCTTCCGGAAGTTCTAGTTCATATGCTACTTCTCCAACCTTCTGCACTACCTTGTATGGCCCATAGTACCTTGGTTTTAATTTTTCTGCTCCATTCTTTTTGAGAGATGTTTGTTTATAGGGCTGCAACCTTAAATATACTAAATCATTGACTTGAAAGGTTCTCTCTTCTCTATGTCTGTCAGCATATTGTTTTTGCTGATTTTGAGCAACCTACAAATTGTCTTTCAAGAGCTTTAAAATTTCTTGGCTCTCTTCCACCCAATATTTAGCCTTTGGGGCTCTACTATCACCAAATATAATGTCAGCAAATGTAAGTGCATCATAACCATATAATTCTTTGAAAGGAGACATTCCTATTGACATATGATAAGTGGTGTTGTAGCAAAACTCACCCAAGTGTAGCCATTTTGCCCATGCTTTTTGCTGCCCTCCCACATAGTTTCTTAGGTATCCTTCCAACCATTGGTTTACCCTCTCTGTTTGTCCATCAGTTTGTGGATGATAGCTGGTACTTGGAGTCAATTGAGTGCCTACCAATCTAAAAAGTTCTTGCCAAAAAGCACCCATGAATCTACTATCTCTATCACTGACAATGCTCTTGGGGAGCCCATGCAATCTGAAGATTTCTTTGAAAAAAATATCAGCCACTTGTGCAGCACTAAAAGATGATGTAACAGCAAAGAAATGAGCAAATTTTGTCAACCTATCAACTACCACATAGATGCAATCCTTACCTAAGGATTTAGGCAATCCGGTGATGAAATCCATGGAAATACTGTCCCATTTTTGCTCCAGAATGGGCAATGGTTGTAATAGGCCGGATGGACATGTAAGTTCTGATTAGTTTTGTTGACATGCTTTACATTCATTCACATACTTCTGAACATCTTCCTTCAGCCCCTTCCAAAAAAATCTTTGCCTCAACTATCTATAAGTTTTGAAGATCCCCGGATGGCCCGCTAGTGGGGAATCATGTGCTTCTTGCAAAATTCGGTACTTGAGCTTGGAGTTATAAACTAAATAAATTCTTCCCTTATAATATATCAGCCCATTCAAAATCCTATAATTATCATCCCCTTTGATTCCATCCAACACATCACAAGCAAATTTGTCTTTGGCATATTCAACTAGTAGCATGTTTTTCCAATCCTTGGCAATATCCATGAGAGAAAAGGAAGGCCTTCTTGACAAAGCATCTGCTACTATATTATTCTTTCCTTTGACATATTCAATATAAAAATCATAAGCTTGAATCTTGATTACCCACTTTTGTTGCCTTTCATTTAGATCTTTTTGGGTGAGAAAGTGTCTTAGACTATTATGGTCAGTTTTCACCACAAACTTGCTGCCCACCAAGTATTGTCTGAATTTGGCCAATGCATGCATAATGGCCAGCATTTCTTTATCATAGATGGAGTAAAGTTTTTCATGAGGCTGCAAATTTCTGCTCTCAAAGGCTATGGGGTGTTGGCCTTGCTTTAGGACAGCCCCTATTCCTCCACCTGAAGCATCACATTCCACAACAAAAGGTTTAGTAAAATCAGGAAGTGCAAGTATGGGACAACTACTCATTACCTCTTTCATTTTTTGGAATGCTTTTTCAGCCTCTTCATCCCACTTGAAAGTATCCTTCTTAGTCAAATCAGTGAGTGGAGAAGTCAACTTGGAGAACCCTTTAACAAATTTTCTGTAGTAGGTGCATATGCCAATAAAGCCTCTCAATTCGGTAATATTTTTTGGTGATGGCCATTCCAAGATAGCCCTGATTTTTTCCATGTGTACCTTCACTCCTTCTTTCCCAATAATGTGCCCAAGATACAGTAGTTCTTTCATCCCAAACTCACATTTTGATAATTTAACAAATAAGGACTCTTCTTGCAAGATTTTCAACACAATCTCTAACTGTTGCAAATGCTCTTCCCATGTTTTACTGTAAATGAGAATATCATCAAAGAAAACCAAAACAAACCTTCTTAGTTGCTTGCAAAATATCCTATTCATACATGCTTGAAAGGTGGCTGGAACATTAGTTAACCCAAAAGGCATGACAAGAAATTCAAAGTGGCCAAAATGACATTGAAAAGCGGTCTTTTGCACATCTTCATCTTTCATTCGAATTTGGAGATACCCTGATCTAAGGTCAATTTTTCAGAAGTATTTGGCCCCATGTAGCTCATCCATGAGCTCATCAATCCTAGGAATAGGATACCTATTCTTGATAGTCTTTTTGTTCAAGGCTCTAAAATCTATGCACATTCTCAATGTTCCATCTTTTTTCTTCACTAGCACTACTGAAGAAGCATAAGGGCTAGAGCTTGGTCTAATGAGCCCCAACTCTAGGAGTTTTTGGATAGATTTTTCAATCTCATCTCTAAACCTTTTAGGATGTCTATAAGGTGGTATCTGAATGGGTGAAGTACCCTCCTCCAAAACAATACTGTGCTCAACCCCCCTATCTGGTGGCCTACCATGTGGAAGGTCTCTAAAAACCTTTTCATATTTTTGCAAAAGTCTCTCTATCTCCTTTGGGTGTTTGACAATATTTATAGTTGGCTTGGGAGATGTAATATGACATTCAGCAGCCCATTCTATATCCCCATGCCTCAATATAGATCTCATGCTATTGCAAGTCACTACTTGATTTGGATAAGTGTGTTGCCCTCTCACAACTCTTTGTACTCCTTTTGAATCTTGGAATTTCATTTCGGGAATTTGATAATTTACTGTATGCTCTCCTATTGAATACAACCATTTCACTCCCAAAACCACATTAGTATCAGCAACATCAACCACATAAAAACTATCAACAAAAGTATAGTTACCTACGGTGACTTGCAGCTTTGGAACCCATGTTTTGCATTGCATTGTGTTGTGACCGGGAATGACAACTGTGAAGCCATCAAATGGTTCAATAGGTATCTTTCTTTTCTCTACCATCTCTGCATCAATGAAGTTATGATTGGATCCTCCATCTACCAAAACTGAAGTTCTTTGTCCTTGTACCACACCTTTGCATCGGATAGTATGATAGCGAGGTACTGCTGAAAGCACTGCCATTCTTGCTTTGTCCGGTGAAGGCTGATTTTCTTCTTGTCTTTCCTCTTCTACTACTGTCTCATATGCCTCTTCTTGATCTGAAATATGTCCATTTTCATCCATGCCCCCATCATACCCCTCATTATCAGAAAATACTTCTATGTATTGAGCCTTTCCTTTGGTACATTTGTGCCTCGGTGTCCATGGTTGGAAGCATGTGAAGCATAGTTTCTTTTTTCTAAGTTCATCCCTATTTAGTCCCTCTTTTTTTATTCCTCTCAAAGGACTCTCTTTTCCAATGTTTCTTATCATATCCATCCCTTTGCCAAGGTTTATTTTCAAATTTATAGCTAGGCTTAGGAGGAAATCTCGTTCTAGGAAGCACATTTTGGAGATCCCTAGTCAAGCTCATTGCATCTTTTAATGTAGTTGGCTTGTGGGATTTGACCAAACCTCTTAAGGGTTCAGCCAAACCTTCAGTGAACAGCAATACTAATATTCCCATAGATACATCAGCCACCTTGACTGATAATTTTTGAAAGTCCAACATATATTCGGTAGGGGACCCAGTTTGCTTCAATTGAGCTAGTTCTTTGAAAGGCAATTCTGGATCTTTTTGTTCAAATCTTTCTAGTACCCTGTCAACAAATTCTCCATATGTTTTAACCTGATTATGACCCAAGGTTTTCATCCCATGAAACCACCATTCATTGGCATCTCCTTCTAAATGCAAAATGGCCATTTTTAATGCATCCTCTTCCAACATAGGATTCAGCTGAAAATATACATCCAATTTTTGCACCCAAGTGTTAGCAGAATTTTGAGAAGAACCATCAAAAGTAGGAAGTGACATTTTTCCAATAGCACTATTCAATTCTTTGTTTTGGAATGGACTCCTATTGTCTCCCTTCATTTTAATCTTTTGCATAGCATCAATGTAGTCACTGAGTGGTACACCTCTTTTACACTCTTCATTCAAATCATTCCAATCATTTACTAGTTTCTTGTGATCCAATTCAAGATTGGGCTCTTCTTTGGGTGTGAGAAATTTAGGTGCAGTATGCCTTTGTGTGCTTTGAAATTCATCAGGTCTATTATGAGGTCCTGTACTTGAGAAAATATGCTCATTCCCTTTCATCTTTTCCCCTGAGTGTGAACCACTATTATCACCTATCATCCCTTTGCCTGAAAGTTGGCTACCCAACAATTCGAAACCTTTCATCATTTGTTTATTCATATCTAACATAACCATGGTAAGTCCTTCAAAACATGGTTTTAAGGCTTCAATAAATTCCTCCTTATGTCATAATTTTTCCTCCTCCTCTCTACCCATTGTTTTAGAAAAAACTCTTTTTCTGCTACTATCTCTTCTTCAACCAAAACTTCTTCAACTACTGATTCAAAGGGTGGTGTTTTATTTGTTTGGCTTATTGTTAATACTATCAGGTGTCAATACCATGCTCTGATACCACTTGTAATATCCCTTTTTCAAATTTTATTAAAATGCGTAATTTTCCACTATTTTTCCCAATTTCGACCTTTGACTAGTTTTACTGTTCTGACCTCCAAATCAACCCAAATGCTCCCAAATATTCTGTAGGAGTGTATGAATGATATTTAGACTTGAATATAAGGTTCATGGATGTTTTATGGCCCTCCAAATACTGCTGCAAACTTGATTTGTATTCTGATCAATATATGTAATTTTGACTAGTAATTTGTGCATCAAATCCCCCTCGGGTAACACTGCAAATGGCCTTCCAAATGCCTCCAAACTCCCACAAATTTATGAACAGAGGTATATAATGTGTTAAGTATGTTATTAAGGTCTCATATGCACCATTAATTTATTTTTAGTACTGTTCTAACTCTCTCACATTCAACAGCAAAAACCCCCAATTCGACCCTTGGGGAAATGGCACTATTTCACCTCCCAATACAACTAAACTGAGTAAAAATGCTTCAAATGCTCAAGTACAGTACATGAAACTTGTAGAATACATCCATGGCAGTATATTTATCACAAATATATCAGAGAATCATCCATCCATTCGAAATAATCAACATTATAGTGTCATACATCAATGCACAGGGGAAATGGACATTGTTTGCTCATTAATCAATAGTTTTGCATACAACCAGTGGGTATTTCGACCTGAGACTTTCTGAATATGAATAATAGAGGATATGAAGCTATTAAAATCATAAATATATAATGAGAATCTCTCTCAAGAAGCACAAGTGCTCACCAAAAACGCCCTCCCTCAAGGAGCACGAATATGCCTTCAAAACTAGAAACGGTGGAGAGAAAGTGATGCACTAAACCAAACCATGAAACTTCCTGTAGCTGCTATCTGAAAATACAAACTCCATTAAAGCACCATGAAAGACCTGAGTTGCCTCTCCAAACACCAACTTGGATGGGAATCTTTCACCCTCGAAATTGGCTAAGGCAAGAAACTAGTCATCCACTAGCTCTCTCTTCACAAACGCAATTTTTCTCAAATCATCAAAAGCCATTCTCATACTTGATTTCTACATTTTATGACCAACATTAGCCTTCAAGGGGTCGAAATCCTCTCAATAGATTCAATAATTTTCCATTTAGAAAATATTCCTCATTTGCCACTTGTCTCCTAGTTCCAACCTTCCATCTTCTCCCAAATTCGAATTTGAGTCTCTTTAGATTCCTCCAACTCAATGAGTGCCTTATTGAGCCTATTTTTGGGGATGACATGTAATAATGGTCAGGTGTAAGAAGTCAGGTCTGAATTTTGTCATAAAATGTCATAGATGCTTCATTATTGTTGTCATAAAACTAGGGAATCTAGCCCATGTGTCCACTAGTCTCCAATTTGACTCTTCCTCTCCCATGGAGGTTACTATTCCTTCCCATTTCGACCTAATATTCTCAATGCCATGTGTTATGACTTACCAACTCACCCAAGAGTGTTCACCTTCCCATGAATTCGAATTGGCAAGAGAGATCTGCCATGTGTCATTGAAAAATCAAGCTAGTGTGGGTCCCACCACCTCCATATGTCTCCAAAACCACTTGCCACCTAGAATTTCTCTTGAATTTATTTATTCATCATATTTATTAAATGCTTGAACCCTTCTAATGTCTAAATATAATTTATTAGTTTCCTTATTACCATCCCACATGTGCCCATCCAACCTAGGAAACTAGTAGGATTGATGGGATTGTCTTACTATGCACTTATTTGAATGGGGACATTACAAGTTCCTTCAAGGAAGAATATGATGATGATGACAATGATCACGATGATGATGATCATGATCATGATGCTGCTACTGATGATGATGATGAAGACTGTAGCTGGGGTTTTCACCCCTGCTTATGCAAAATGGCACCTACTAAGGGAAAGGACCCTTAGTAGCAGGTCGAAGGGAAGTGATAAGAAACTAAACTAATCATAAAAAACAATAAACCATTCAATCTAGCATGTGCATGAAATTTAAAAATAGCTGAAAGAAATACAAATTGATTGTCGAAACAAAATAACAAAGAATCTTTAATTTTTGTATTATGGGCAAGTAAGGGCTTGCAAAAGATTTACCTCAGAGATGAGGCTGGCGGAGTCCTGGTAGTGTGTTTCGGAGCTCCTTTGGTTCCGTACTCTCCTCTTTAATGCTTTGGTGGTGGATAAAGTTTTTATCTCAAGGGAGGCCAAAAAGATCAAAGATGGATGGCTTAAGGCTTTGGAAAAAATTTAGCAGCATAAGGGTAGAGTGATTGAGGGATATGTAAATGAGGGGCCTCCATCCCTTTTTATAAACTTTGATTAGGGTTTTAGGGACATTTTAGGGTTTTTTCCCTATTTTTTTTTTCTTTTCAGTTTTATTCCCTATTATTTTGATTTCGACCCTCTTTTGGGGTTTTAGTATGTTTTTGAGGAAAGTTTGGGTATTTTGGGGGTTTTGGAGGCTAGGTTGGTAGGAAATTTGGTCAACAGAAGTGTATGTCCAAAGGGATGAGCTGTTGAGCACTTTTTTGGTGTTAACAGATTTCCCCCTGATGTGTGAGGGAAGGAGCTCATCGTATGGTCGATGGACATCATAAGTACCATGGTTTTCTTGGGTGATAAGCATTGGGATGGAGGAGAGCACGAACTTGTTGGAGGTCGGAACATGAGGTCTGTACTGACTGCCAAGAACTAAAAAATACATGTCTCACTGAGGAGTATCTCAACATATGGACGAGGAGGGCATACCCATGCTCGTTGTCAAAATATAATAATGAGGTTCAAGAAGGGGGACCGAAGCAATACATGAAAAAACTGTCATGTACATCATATTGGTCCAGAAAGGACACAAATATGGGACATACCCATGGTCTGACCATGGTTTATTGTGAAGAACTGATACAATGAAAAATAGTCGTCACTCTAATTGTGGTACCGGAATGACTAATAATAATGCTGGATCTGAAGGTGTCCAACAACTGTAAGTCAAGGAAGCGTGCAACTGGGATGCTTCCATAAAATTGTCGCCAAGTGCAGCCCAGATATTGACAGGAACATGTGATTGGTTGTTTCCTCACGTAGACTCACAAATGTGCTAAAGTTAGGTGACATCTGGGGTCTTCAACTAATAACGGAAACAACCGATACCCTGTACGAATCTCAACGATGAGACCAAGGTGTTAACGTTGAGCATGTGAGAAACAATCATTTGGAGAGGCACTAAGGGCTCTTTTCTAAATGATCCATAGGCACTCACCGCTGGTGGTGATGAGTCCAAGGCACAAGGACCTCTGGAATAGATTGGTTGGCGTCGATAGAGGGATACTTTGCAACTACCAAGGCAGTGATGTTTCCTTGATAGGAGCGTGAGGTGTACAACCGAAGTGTGATAGTACTAATGGTGGGACTGACATATTGTGGGGATGGGGAATAACTAAGGTGATAGAGTGGGTGGACTCAAAATTTCTATGTTTAGAGCATGATGACATGGATGACCTGGCAGCATATGAAACTAACTTTGGGTACGGGGATCATAGATTAAGGGATCAGGGATAAGTACTACAGTGGGAAAGACTCAGGGGGACAAACTTATGGATCATATCAGGAGACTCTCAAGGTGACATATTGCAGAATACTCTGAACAAAGGCAACCAATTTGGGGAAGTTGCCATAATAGTGCGATTATATAAGCTTTGGTGTGGCACCAAGAGGCACCGTTAGGGCCTTCTTCATGGTTTAAGGAGCTCGAAGAAGGGATAAAAGTGTGCTCAAAATGGTACTGCCGTGTGGATTTTTGCGAGCCCAGGACAGTTAATGCTCGTAAGTGCTTTCAATTTTAAGGAGTCTAAAAGTGATAAGAAGACTATGAAATGGTGAAAAAGTATCGTCTTGTGGATTTGTATGGGCCCAGGACGGTGATTACTCGTGGTTGCTTTCACTTTTAGAGAGTCTAAAAGCAGTAAGAGGACTCCAAGGGGGTTCTTTTTTGTGTGTTAGTCTCCAAAGCCTGAAAAAACGTAAAAGGATGCAGTGAAGAACTCTTTTAGCCGATGTGACTAGAGTATTCCTTTTTCGTAATTAATCTACAAGGTCCGAAAAAGGGGTAAACTTATACTAGGTAGACACCCTTTCAAATACTTTTAGTGAGCATGAAAGGAAGCAAGATTGCTCGGCGATCTTTTCATTGTTTTACGAGTCAGAAAAGAGCTTAACAAAAACTCCCTAAGTGCCTTTTTCATAAAAGAATTGATCGGCCCGAAAAAAAGGGGTAAAATTATACCAAACAAAAGTAATGGTGAGGCAAGGAGGAAGTGTTCAGTCAAAGGACGAGGGGGGGGACACTGATGGGGCCTCCTTGTGGGTTGATGAATGATAGCAAAACAACAACATAATTTCAGTATGGATGGAGCGGAGGGCTCATGGATAAGTTGTGATGCGCAAACTCGTAAAAGCTCAACAGCAGTCAATGTGGCACGCAAACTGAGGCGATAAGGTGTAGGGATACAATGTCAAAAAAATTTCTAGTGAGGGAGAGAAATGATCTCAAGCTTCATCATGAGCGCGGAAAACTGAATCCGATTATATAAAGAATGTCAGAAACAGACAATGACCGAAGTGGCACAAAAACCGAGGCGACGAGGAGCGTGTAAAAAAAATGCTCGAAAAAGATAGAGGTGAGAGCGAGAAATGATCTCAAGCTTCATCATGAGTGCGAAAAACTAAATCCAGTGATATAAAGAATGTCAGAAATAGACAACAGCCGAAGTGGCATGCAAACCGAGGCGACGAGGGGCGTGTAAAAAATGCCCAAAAAAGATAGAGGTGAGAGCGAGAAATGATCTCAAGCATCATCATAAGCACATAAAACTGAATTCGATGATATAAAGAACGTCGAAAACGGTTGACGACCGATGTGGCACGTGTTAACACCTAAAAAGTGCTCACTAGCTCATTCCCTTATTGACATGACCCATTTGTCCACTTTTTCCACCATTTGAGCCTCTAAAACCTTCAAAAGGTCACCAAAAAGACCATAATACACCTTTTTCCCCTCAAAAAATGTATTTTTCCTCAAAAAAACACAAAAAACCCTAAAAAAATGGTCCAAACTTCCCAAAAATCAATTAAAAGGGAATAATATTAAAAAAATATTCAAAAAAGGAAAAAGAGGGAAAAAGAGACCTAAACCATTTTGGTCAATACCATTGGTTTCCTTAAACCATAATGGTATTTCCCATCACCAAAAAACTATAAAACGGTGATAGGGGCTCCTCACTATTCATCCACATTCATCCTATCCTTATGCTGCCAAATTCACTCTTGAGAGCCCTAGCCTCACTTTTGAATATGAAGATCCCTCATTAGAGCATTGGATAAGAAGAGACCATTGGACCATTGGAGCATCTCAACCTTGGAGCTGCTCAAACTCACCATCCTCACCATTTGAGGTAATACAAAAGATCAAATTTCTTATTTCTTGTTTTTTTCATAGATCTCATTGTTTATTGTTCTTAAATCTAGTTTTTATTTCTTTGCACATGTTAGATCAAATTTACTGTTATTTACATTTGTTTTTACTTTTACATTGAGATTGCTGCTACAAGTTAGCAAGTGCTCTTTAGCACATGCTTGGTTGAAAAACCAAGTAATAGTTTTTGGCGACTCCACTGGTTTTTGAACTTTCAATCTTTGATTTAGATCTATATTTTAGTTGTTATTTCCCTTTCATGTTGTAGATCTACCATACTAGTTAGCCCCTTGGTTGCTGACCTAGCTATTGGCCTTTTCTACAACCTAAACAGCCTGAAATTTCAATTTTTAGGTTCGTTTTTCGACGACTTTTTTCTGTCCATACATCGTGGCTTTCTGCACCCACAGTCGCACTGCACATCGTGGATTTTAGCCTGTTTTCCATGCTGCACATCGCGGTTTTTAGCTTTTTTCCCATGCTGCACATCGCGGCTGTTAGCCTCGTTCCGCGCTGCACATTGTGGGTTTCATCCCAATAACCATGCTGCACATCGTGGGTTTTGTCCATATTTCTGCGGGGCACATCGCGGGTTTTTCCCATATTGTCATGATCCACATCGTAGATTTTAGCTCGACAACCGCAATATAGCCTGTTTTGTTCGACCCATTTTTCTTGAGTTTTTGATCATTTCGGCTCATTTTTTCCAACAATCTTTCCTGCATTTTTCAGACAGCCCACTGTTTCATTTTTGCAGCATTTAAAACTCATATTTATTTCCTATTTTATGCTTTGCTACATCATTTTTAAAAAAAAATTCAGTTCAGTGAAAGAAAAAGAGTGAAGCATTTTGTAGTTAGAAATTCCATATTTTTCAAATTAGAACCATAAATTTTAATTCATTTTATATTTCACCCAAGTGAGTTTATTTTCATTCTATTTGATTTACTATAATTAAAAAAAAGGCATTTATATTTACATTGCTTTCTATTTTGCAAGTTAAAATCCTTATTTTAATTTGTAAATTTTTCTCCCAAGCGAGGCATCTTTGTTTTAAGTACATAACCACACCATCACACAATCTGTCACAATAAATCCAAGTGAGCCTTAAAATTCTCTTAACTCAACCAACATTCTAACCCCATTTGGGGAACACAAAAAAGAATATTGTAGTTAGGTAGGACTGAGGGGATAAGTATCCAAATAACACCCCTCACTCACTTACATGTTGAGACATAGTGGTTGACATTTAGGGTACCAAAATCCCTTATTATTTGTTGACACGGTTTAAAACCAATTCATCGGGAAGGCCTCTCCCTTAGGAGGGTTGAAGTAGCCAAACTGGTTCCGAAGGCCTAAGTGGAATACGACAATCCATTCAGTCACCGAAGGACACCTACTCATTGTTCTCGTTGTACCACCCTTATGGGAGTACAACGGTTATAGAACAAGAGTTGCGGATTCACCCAACAGGACGTGTCATGAATGGGATATCTTAGTGACCTATCTTTTAGGATTGTCTACCTGGTATCCCTCCTGGTAGGGGGATATCTAGCCTTTGATTCTACACCTCATATTGTCTAACTTGGATTTCATCACCTTGCAGAGGATATGTCTTGTTGAGTCATAATACTTTTTAGTTAGGTGTTTGCATTCTCCATTACCTCCCTTTGGTCAGTAAGTACACCCTTTTTCTATTTTTAGGAGCCGTTTGCATGTTGGTTTTTTGACAACATTTTTTTATTACTCCACTTACTATAACACAACTATTATAGTAAGTGTTTTTGAGGTTGGTTGTTGGCCTGAGTGCCATTATTTTTTACGCTCCCCTCTTGCACACATGGTTGCATTAGGGATTTCGAGCTTTCCACTCACCACCAACTAGTAGTTTTAATTAACAATTGTCACCATTGAGTCCCCGAGACGTTCTCAACGTTTCCGGGGTGAACCCCCACAATACGGTTCACTTGACACCACTCACCATAGATGGAGATCATTGTCACTCGACTCTACATGTCATCGATGTAGAGCCCCATCATCTGATTCTGATGCACCTCATTTCACATCTGACTCTGAGGAATAATCTGAACATCATATATACACAGCACCCACTATCCCCATGGCTAGTTCGCATTTTGACTCTTTCTTCACAGGGATTATTGGTGCAACATCAACCACCCCTACCACCACAATGGCCACCACAGTATCCACTACTACAACAAATCCCTTAGGTATTCCTAACATGGGACCCCTTCCCAATACAGGACCCACACCTAACCTAGGCATGCCCACAATAGGAACTATACCTACTATCCCTGCTACCACTCAGATCCCAACACCGATTGGACATCTTCCCAACCCATCTGTAACTCAGGTTGCACTTGGTGGCACGGGCCCCTCCCACACACCTTTGGGTGGAGGGTACATACCTCCCATAACTAATATCCCCCTAAGGGGCAGTGGCCCAATACATAATGCTACCACTAGCACTTATGCCCCCATGACAAAGTCATACCCCTCTGCAAGTTTTCCATTTATGGTTAGCCTTAACCTACTAGAATTGGCAAGGCTAACAAATGATCCCATTAGACATGACCCTAATTGGCCCCCCATGCCCACAAAGCTCCCTTCAGACATCCCAAAGTTTGAAGGGAAGGTTGGGGAAGACCCCCAAAACCATATCATGTCGTTTCACCTATGGTGTTCCTCAAACTCCATAGTCGATGATTCTATTCGACTCTGACTTTTACAAAGAACTTTCACTGGCTCGGCAACCAAATGGTATATTGAGTATCCACATGGGACACACCTAACATTTACATCCCTCACCTCAAATTTCCTACAGTTCTTTCAACTACCCATATGCTATGATGCAGGAGTAGAAATCCTACTGTCTTGTAGACAAAATACGGCCACCCATATCACAGATCATATCCATGAGTGGTGTAAACACCGTAGTCTCTACAAGATCAAGCTAGACGATCGTATCTTCCTGCATTGGTTCCTGAAATCACTCCTTCCTCTCATAGCCAAGGATGTAGCTTCTCAACGACCCCAGTCAGAAGAAGAAGCCATTTTAAAAGCTCAACAGTTCTACCTGATATATGCCTAGTATGGATATTTATACACAATATTACCTGATGCCCTGTGCAGCGATCCATCCCGGAATGATGCATCAGGGGGATCCCATGCCACCGACGGTATCATTGGCTAGGTTATGGCACAAAACAAACCTTTTACGATGATGAGTACAAACAACACCCTAGACCTTTCTAGGGCTACATCTCATTCTGGAGCTACAACTTCATATGCTCCAGTGATGCACACCCACCACACTCATGGACCTTCATGTCCACCGCAGTGTTATGGGAAAGTACCATTAGCTTATGCACCACCTCCATATTATAACTAGTAGGTCAATCAGACTCTGGTTCACCCACAGGCCCAATCAACTTATTACCCTCAACAGGCAGCACCTCCTGCTCCAACACTTCCAATAGCTCAAAGTTACCAACAACCGTAGCAAGCACCACGTCCACCTCAGAACCCCCCTGCTTACTATCCACCGCAGCTCGTTCCAACAACTGCAAAACCTCAAAACCCACCTACTTCCCAAGGGCATGTATATGCATAGCAAAACCAACCTCAAAACTAGAACAACCAGCGTAACCAAGGAGGTCAACAGAATCGTGGAAGAGGACGCAACCGCGGAAATAACCAACACCAAAACCAAGAAGGACAACCACCTAATCTTCCCAATAATAATAATGCTGCTCCTGCAAATCAAAACCGTGATCATCCACCAAAATAAAGAAAAAATCCTAAGTTCAGAACAAACCACCCGTGTTCCATCTGCAGGGTATATGGCCACTACACACTTAATTTCCCCCATTTGGACATAGCACATCAACTCTAGACCGATGATGCCCAACGATAAGGACATGCTGTACAACTAGCATCACCTCCTCAGTGGCAACCCATGATATTGCAAAATACTCTACCCAACCAAGGAGTAGTAAACACCTGTCCAATGGATTCCCCCACAAGGACCTGCCGCACCACAATGGAAAATTACCTATGTGACAACTGATTACCAGCATACTAAGTCCAAAACTCACCATTTGCTAATGATGTCAACCTTCAAACTCACTGAAACCAATACAACTCAGCTCCTGAAACCACGCCCACTGATCCATCTTCGAGTACACTACCAACTGATAAGCCACTTCACATACCTAATATGCCCATGGACGGGGGTCCAAAAGCCCCTCGCTTCCTTTTAAAACGGATCAACAACAATCCTAATGCTCGTTCATCGATGCATCATCGATGAAGGTGCCTCCACCTGCGTTATGTCGACTTTTGTCTGGCAGTAACTTGGATCCCCAACACTTCAACCATCCACTACCGCATTACGAGCTTATGATGGTCGTGCAACTCAACCACACGATCTGTTATTTAATGTTCCTATACAGCTTGGGGGAAAATTGGTTCTCATAGATATAGAGGTCATCAACGCCCAACTTGATTACAATCTCCTTTTGGGACAAAGCTACATGTATAAAATGAAAGTTGTCGCTTCTTCAGTTTTTTGCCTCATGAGGTTTCCCCATGAAGGACGCGTAGTCAAAATTGACCAGATAACATACTATGATCCCAATTCCCCCACAGCACCTGAAAATGTTCTTCCTATGATTGAACAACCCGTTCAGAGTGCACTCACATCTTTCGTCTCCTCAATCGGACCTGGGATATATTCAGATACTTCCATGACCACCACTTTCCCATATATCCCACCCCCTTTGCAGATAACTAAAATATCTGATTTGTGCACCCTCTCGCACAATGAACAGTAGCATACTCAACAACCTCAACCACCGCCACAACCCCCAATAGTGCCTAGTCACATCAGAACAACACCAATTCACACTATCCCATTCTTGTTTCCATTTTCAGGAGTTGTCAACACGCCAGTAATGGCTACGCTAAACCTTATAGGGTTAACGTTAGGATTACCTATATGGTACCTACTTGCCCCAACCCCTCCCCCAACACCAACCATTGTTTTACAACCGGTACAACCCATCAATATTTCTAACCGTCCACCACCTGGCATACCAAACCCCCAAAACTGAACACCTCCAACAGGGGCCACTACATCAACCTCTAGTTATGTTCCCCCTCAATCTAGCTACAATGGGGGTAGAGGTCCACAGACCTACACCACTAGACCCACAACTTGCACCCCCCCAGCAACCCCCAAATTAGTGAAGAATCCCCCAACAATCCGCATACCCCCCAAGTGCTCCTTGTGCGATGATATAGGCCATGCTACCCATCTATGTCCATAATTACCAGCTCTTCAAGAGCACATGCAAATGTTGGACGACGATAATAACATTCTGGTTGTTAAACTTCAGCTACCCCCTCAGCCTCGCGACAAATCACTATGTACAAACCACCCTTGTGTGATCTGTGGTATCTATGACCATTATTCACATCACTGCCTCGATCTTCCAGATTATAGAGAAGCGCTGTACGAACTGAATAATGCCAACCTAGATATATCCCCCCGCTCATTGAGGAAATCTTCCCCTTCAGAAGAGATCAATACCATTTATATGATTTCAACTACCTATAAGCCTGAACCAATTGATTTGATGATGCACCACCTATGTAGTGATGAGGAAATCCCAGAAACACTTACTGCACCAGACTACACCTAGGATGATATGCACCATCGGTCATACTTCATCCCTGAGGCATCTACCTCCACCACGGCAAACCAACTGTCCGTCGAATCAAAATATTTTTTACCAACCAAGGTATATTGGTTCAAAGATCCAATCCCAGCACCAGAAGCCTTTGAAGAAGGTAACATGGCCAACATTTCATTGATCATAAAAATTGACATCTCCACCACCCTCAGAAAACTCGAGCTTATCTCTTTAGGTGCATCGTGCACTGAAAAGGAAATCCAAGCCTATAAGAAACTTTTCCAAGAATTTCGCGACATCTTTTCCTGGTCTTACACCGAGATGCCTAGTCTTGATGCTACCATTATAGAACATCACATAGACACTTGGCCCAACATATCCCCGGTCCACCAAAAACAACTCCCCATTCACCCATCCAAGCTTCCAGTCGTCAAAGCCGAAATTGAGAAACTTCGAACAACAAGTTTCATATATCCTATTGCTTATACCACCTGGGTTTCCAAACCAGTTTCGGTCAATAAGAAACTGGGCACCATTCGTGTCTGTACTGATTTTCGTGACCTCAATCTAGCTTGTCCCAAAGACAACTTCCCAACACCATTTATCAACCAACTAATCGATGCATGTGTGGGGCACGAGGTACTTTCTTTCATGGAGAGTTTCTCCGGGTATAACCAAATCCAAATTCGCAAAGAATATCAGTACAAGACAGCTTTCACTACCCCATTGGGCACCTTCGCCTATCACATCATGCCTTTTGGTCTCAATAACCCTGGAGCCACATTTCAGCGAGCCATGACTTATTGTTTTCATGACCTGATTAACATCATATTGGTTTATCTAGAAGACCTCACAGCTCGATCTAAGAAACGATCCGACCATTTAGACGACCTCCGACAAGTCTTCTTGCATTGTCACAAATACCAAATCCGCTTGAACCCACTCAAGTGTGTGTTTTGCATTCCAGCAGGTCGTCTATTGGGTTTCATTATTTTAGAAAAAAGGATCACCGTCGACCCTCTAAAGGTCTAAGCCATCGTAGACCTACCATCCCCTCGTACACTAAGACAGCTACAAAGCCTTTAGGGGAGGTCCAACTTCCTTCGTCGCTTTGTCCCAAATTACGCCACAACAGTACATGGTTTCCTCCATTTGTTACACCGTCATACCTGTTTTGTATGGTACGACCAAGCAGAAGGAGCTTTCACAGACCTAAAGAAAGCACTCACAAGTGCCCCCTTGATTTTTCCTCCGGAATTCACAAGAGACTTTATCCTTTATATTTTGGCATCTGATTACGCCGTTTCTGGAGTACTCGTCCGAGAGGAATCCAATCGTCAAGAGCATGTCATTTACTATGTGAGCCAAACCTTATCAGGCCCACCACTGCACTACCCACATGAAGAGAAAATGGCCCTTGTCGTTGTCTTTTCAGTACAGAAGCTGCGCCATTATATTCTCCTCAACCACACCACGGTTGTGGTAAATTCCAAACCAATGGTCTATATCTTGAATCACATCCTTTTGCAAGGCCGTGTTACCAAATGGGTGATTATCCTACAAGAATATGACCTCGATTTTAAAACCCTGAAGAGCACCAAATCCCTAGCACTCGCTCATCTCATTATGGACCTACCATCCTCGTTGTCATCACTAGCTATCCATACAGATATAATTGAAAAACATTTATTCATCGTCTCGTATAACGATCCTTGGTACAACGACATTTTGGTATACCTCCGCACACAGAAGTTTCGACCCAACATCAACCATGATGGACGTCGTCGCATTCGTCACCACTCCCCTCATTATCTCCTCTTAGGTAATGTCCTCTATCGACGTGGCATCGACACCATCCTATGACGATGCCTTTCCCAAGAAGAAGCAGAACAAGTCCTTAACGACTGTCATAGCGGTGCCTGCGGTGACCATTTCTCTGGAATGGCCACCGCCCAAAAGGTAATCTGCGTAGTTTATTTTTGGCCATCATTATTCACTGATTGCATCACAGTAATCAAACATTTCCAAAACTTCCAGCTCTTTTCCCCCAACGAAAGAACCCCCCCCACCCCCCTTCATCCAGTCATCACCATTGGACCATTCTGCAAATGGGCCATCGACTTCATGGATTGCAATCCTGCATCAACTAGCGGCCATAAACACATTATTGTGGCTATCGATTACTTCACCAAATGGGCAGAAGCCATGCCTACTTACAATTGCAAAGCCGACATTGCAGCTTATTTTTTCCTCAACCATGTTATTGCTCATTTCAGAGTACCAAAACAACTTGTCTCAGACCACGGTTCTCACTTCGAGGACTCCGTTTGACAAGAATTGTCAACACTCCTTAAGTTTGAACATCATTTCTCCTCCGCCTACTACCCCTAAGGGAATGGCCAAGTCGAAGCTGTTAATAAAATTTTGAATACCATCCTCCAGCGCACTGTCGACAGACATAAATACACTTGGCATCATATGCTTTTTCCCGCATTATGGGATTACCGCATGTCCACCAAAACTGCCACCAGTTTTACCCCTTTCCATTTGGTTCACAACATGGAATCTATCCTCCCCATTGAGTGTCAGATACCAACATTACAAATTTCCATAGAAATCCTCCCGGATACTTCACCAATTGAAGAACACTTACTTCTTTTAGAGCAGGCCGACAAAGATTGCCGCGCAGCTCTCCAAACAATTGAAGCCGCAAAGAACATATCAAAAATCCATTACGATAAACATGTCCACCCACGAGCATTTAGTGAAGGAGACCTTGTACTCGTTTATGACCAAGCCCGTGATAAAACAGGCAAAGGAAAATTCGAATCCATGTGGAAAGGCCCATATGTAATCCACACTTTCCTTGGACATGGGGCATACATTTTGACTGATTTAGAAGGCAAATCCATGCACAACCCCCATAACAGGTTGTACCTCAAACGATTATATCCATAAAAAATATTTTGGACACAACATTCCATATTGTACAGTTTTTAATTCGTTTTTTTCACTGTAAACTTTCAAAACCTTACATTTTCATTTTTTCCTGCATTAACACAGATGGATCTCATTCCACTCTACCATATTGGCTTTGCCGACGGTGCAAGTCACTGGTCTCCAAATCTCACCTCTGCAGCTTGGGTACTTTATTCCCCTTCACACGAGTTGATTCACCTCTATGGAGTGTGCATAGGTTCCACCACCAATAATCAAGCTGAATACGACGCCGTGACTGGTCTGTTGGCTGCTGCTCTCCAGATGGGCATAAGTCACCTTAGCATCTTCCTGGACTCCTAGCTCCTTGTTTCCCATCTAAATAACTGGTACTAGGTACGCAATCCTTGTCTCTTTAGAAAATTCTTGCGCACTAAACAAATGATTCGACAGTTTGAATCCATTTCCTTCACTCATGTCCCACGAAATTTGAACAATGTCGTAGATCAAATGGCTAATAACATTCTAGATTGGCATGTCAATCAAAACATGTAGGATATCAAAAAATGCATCACATAGACATCAAAAAATCAAATAAACAAACTAGATAAACCATCATAGTATTGCATCCACGTGCATAACATGTGCCTCCACGGGCATACAAAAAACAAAAAGTATTGCATCCACGTGAAACACAACATAGCAACAAAGACAAGATGTGCATCCACATGCATACATGACTATATATCAAAAACACATAAATATGTATATATATATCATCATAGAGTCACAATGTCATGAGTGCCCTCAGCACCCGAATGTACAAAAAATACACCAACTGTACATCAAAATATCCACAAAATGACCCCATATGCTCGCACAACATTTGGGGGTAGGTACAAGATAACCTAATCAATATCATCATGGTCATCTGGCTCCTTTGGCTCCTCCTCCTCTGGCTCCTCTAGATCATAAAGATCTCGAGCCCTCCTCTCAGCTGCCAATACAACTACCCTCCGTAGAATCGATCTCCACTCACACAGAGCATTGAAACAATGACATAGCACATGCTAATCTAGGTCTCTACAACCATCATATGGTACATCACCCAGCAACGCCTCTAAGGTATCACGTACATCCTCCAGCCCATCATCTTGATGATGCACAACTCCTCGTACACGAGGCAGGGAGGCCACTACCGATGGAGGTACCACCACCATCCCTCGTCCCCTACGGCCCTGATGATCTAGTGGAGGCCACGGACCAACATCTTCCATGACCCACACTGAAACAACTAAGTATCATATAAACATCTCTAGCTATCCTCATAACAAAATGTCTAAACATGATATAATAGAGAAATAAAAACAAATACATACCATCTGGCCCCCAGGCCTGACCTGGAGCACGAGGCATCTCGATGTCTCCATGGGAATTCCATGTCCTGGTACGGATAGTCATCAATCATGACTGGCATCTTCTCCCACTGCTCGTACATCTCCATCATGAAGAATCACCCGAATAGTCTCCATCAATCCCTCATCAATATCTCTCTCTCTCCATGATGCCTGCGGCCTCCTGAGCATCTTGCCAAACAAAACAAGAATTTTTTTAGAAAAATACAGTAATTTTTTTTTTCCAAAGCCAACAATCCAAATCGCGGCTGTAAGCACCCACAGCCGTGATGCACATCATGGCTGTAAGCACCCACAGCCACATCGCGGCTTTGAAGCCCATAGCCACGATGTGCATCGCGCTAAAAGCTGCAAAACTCGCGATATTTCGCGTGGGAAAGCCAACATGGAATATTCGCCACTTCTGAGACCTCGAGGCTCACAAAAAGCAAATATATTGAAAGGCTAAGGCAAATAGGATTACCTGAAACTCGTGGAATGAAAAACTGACGGGCGAATCTCCCGCAAATGAAGAAAATGCTCTGGCTAAATCAAATTACTCTGTAAAACTCAACGGTGAAAATGACACTTGTCACATTGGGTCCACTTGCTATTTATAGAAATTTGACCAATTTTTAGTCAACCATTTCGGCATCATACGACGTCCATTTTTCAAACCATTGGAATCAACGCAGTGAGAACTTCACGATAGTCCACTCCTTTTCTCGATTCCACTAGGTCCCATTTTTGGGCATCTTTTCACATGCCCCTCGTCACCTCGTTTTGGGTGCCACATCAGTAGTTGTCCATTTTTGATGAATTTATATCACCAGATTCAATTTTCCACACTCGTGACAATGCCTGAGATCATTTCTCGCTCTCACCACCATATGTTTAAGACATTTTTTCCAGGCTCCTCATTGCCTCGTTTTGCATGCCACATCGACCATTTTCCATTTTTGACGTTCTTTATATGGCCAGATTTAGTTTTCTGCGCTCATGACGATGCTTGAGATCACTTCTCGCTCTCACCAATACCCTTTTTTCTTCGGTAAAATTTCCCCCCCTTTTTCGGGCCGAGCAACTCTTTTACGAAAAGCACATAGGGAGTTTCTGTTAAGCTCTTTTCTAACTCCTAAAATAATGAAAATATCACCGAGCAACCTTGCTTCCTTTCATGCTCGCTCAAAGTATCTGAAAGGGCGTCTACCTGGTATAAGTTTACCCCTTTTCCGGACCATGTAGACTAATTACAAAAAATGAATACTCTAGTCACATCGGTTAGAAGAGTTCTCCATTTGCATCATTTTATGCTTTTTCGGTCCTTGGAGACTAACATACGAAAAAGAACACCAATGGAGTCTACTTACTGCTTCCAAACTCTCTAAAATTGAAAGCAACCACAAGCAATCACCGTCTTGGGCTCGCATAAATCCACAGGATGGTACTCCTCCACCAATTCAGAGTCTTCTTATCGTTTTTAGACTCCTTAAAAATGAAAGCACTCACGAGCATGAACAAGCCTGGGGTCGCATTAATCCACAGGACAATACCATTTTAGAGCACACTTTTATCCCTTCTTGGAGCTCATTAAAACCATGAAGAAGGACCCAACAATTCTTTTTCGGTGCCACAACAGATCATGTCTACTCATATGGCAACTTCCCCATTATGGTCGCCTTTGTTCAGAGTATTCTGCAGTATGTCACCCTGAGAGTCTCCCAATAGCATCCATCAGCTTGTCCCCAAGAGTCACTCTAGTATGAAATACATACCCCTGATCCCTTAAGCTATGATCCCCACACCTAAATGTTAGTTTCATATGCTACCAGGTCAATCATGTCATCATGCTCTAAACAAAGGAAGTTTGAGTCAACCCACTCTATAACCCCATTTGTGCCTCATCCGCACAGTATGTCAGTCCTACCATCAATACTATCACACTACATTTGTTCACCTCGTGCTCCTATCAAGGACACATCATTTCCTTGGTATTTGTCGATCTCCCTCTGACAATGCGAACCAAATCTATTTCAGAGGATAGCCCTAGAGGTCCCTGTGCCTTGGACTCATCACCATTAGTGATGAGTGCCTACGGATCATTTTGAAAGGAGTCCTCAGTGCCTCTCCAAATGATTGTTTCTCACATGCTTGACTTAAACACCTTGATTGCATCGTTGAGACTCGTACAAGGTATCGGTCGTTTAAGCTATTTGTTGAATACCTCGAATATCACCTAACTCTACTACATTTGAGAGTCTAATTGAGGAAACAACTAGTTACACATTCCTATGGATATCCGGGTTGCACTTGGCGACAGTTTTCAGATGTACCCCAATTTTATACTCCCTCGAGTATACAGTTACATATACTCCATCAGGAGTTGGCTCACATTCATTGAGTCCCTATAGATGTTGGACAGCTTAAGCTCCAGCAATTCATCAACCCTTCTAAAACCTTATTCAGAATGGTTGTTGGTCTTTTCCAGTGTATCAATTATTGATATCAGTCATGGTGTGTCCATGAGTATGTCCCAACATTTTGTCCCCTCTGGACCATTATGATGTACCAGCATAATTTTATGTATTATTTAGGTCCCCATTCTTGCGCCTAATTGTTATGTATATGTCTTGATACGAGCATGGGTATGCTTGCCTCGTCCATTATCAGAGATTATTCCTCATTCATTTTTGAGGCCATGTATTTTTTCATTTTTTGCAGCTTCCAAGGGATCGTTGTTCCAGTCTCCGATCGGTCTCTTCTCTTCTCCAAGCCCCAGGAAAAAGACAAAAGAACTATGATGTCTATTGGCAATACGATGAGCTCCTGCCCTCACACATCAGGTGGCAATCTGTTAACACCTAAAAAGTGCTCACTAGCTCATTCCCTTATTCAGATGACCCATTTGTCCACTTTTTCCACCATTTGAGCCTCTAAAACCTTCAAACGGTCACCAAAAAGACCATAATGCACCTTTTTCCCCTCAAAAAATGTATTTTTCCTCAAAAAACCCGAAAAAAGAGTCCAAAATCCCCAAAAATCAATTAAACGGGAATAATATTCAAAAAAGGAAAAAGAGGGAAAAAGAGACCTAAACCATTTTGGTCAATACCATTGGTTTCCTTAAACCATAATGGTATTCCCCATCACCAAAAAACTATAAAAAGGTGATAGGGGCTCCTCACTATTCATCCACATTCATCCTATCCTTATGCTGCCAAATTCACTCTTGAGAGCCCTAGCCTCACTTTTGGGTTTGAAGATCCCTCATTAGAGCATTGGAGAAGAAGAGACCATTGGACCATTGGAGCATCTCAGCCTTGGAGCTGCTCAAACTCACCATCCTCACCATTTGAGGTAATACAAAAGATCAAATTTCTTATTTCTTATTTTTCTCATAGATCTCATTGTTTATTGTTCTTAAATCTAGTTTTTATTTATTTGCACATGTTAGATCAGATTTACTGTTATTTACAATTTTTTTTACTTTTACATTGAGACTGCTGCTACAAGTTAGCACGTTCTCTTTAACACTAGCTTGGGACAAATCCCAATCAAGAGCACACAAATTGAGGCAATGAGGGGAATGTAAGAATGCTCGAAATATTTAGAGCTGAGAGCGAGAAATGATCTCAAGCATCATCACGAGCACGAAAAACTGAATCCGACGATATAAAGAACGTCGAAAACGGTCGACGCGGCATGTAAATCAAGGCGATGAGGGCATGTAAAAATGCTCGAAAGATTTAGAGGTGAGAACGAGAAATGATCTCAAGCATCATCACGAGCGCGGAAAACTAAATCCGACGATATAAAGAACGTCGAAAATGGACAATGACTGATGTGGCACGCAAACTGATGCGATAGGGGCACTGAAAAATGCCCAGAAAAGATAGAGGTGAGAGCGAGAAATGATCTCAAGCATCATCACGAGCACGAAAAACTGAATCCGTCGATATAAAGAACATAAAAAATGGTCGACGGTTGATGTAGCATGCAAACCGAGGCGACGAGGGGCATGTAAAAATGCCCGAAAGATTTAGAGGTGAGAGCGAGAAATGATCTCATGCATCATCTCGATCGCAGAAAACTGAATCTGACGATATAAAGAACATCGAAAATGGTCGGCGACCGATGTGGCATGCAAACTGAGGCGACGAGGGGCATGTAAAAATGACCGAAAGGTTTAGAGGTGAGAGAGAAATGATCTCAAGCATCATCACGAGCTTGGAAAACTGAATCCGACGGTATAAGGAATGTCGAAAACAGATAACGACCGATGTGACACGCAAACCAAGGCAACAGGGGCACTAAAAAATGCCCAAAAAAGGTGCCACTGAAACCTAGAAACGGACTCAACCACTACGAAGGTCTAGGTTTGCTAAGTTCATTGGTATCAACAGTTTGAGAAACGGGCGTTGGATGACCCCGAAATGGAAAAAGGAAAAATGAGGCCAATGTCTATAAATAGTAAGTGGTCCCCCATAATAGATGTAATTTGTGTGTGGTGAGTTTGATAGAAGATTATAGGAGGTCAAAGGTAAAAGTTGATATTGTGGGTGATTTCACTAGTGGATTTGGATTCCGAGAGTTGCAGGTAAGAGCTCATGTCCTTAGCTTTGTCATTTAAGCACTTTTATTTTCTTTCGGGGCTCTGGGGAGTCGTACCGGCCCTAAATGGGAACCTAGTGGCATAGCGTGGGTTCCAAATGGTTTCATGCGCTCTGGACTGTAGCAATGACCGAGGTAGCTGCGCTGCAAAGTGTAGGTTCCTCGCTTAAAGGTGCAGTCCAGGGCACGCTTGGGCATCCAGAATGCAAGTTGTGCACTACGGGTGAGCCCAACCTAGTTGCGCTCTGGAGTGCAGCTTTCAGAGAAGAAAGTGAACTGGGGAGCACAACTAGGGGCATGGTGTGGCTGCGGTGTGCACCACAGATTTCCGAGGGGAAAGTGTGGTGCACAGCGAAGGTAAGGGCATTGCAAGTGCGCTCTAGAATGCGTGTTTCAGGGGAGAAAGTATGCTCGAGAGGGCAATTGATTTTCTGTTGAGATGTGGATCTAATGGACTTCATTGTTGTGATTGGAAGGATGCCAGATGTTAGATGGAGAGAGCGGGAGGTTCCTCCCAACATCAGGAGGCATATCTGGACAAACATGGTGGTTTGGGGGGTACTAGATGATAGTGGGCTCCTGAAGTTTGCTGAGATCCCATATATGCATTCAACAACTCTGTTGCTGAACAAGTTAGTTGAGTTCTGGGATTCATACATTGAGGCTTTTATGATTTAGGGTGCGTGATTGGACCTTACCCTGAAAGATGTCTATTTTTTGACTGGGTTTCCCAGGTTGGGCATGGTTGCTGATACCCAGCCAAGGAGGCTGAGGAATGTGTTGATGCAGACTTTATTGGACCGGCATTGTCTACCAGTGGCGAAGGTGAGAGGTTCCTCACTTATGCTTTGTGATATAGAGAGTTTGACCACCCAGGCGATTGCAGCGATGGTGGTACAAGTTTTGGGGTCTCATGGCCCTAACCGGATCTCTAGGGGACAGATCTTGCTGATAGAGAGCATCCTTAACTGGACATATTATGCTTGGGGACAGATGTACCTGACTACTGTTCGACGTGAGCTCAACAAGGTATGACATTTGGGGAAGGAGTTCTACTACCCTTCCTTTTCATGTGCATTTTTCTTTGAGTAGGTCCAGACATTGCGGCCTCATAGGGATGTGCGAGAGGCTCCACCGACAGAGCTGCGGATGCAGCGATGGGGCGAGATGATGACTCGCATGGGTGGAGGGCTAGTGCACTGCTTCTTTACAGAGGAGTTGTTTCTATAGTGGATGCAGATACCGGTATCCATTGAGTATTACCCATATGCCTAGATGGACTTTCGAGGAGACCTAGATATGCTGAGGCCTCTTGGTCAGGCTTGGGGACCGGATGGTATGTCTGTATTTGTTTTGTTGGTTTTAGGCACAGTATTTATGTTGTAGTTAGTTGGTTTTTTATTGACGTTTTGATGTTTCTCTTTGTAGGTGTGGGACCTCAACCACCACTAGGGCATCGGATGAGGAGAGGCCATGTTGAGGGGATCGATCCAGTAGGTCATGGACAGGGGCGTCGTCGAAGTGCCGCAGTTACTCTGGATCTTTTGCGGCAGGGGATTGATATGCTCTTGGAGGAGATCGCGAGAGATGGCTGGCAACATTTGGACCAACAACTGATAGATATTTGTTACGATGCTCCACAGGAGTGGAGGCCCATCATGCGGGCCATTGCGATGACCGAAAAGATAGTTAGATATTTTTCTCGAGGGGATGTACCCTATCTTGGGGAGGAGGATGAGGATGATCCTGAGGAGGATGAGCCCAGAGAGGAGGACCCTGAGGAGGCGCTGGATCCAGAAGAGGAGTTGCCTGAGGAGGAGTAGGGGGAGGATGAGTTGGAAGCACAGGCGGCTGCCGCGGCTATCGCCGAAGCAAGGGAGTCAGAGGGGGATGATGATGATGAGGACTACTAGGAGGAGTCTGAATAGGCAGTTTGATAGGGCTTCCCCCACTGTGATCAGCATGTGGGATTTTTGTATATATGGCTTATGATGTTTACCAAGGATGTTGTTGGGGCTCCTCGCTGTGTTTATATGTATATTTGGGTATAGTGGGTACTTATGACATTTTCATGATATATATATATATATATATATATATATATATATATATATATATATGGCACGTGGATTCCTTTTGTGATGATGTTTTGCTTTTTATGCACATGGATGCACCTACGATGATGTTTGTGTTACATGCACGTGGATGTAGTTATGATTTAATTTCTTTTTGATATTTTTAAATGATATTGTTATGTACATGCAGGTGGTATGATTATTTATGTATGATTGATGCCCTACATATGGTGATTCGTGTGCCAGTCTAGAATATTGTTACCCATTTGGTCTGCTACACTATTTTAATTTCGTGCGACATGAGTGAATGTAATGGATTCAAACTGTCTAATCATTTGTTTAGTGCGCAGGAAATTTCTAAAAAGGCATGGATCCCGTACTTGGTAACGGTTGTTGAGTTGAGAGACAAGTAGCTGGGAGTCAAGAAACACACGAAGGTGACATATTCCCATATGGAGGGCAGCGGTCAGTAGACCAGCCACAACATCGTACTCAGCCTAGTTGCTGGTAGCAGCACCGATGCACACTCCATCGAGGTGTATGAGCTCGTGTGAGGGCGAATACAAGACCCAAGCTGCAGAGGCGAGGTTCGGGGACCAACAACTTGCACCATCGACAAAACCGACGTATTGTGGTGGGAGGGAGCCCATCTGTGATCATGCAGGGTAACCAAAATGTAAGGTCGTAGATAAAAAAGGTGGGAAACAAAAAAGGAATGAAATTGTACAAAAGGGGACTGGTGGGTCCTAAAAAAGGTGTTATGGATAGAAATGTTTAAGGTACAACCCATTTCAAGGATTGCACAAAGGGGTCCCTTCAGAATCAGTGAGGATGTATGCCCCATGTCCCAAATAGGTATGCACGATGTATGGTCCTTTCCACATGGATTCGAATTTTCCTTTCCCGGTCTTATCATGTGCTTGGTCATAGAGTAGGACAAGGTCTCCCTCCCTGAAATTGCATGGGTGAACGTGTTTATCATAACCCACTTTGGAGTGGTTTTTTGCAGCTTCGATGGTTTGGAGGGCCATCCGGCGATCCTCGTTAGCCTGTTCCAAAAGGATTAGGTGTTGTTCAAGTGGGGAGGTATCAGGAAGGAGTTCTACAACTATGTGGAGGGAGGGAATCTGGAAATCTATGGGGAGGACCGATTCGACGCCGTGTACCAAGTGAAGAGGGGTGAAGCCTGTGGTAGTCTTAGTGGAAGTGCAATAAGCTCAAAGTGCTGGAAATAACATGCAATGCCAGTTGGACTTATGGAGATCTATAGTACGTTGAAGAATGGTCTTCAGTATTTTATTGATGGCCTCTACCTGGCCGTTCCCTTGAGAGTAATAGGCAGAAGAGTATTGATGCTTGAATTTAAGAAGGATAAACAGTTCCTTCCAGATGGAGTCCTCGAAGTGTCTTCCATGGTCAGGCACAAGTTGTTGGGGGACACCGAAACGAGCGATGACGTGATTAAAAAAGAAACGAGCTGCAGTGTTGGATTTGCAGTTAAATGTGGGCATGGATTCGAACCATTTGGTGAAGTAATCCATAGAGACGATGATATACTTATGGCCACCTGCCGAGGTTGGGTTGCATTCCATGAAATCGATGGCCCATTTGCAAAAAGGGCCAACAGTGACAACTGGGTGGAGGGGGATGGGTGGGGTCCTTACCTTGGGTGCAAAGATCTGTCAGTTGTGGCAATGTTTCACTGCAGTGATGCAGTCAGTGAAGAGGGAGGGCAAGAAATATCCAGCGCAGACAACCTTTTGGGTTGTGGCCATCCCTGAAAAGTGTCCACCACAGGCTCCACTGTAGCAATCATTAAGGACTTGTTCGGCCTCATCATGGGTGAGTCAGCGGCGTAGAATGGTGTAACACATCTCCTAAGAGGAGGTAACATGAAGCATGGTGATGTATGCGTCGACATCCATTGCGGTCAAGGTCGGGTCAAAATTTCTGACTGCGAAGGTACACCAAGATATCGCCGTACTAAGGGGCATCTGAGGAGATGATAAATAAATGATCATCAGGGAGACTAGTATTGATGGGAGCTGAATTGGATGATGATGGCAGGTCTGTCATAAGTTGTGCCAATGTAAGGGCCTTGATTCTCTTTGGTGTTGTGAATGTGAGGTCATATTCTTGGAGAATAATGACCCACTTAGCCACATGACCTTGTAGGAGGCGACGACTCAAGACGTAAACCATAGGGTTAGAGTCGGCCACAACAGTAGTTGGGCTCAACAATATGTAGTGACGGAGCTTTTGTATGGAGAAGATGACAGCTAGGGCCAACTTCTCTTCTAGGGGGTAACGCAATTGTTGGCTAGACAAGGTCTGACTCACGTAGTAGATTATGTGCTCTTTCTGTGCACTATATTCTTGAACAAGCACCCCGGAGACAGCGTGTTTTGATGCCAAAACATACAGGATAAAATCCTTTGAGAAATCTCGGGGGAAGATCAAAGGGGCATTAGTTAAAGTTGTTTTAAGGGTTGTAAAGGCTGCTTGGGCTTTCTCATCCCAGGAAAATGGGCTACGGGTGCGGAGTAAGCAGAGAAAGCCGTGGACTGTCATGGCATATTCAGGGACAAAGCGGTGGAGAAAGTTGGCTCTCCCTTGTATACTCTGTAATTGACGTATGGTGCCAAGGGGAGGTAGGTCTAGGATGGATTGAACTTTTAAGGGGTCAACAGTTATCCCTTTCTGTGAAATGATGAATCCTAACAACCATCCTGCAAGAACGAAAAAGACACACTTGAGAGGGTTCAAGCGGATTCTGTATTTGCGGCAATGAAGGAAGACTTGCCGGAGGTCATTTAGGTGGTTAGATCATTCTTTGGAGCGAGCGGTAAGGTCATCTAGGTAAACCAGGATGATATGAGTTAGGTCGTGGAAGAAGTATGTCATGGCTCATTGGAAAGTGGCACCTGCATTCTTTAGACCAAATTGCATGACCCGGTAGGAAAAGGTGCCCCATGGGGTAGTGAACGCAGTTTTATATTGGTTTTCTTTCCAAATATGTATTTGGTTATATCCGGAAAAGCCATCCATAAAGGAGAGGATTTCATGTCTGACATAAGCATCAATGAGTTGATCAATGAAAGGTGTGGGAAAGTTGTCTTTGGGACATGCATGATTGAGATCTCGAAAATCTGTGCAAACACAGAGAGTGCCCTTTTTTTTATTAATAGGTGCGGGGTTGGACACCCAGGTGGTGTAAGCGATGGGATAGATGAATCCATATTTTCGGAGCTTCTCAATCTCAATTTTGACTGCAGGGAGTTTGGAGGGGTGAATTTGTCTCTGCTTCTGGCGGACATGTGGGACATCAGGCCATGTGTCAATGTGGTGTTCAACGATAGTAGGATCTAGGTCAGGCATCTCAGTATAAGACCAGGAAAAGACATCACAGAATTCCTAAAAAAAAATTTTGGATTCCCCGTTTTCGTATTCCGTACAAGTGGCACCTAAGGTGATAATATCGGGTTGGCCACTTGGGAGAGCAATCTCTACTTGTGTAATGGGAGAAATATTTTCCATGTTTCTATCTTCGAAGGCATCAGGTGCTGGGATGGGGTTCTTGAACCAGTCTAACTTCTCGGGTAGAAAGTCTTTTGTTTGAATTGCCAGTTGGTTGGCTGCGATAGGGGTGGACTCACCAGGGATGAAATATGATCGATGGTGCATGTCATCCCATGGGTATTCGGGTTCCGTAAGGGCTTCGAGGATTTCCTCATCACTATGGAAGTGCTAAGTGATCAAGTCATACGAGGGAAGGGTATATGTTGGAGGAGAGTCGTGCCTATCGACCGTAGAGATCATGTATATGGTATTGACTTCTTCCGAAGGGGAAGATGTTGGAGGATAACTTTCTTCAATGGTAGGAGGAGATGTCTCTAGGTCGGTGCTATTCAGCTCGTAGAGGGCTGCTCTGTTATCCGAGAGGTCAGGGCAGTGGTGTGAGTAGTGACCATATATTCCATAGATAGTGCAAGCGTGGTTAGTACGTAACGCCTTATTGCGCTGATGGGATGGGGGATTTAGTATGACTACGGGGATGTTGGGGTCATCGTCCAAGGTATGCATGTGTTTTTGGAGATCTGGCAACTGAGGACAATTATGGGTGGCGTGGACAATATCATCACACATGGAACACTTAGGGGGTGCTCGCAGGGGTGGTTGAGGTGCCATAGGTTTTCTTGCCGGTGGGGTGGTATAGTTTTGTGGGCCTCTACCCCCAGTGTTTTTTGGTAGTGGGGGGGGAGGGTTTGTAGCAGATGTGGATGCTGTGTCGAGAGGGGGATAGTTTGGCATGTTCGCAACTCTTAGGGGTGGGTGGTTGGAAGTGTTAATAGGTTGAACTGGTTGAAGAACGACTTGTGGTGTTGGTGGAGGAGTGGGGGAGGGTAAATACCACATGGGTAGACCTAGGGTTAAACGAGGGAGGTTCAAAGTGGCCATCACTAGTGTACTTATCACTCCGAATGGTGGGAATAAAAATGAGATTGTATGGATGGGTGTTTCCCCAATGTAACTTGGTACCGATGGTGGTTGTGGTAGTAAAGGCGGTTGCTAGTTGGGAACTGTGTGATTGGAGGAAATTGTGCAAAGATGCCATATCTCTGATATCTTCACAAGGGGCGAAATGGATTGGAATGTGGAGTTCATGGGTGATTCTAAGTATAACCCGGGTCTGATGGTGGAGACTAACAATGTAGGAGCATTATGTACGGGTTGTTCGATTATGGGAAGAACATTCTAAGGAGCAGCAGGGGCATTGGGATAATAGTATGTTATTTGGTCTATTTTGACGACCAGAACCTCATGGGGGAACATCATGATGTGGAAGACGGACGAAGTGACGACCTTCATAGAATACATGTAACTACGACCAAGCAAGAGGTTGTAATCAAGTTGTGCATTGATGACCTCTATATCGATGAGGACCGTTTTTCCCCTTAGCTGAATGGGAACGTTGGCCAAAAGGACCTGGGGTTGAGCTGAGTGGCCATCGTAAGCTCTTAATGCAGTTGTTGATGGATGTAGAGTGGGAGATCCAAGCTTCTTCCAAACAAACGTCGACATAACTCAAGTGGAGGTGCCTTCATCGATGATGCATCGATAGATGACTAGGTTCCGAACTAATACAAAAACCTAGAAAGCTAGTGTCGAAGGAAAGCGTGGATCGGCTTGGTCTAAGTCGAATGCCATCAATCTTGAGTCGTTAGGGTCTATCACACCGATGGAGGATAACAACAATTTCCTATGTGCAGGACATTTCTTTAGGAATTCCAAGGCAGACATAGTGGCGGGGGATTGCGCTAGATCTTCTACAATATTATAATTTGCTGCTACACGACTGTTAGGATTGTTGTTGATCAGTCGTAGTGGGAAGCGAGGGGCTTTAGGGGCCCCATCGCCATGTGGTGGGGGTATGCGTAAGGGTTGATCTGTGGAAGCAACAGTATAAACGGGGGGGGGGGGGGGTTTTGGGGTTGGTTCCGTATTGATTTCGACGCGTTTGAAGATTGACGCCTGTCAATGACATTATGAGGAGATGGTGGGTACCCAAATCCATCGGTTGGTTTGTTTGTGTAGCATATGCGATTTGCTGAGGTGTTTGTGCGATTCCTTGAGGAGGAGGTAGTGGTTGAGTGTTTACTACACCTTGCGTGGGCAAGGGATTTTGCAGCACCATGGGAGGTAGCTGGGGGTTGGGTTGTGTAGGAGGAGCAGCCTGTCCTTGGAGTTGGGTGTCATTCGTCCACTGTTGACGAGCACGATCTAAGTGTGGAAAATTGTGCGTATAGTGGCCGTATACCCCACATATGGAACAAGGATGATTCGTTCGTAGATTGGGATTCTTTCCCTGACGAGGTGGTATGTCGGGGTTTTGGTTAGGTGGGGCGGCGTTGTTGTTATTGGGGGGATTTGGTTGTTGACCGCCTTGGTCTTGAGGTTGGTTAGTCCTACAGCTCCATCCTATTCCTTTGTTCTGTTGGCCTTGATGGTTGCATTGAGCAGGTTGGTTTTGTTGTGGGTGTTGTTGGGCGTAAACTTGCCCTTGGGGGTTGGGAGGATTCTGTGGTTGAGAAGGTGGTGAAGGTGTCGGCGCCAAGTAGTAACTGGGATGTGTTTGAGGTTGGGCCAGAGCTAGTGGGGTTGGTGGTGGATGATAAACTAGAGGAACTTGTGGTTGTGGAATTGGGGCTTGCGAGGGGTAGTAAGCCTGCTGAACTTGGGGATGTGAATGTACGGGCGGAGCCGGGTGTTGATAAAAGGTGGGTTGGCCCATAGGAAGAGTATAAGGGATGTGTGCATGGCCATAACAATGTTGTGGGCATGATGGTCCATGAGTATGAGGAGGCCGAATGACTGGGGCGTATGATGTAGTTGCTCCAGAATGGGATGTGACACGCAAATGATCAGGGCTAGAAGGAGTGGGCATAGCCGTGTATGATTGGGTGCATGATGATACATGCCTGATGATGCTGTTGGCGGCATGGGATGCTCTTGGGGCATCACTCCGGGATGATTCGGCACGAGGGGAATCCGGTAAGATAGAGTATAGGTAGTCAGATTGGGTGTAGATAAGATCAAATTGTTGGGCTTTGAGGATGGCTTCTTCCTCAGACTGAGGTTGCTCGAAGGCCACGTCCTTTGTGATGGTTTCTATGAGGTACTTCAGGAACCAATCTAAGAAGATACAGTCATCCAACTTGATCTTACATAAATTGCATTGTTTACGCCACTCATGGATGTGGTATATGATGTGGGTGGCCGTATTCTGCCTACAAGATAGGAGGATCTCTACACCGGCATCGTAATGAATGGGTAGCTGGAAGAATTGCAGGAAAGTGGAAGCAAGGGATGTGAATGTAGGGTGGGTCCCATGAGGTTGGTCAATATACCACTTAGCTGCAGCTCCAGTGAGGGTTCTTTGTAGTAGTCGAAGGCGAATAGATTCGTCCACGATGGAGTTAGAGGAACACCATAAGTGGAAAGACATGATATGATTTTGAGGGTCTTCTCCTCCCTTTCCCTTGAATTTGGGTATGTCCAAGGGGAGTTTGGTGGGCATAGGAGGCCACGCAGGATCATGTCGTATCAGATCATTAGTCAGCTTAGCCAATTCGGGGAGGTTCAGACTGGCCATAAATGGAAAAATAGCAGGAAGATGCATCAGGGGTGGTGGGGGAAGTGTGTTTTCCATGGTAGCGATGGTGTGGCCACTACCCCCAATGTGAGGGGCAATGATGTGGGCCATAACAGCCATGGTGGGGGCGCTGCCCCCAAAGTGTGGGGCAACGGTGTGGGCCATAGTGGCCATGGTGGGGGTGCTACCCCAATGTGTGGGGAAAATGGTGTGGGCCATAGCGGCCATGGTGGGGGCACTGCCCCTAATGTGTGGGGAAACGGTGTGGGCCATAGCGGCCACGGTGGGGGTGCTGCCCCCAAGTATGCTACTAGTCACTAGTGGATTTGTATTGGTGACCAACCCACTCCCTAGAGGAATGGATGTGGTGACGGGGATGTTAGGCGTAGGGCCTATAAATGACATGACAGGGATGGTTGTTGATGTGGTGGCTGGATGAGTGCTGGACCCTCTGCCAACCATCCCGCCGAAAAAGGCATTGGAAGTCATACCAGCCAAGGGGCTACATGGAGCAGTATACGTGTTGTATTCCAGTTATGAATCAGAAGTGGTATAAGGGACGTATGGATCAGGTGACAAGGATTTACGTCTATGGCAAGGACATCCAAGTATACCATGCTGCGGGGGTTGGCCCCGTTGGCACAGGGACTATCTTTGGGACTCAATGAAGACGATGAGGGTAATCTGGGTAAGGAGTGGTGAGTAAAAGGCTCCAAAATCCTAGTGCAACCTTGTGTGCACAAGGAGAGCGTAAAAAAGGAGGCACTCAGGCCAACAAAAATGCTCAAAATGTTTGTTGCAATAGTTGTGTTGCAATCAAACAGAGTGAAAAAAAATGGTTAGAATACCAACAAAAAAAAGGCTCCTAGAAAGTGAAAAAGGGTGTATTCACTAGACTCAGGGGAGGTAAGGGAGCATGCAAACACCTAACTAAAAGGTATGCTAGTTCAAACTGGACGTATCCTCTATAGGGTGATGAAATCCCAGTCAGACAATACGAAAAGTAGAACCAAAGGCCAACGATATCCCCCTACCGGGAGGGACACTGGGAAGACAATCCTAGAAGAAAGGCAACTTAGATACCCCATTCATTCCAGAAAGGTGAATCTGCGGCTCCAGTCCTATGACCGTGTGGGCCTAAAAGGAATCACCACACGTGGACAACAAATAGGTAGCCTTCGGTGACTGAATGGATTACGGTATTCCACTCAGGCCTCCGGAACTAGTCTTGCCACTTCAACCCTCCTAAGGGAGAGGCCTTTCCGACAAATTGGTCGTAACCGTTTCAACAAATACTAGGGGATTTTGGCACCCTATATGTCAACAACTATGTCTCAAATATAAGCGATAAAGGGGTGTTATTTGGATTTCTATCCCCCTTGTCCTACCTAGCTACAAAATTCTCATGTGTTCCCCAAGTGGGGTTAAAAGTTGGTTGAGTTAAGTAGGTTTTTAGGGCTCACTTGAGTTAGGTGACATAGTGTGTGCAATGATAATGTTGGTAGCTAATTAGCAAATAAAAAGATGGTATTTAAATTCTAGAAAAATGGAAACAATGCTGGAAACTGAATGCTGAATCAAAGACTTGAAAAATAAAATTATATATATATATATTTTAAATAACAAAATGAGTAAAATTTCTGAAAATTAGGCCGCGGCTATGGGCCGGATTTGCACAGTGTGTAGCGTGAGCTTCGGGCCGTGAATTGTGGTTTGCAACACATGTTTGGGGTTTTGAGCTGTGGTGTGTAGCGCACTTGTCAGTCCGGAGTGTGCGGTGTGCAGCGCGGCAAGAGAGCTGGGCTGTGTAGTGTGCAGCATGGTCGGGGAGTACCGGACAGTGTGGGGTGCAATGCGACAGTAGCGGTGGTATGTGCGGTGTGCAATGCCAATTCCAGGATGGTACACACGGTGTGCAACGCATGTTACAGGGTGTGGTTAGCACAGTGTGCAGCGTAAGTTGTGGTGGGGAGTCTGTGGTTGGGGCCGTGGAAATCACAAGGTGGCGGGCGGTGGGGGCCGCGCAGATGGCGGGGTGGTGAGCGACGCCACCTATGTGCAGAGGACATAGCGTGAGTAAGCTCGTGCAGACTGCGGTGTGGATCGCATCTATAAATGGGTAAGCCAGGATTTTGAACTGCGCATAGGTGCTAGGATGGTGTGGCGTGCACCGTGCAAAGACGCTTGAAAACCACACTTTGGACCACAGCAAAGGGCTAAAGAACCAAGCTATAGACCGCGCAAAAATGGTGAACAACCGCGGTGCGGGTCGTAGCTGTGAGGAAAAAATATGTGGTTTCCTGCATGGAAAATGATGCAAACTGGGTGCACCTGCACAGAAAAACTCATAGGACTATAACTAAGCAAATGAAAGCAAAAAACAGAACTTTTAAACAAATAACAGTGAAAGCTAAAAATTGTTAGAGAAGGGTTGAGATAGCGGAGTCCATAATCTGTAGTTGGGGTTTTCACCCTTGCTTATGAAAAAGGGAACCTACTAAGGGAAAGGACCCTTAGTAGCAGGTCGAAGGGAAGTGATAAGAAACTAAACTAATCATAAAAAACAATAAACCATTCGATCTAGCATGTGCATGAAATTTAAAAACAGATTAAAGAAATAAAAATTGATTTTCGAAACAAAATAACAAATAATCTTTGATTTTTGTATTATGGGCAAGCAAGGGCTTGCAAAAGATTTACCTCTGAGATGAGGCTGGCAGAGTCCTGACAGTGTTCTGGAGCTCCTTTGGTTCCGTACTCTCCTCTTCAATGCTTCGGTGGTGGCTAAAGTTTTTATCTCAAGGGAGGCCAAAATGCTCAAAGATGGATGGCTTAAGGCTTTGGAAAAAATTTAGCAGCATAAGGGTAGAGTGATTGAGGGATATGGAAATGAGGGGCCTCCACCCCTTTTTATAAACTTTGATTAGGGTTTTAGGGATTTTTTAGGGTTTTTGCCCTATTTTCTCTTCTTTTTTTTTAATTTTCTTTTGAGTTTTATTCCCTATTATTTTGATTTTCACCCTCTTTTGGGGTTTTAGTATGTTTTTGAGGGAATTTTGGGTATTTTGGGGGTTTTGGAGGCTAGGTTGGTAGGAAATTTGGTCAACAGAGTTGTATGTCCAAAGGGATGAGCTAGTGAGCACTTTTTTGGTGTTAACAAAGACTAGGAAGATGATGGTGATGATGACAACAACGACGATCATCATCATCATCATTATGATCATCATGATCCTTGTCGTTGTCATCACCATCATCATCGTCGTCTTCATGATCATGATCATGATCATGATCATCATCGTCAACGTCATCATCATCGATCGTCATCGTGATCTTCTTCATCATCATCATCTTCCTTATCATCATCATCATAATCATCATCATCATCTTCATCATCAACATCTTCATTATATATCATCATCAGCAGCAGCAGCATCTTCATCTTCATCATCATCATCCAATTCATCATCATCTCCATTATCATGATCATCATCTTCATCATCATCATCATCATCATCTTCATCATCATCTTCTTCATCATCATCATCATATATATTCAAGTACGTCATCATCATCATCATCATCATCATCATCATCATCTTCATCATCACATTTTTAGGGGGAGCTCATAATCATCGTCACCTTCATAATCTCCATCATCATCATCTTCATCATGATCATCATCTTCCTCACCACCACCATCATCATCATCTTCATCGTCATCATCATCATCATCATGATGCCGTCCATATGACTAAGTATGGGAAAATTAGTCAAAACTGCCCTAAGAGAATGCTCGCCATAATTCATGGTTTGAAGATAATGCCCACACCATCATACCAGGCTATAGCTTGTTGAAGTGGCTATCTATTCATGGTCTCAGTTATCCTTAATAATTTTTTAGGAGAAATATATAATCCTACCAAAATAGGGTTTCAGGATAAACCTTGAAGAATTTCCTGAAAATGACTAAGTGTTGGAAAAAATGGCTCAAGTGACCTCAGGGAAATGCCCGCCATAAATTGTGGGTTGAAGAAAATGCCCGCAATATATGTGAATCTTGTAGGTTCTTTTTTTTTATACCCAACCATTGTCTCAATTTGTCCAAAGAGACTCCGAGAAAGAAGATATGGATCTTCCAAAAGTGCGTCCTAGCTTGATTTGGATTGCTACAGAAAAATGCCCATCGAGAAGAGAGAAAGAGGTCTCAGAGGATGAAATTGGTCTAGATGGAATCACCTTGTTGGCCTCTATCCATTGGGCGTGTCATACTTCCAAGTTGATGAAAATAAGAATCTCCTCATTTTGACCTAGGGTTTGACAATTTTGTCTTAGTGTTGAATTGGTAGTTTAAAAAGCTAGTGTTGATTGGATGTTTTTGTAGGCCATTATCTTCTTGGATATAGAACTTTTATCGCGAATGAGTCAATGGTCAAGTGTGTAAATCCTCCACCTGAAAGCTTATTGTTGAATGTGGTTGTCATTGATGTCACTTCAATAGCAACAATTGATGCATTTCCATCTTTAGATTATATTAGTTGGGCGGTAAAAGTTTGGATTAACTAACTCAGGAGTAAAATGAATGTAATTTTTTGTTTAATTATAAACAATAAATATACAAACTAAATATGTGAATATTCAATTTAAAGTAATTTTTAAAACAGGGTAATTGACGGAGCCCAAGATGTCTCCAAACAACGAGGAAGCTAATTCTTCCTATTTAAAAATGCATAGCTTTTTTTCAATATATAGCTTTTCATTAATATAATTTTTTTGGATGTTTTTTCATTCGAATTTTTTTTTAAGGGAAGTTGCCTTCTTATGGTTTATTTTTGAATTGTTTGTTTTCTTCAACTAAATTAGTGTCAATGAGAGAATCCATCTTGCATGCATGAGTCTTAATATTTAGAATATAAGATTAACTAAATAAAACATTTGGCAGATTGAAAATTAAAATCTTTAATAAAAATTTCAATAATGAAAGTTAATTTCTTTAATAACACTTTACTATTGAAGGGGATGTTATGAAACTAAACGTTTTGTGATGGTTAAAGTAAGAGTTCAAAATGTCATAAAAATTTTATTTGAAGGGTAAAGATAAAATGAATTTCCAACCTTGCCCGCGTGCAATCATGAAGCCAAATCATGAAAAGAACCAAAATGACTTTATTGATTGTTTGATCTAAGTGTTAAGAGTTCTCAGAATATTGATTAATGTTTGATCTAAGAGTTAAGAGTTAACAGAATTATTTAGGATTAATTTAGTTATAGAACCTTTTTTTTCAATGAAAATAAAGTGCCTTGTTATTCATTAAGTGAATCAAAGAAACATACAATAAAACCTATCCCAAGGATAGAATCTTTGAAAACAGACTATGCAGTCTTTTATAATAAATCCGATAATGATTGCCACTATTCAATAATATACTATCATAACCATGGCTGCTGATAACATCATAGAAATAACACAGATACAGAAGAAATATTAACCAAAAAGCCCCTAGAGAGGGTGCATCAAATTTCCAAAATGGAACATAAAAGGTAGCCTAATTAATAAAGACGAACATAAAACATTTCCCCCAGATGGTGATCAGTGAAAGGGGTAACCTGAAGAATACCATCTGCCAAATGTAATCCCTTCTTTGACAATAAATCAGCTCTATGATTGAAAGAACAAGAGATGTGTTGTATAGAGTAGTCGTGAAATTGTTCCAACAAGATGGTAATTTACTTATAGAACCATAATGACTTTATAATTAGTAATGTGCTTTAAATTTGAATAGTCAAACATACATACTATAGAATCAAATAGCAGAGAAATCACAACATTACAATTAATAGAATATAAAATAATATTTCACTACATTTAAGAAACCAAATCACAATCCCAACAAATAGTTACTAGTGTTATAGTGATTTGAATATTGAGAATCCATAATGCAATATTTCAATAGAAGTATCCATTTGTTACAAATTGGATTTCAAAGAGGCTTTCTTCTTGAACCAACAGCTCATGTGCAAACTATGAAACTAGTCATGCTTTACTTATTAGCCTTTGTAGCAAAGTGAGAAGTGGAAGAATTAAGTAATCCTACAAATTACCACAAGCAAGAAGTTTAACCAAAGCGTTCTACTTGTAGGGCCAAAGTGTTTTAATACTTATAGAAATATATTTAAATGCCCAAGGAATATAAACAAATCTTATATGCATTGATATGTCTATAATTTTTAGAAATAGATTTAGAATTTTTTGAAATAGATTTAAATGACAGAGGAATATACAGAAATCTTGTATCCATTAATATATCTTTGTCAATATTTCTGATTACAATTGCCGATATACAACTATATACCAAATAGACCAGTATTTGCTGCTGATTACATCAAATGTTTATATCACTAATACAATAGAATACTACTCCCTAGAACCTCAATAACATGAGCTTCTATTTTACAAAAAAGATAATAGTTCTGTGCATACCAAAAATTAATATAGACCAACAGAAGGGCCTTGGAAAATTAACAGAAAACGAAACAAGTAAACCTAATAAGACAAGTAAATATAAAAAACTATGGTGGGTGGGCCATGTGGTTCCCTCAACCAGTCTACATTGTTTTTTCCCCCGAGGCCGAAGGAGGACTGTCAGATGGAGGGGACTATCCAGAACCTACAGAAGTCGTTGGGATCCCCTCGTGCCAGAGACGTTCAATGGATTCGCATTGTTCATCATGGAGCCTTTGCATCTGTACGATCAATTCGACATTGTTACCTGCGAACTTCCACTCCATGCTATCCTCGATTGACTTATTCAAGGACTCCAGGTCCTCTTTGTCACATTTCCCCTCCAGCTTCTTTTGAAGCTCTTCCATGCCCTTTTCTAACTTCTCCATTCTTCGGTTGAGTGCATCAATGGCGCTAGTCCTTCCAATAGGGCCATGACTGATACCTTCAACCATTATATAATGCGGAGCTAGCTCTAAAGAATTGTTGTAACAAATCCTCTCGTACGGGAGTTTGCTTCCACTAACCAGAGCACTGGTCGGAATACGGCACCTACACAAACGATGAGGAGGGCCAGTGGAGGGAACAAACAAATGATGAGGAGGGATAGTGTAGGGAAAAACCACAGAAGACAGACCTATTTGAGACAACATTTTGGGAAAAAACCAAGGAACAGGGGCAGAAGCAATTTAAAGGAGCGAAAATGAACAAAAAACCATGAACACCGAGATCGGTAGAAATATCCACAAGCCTCGAAATTAAAGATCAAAGTACTGCAAAGAGGGTTATATGACATTACCAGTCAGAGAACTTATGCAAGAGTAGAGACTCGAGACATTACCCTGTCCGAGACCATGTGCGAGAGTAGAGACTCGAGACATTACCCTCACAGACCTTTGAGGTGACTGATGGGAGAGATTGGCTACTAGGGTTCAAATAGGCTATCCAAAAAGTCTCTGATGTACCCTGTTGAATAAGCTATCCAACCATGGTATCATTTCTTCAAAAGAGTACTTTTAGTTTTCCTTATGATGGTCATATATGCAAAATATCAATCTACCAAAAGTAGGAAAAATATTATTTTGCATATTAAGAACTAAAGAAAAATTGACTAAGTGTCAAGATCAGAAAGTTGAAAAGGCGTTTGGAAATGCCCAACAAAGAGTGCCTTTGTGATAATAATTTTTCCAGATGACATGGGCATGTTCCTTGGTGATCTGGCCATCCAGCTGCGGTATCAGTTCCCTCCTTGGTGCTCTCACGTGCAAGCTATTTGTCTCCCAAAAGCAGAGAAAAAATTGATTATTAATAAAAAGGATTAAGGGTTAAAAGCTCCATTATGCCCGCAGGGGCTAAAGAAATGCCCACAAGGGTTTATCTATGCCCGCAGGGGATGAGGTTAATCCCATAGAGGCTTAGGGATTCCCATAGGGAGTGAAGTTAAGTCCACAGGGGGTTAAGGATGCCCACGGGGGTTGCGGTAAAGCCCGGAAATCCTGTAGGGGATTAGGGATGCCCGCAGAGGGTGAAGTTAAGCCCATAGGGGCTTAAGGATGCCCGCAGAGGAATGGAAAGTTTGTTAAACTTTGGAATTTGACTAGGTATGGAAAAATTAGTTAAAACTGCTCTAAGAGAATGCCCACCATAATTGATTGTTTGAGGAAAATGCCTGCACCATCATATCAAGATATAGCTTGTTGAATAGGATATCTAACCATGGTCTCATTTATTCAAAAGAGTGTTTTATGACAAATTTATAGATCTTCCAAAACAAGGGTTCAAGCAGTTTTAGACATTCTAAAAAATGGCTGTGTTGAAAAATTGGTCAAAACTGCTCTAAGAGAATGCCCGCCATAATTCATGGTTTGAATAAAATGCCCGCACCATTATATTAGGATATACCTTGTTGAATAGGCTATCTAACCATGGCTTCATTTCTTCAAAATAGTGCTTTATGACAAAGTTATAGATCTACCAAAACAAGGGTTCAAGCAGTTTTAGACATTTTGAAAAATGGTTGTGTTGGAAAATTGGTCCAAATAGCCTTGGCAAAATGCACGCTGTACCTCATAGGTGAATGGTAAAAATTATCTGAAACTATCATGTTGTAGCTTGTTGAAGGGACTATCCTACCATGGCCTAAGTTCTCAAAAAGAATGTTTGATGACAAAGTTAAAAATCTGCCAAAACAGGCTATCAGGTTGTTTTGCACCAAAGGGAGTAAAACTACCTAAGTGGCCTCAGTAAAATTCCCACCATTATTCATGGGTTAAAGTAAATGACCGCACCATATGGTCACGATGTAGCTTGCTGATTGGTCTACCTGACCATGGTCTCATTTTTCCTCAAGCATGTTTAAGGAGAAAGTTATAACTCTGCCAAAATAGGGTATTAGGATAAACTTTGGAGAAATTCCTGAAAATGACCAAGTGTTGGAAAACTGGCTCAGGTGGCCTTAAGGAAATGTCCGCCATAATTTGTGGGTTGAAGAAACTTCCCACACCATATGGTCATATTGTAGGTTGTTGTTTTTTCTACCTGACCATGCCCTTATATTGACTTGAAAGTGCCTGAGGGAGAAGTTATGGATCTTCCAAAACAATGTTTTAGGCAGATTGGACCAAGTCTAGGAAAGTGCAAAAATTGTCTAAATGTAAAATCACTAAAGCTGCCTAAGTAACCTCAGTAAAATTCTCGCCATCTATTGTGGTTGATGTGTTAAATCATTTTGAGAGTATGGATCTATAGAATGTTGTATGGTGCATCCAACCATATCAATGGTTTGTCCAAAGAGTCTCTGTAGGTGAAGATATTGATCTACCGAAAGTGTCTCCCAGACTAAATTGCACTACTCCAGTAAAATGCCCGCCGAGGAGAAATAAGATTCAGAGGATGAAATTGGTCTTGATGGAATCACCTTGTTGGCCTCTACCCATTGGATGTCTCACACTTCAAATGTGATGAAAATAAAAATATCATCATGTTGACCTAGGGTTTGACAATTTTGTCTAAGTATTGAATTAACAGTTTGGGGGTACTCTATTCTCAAATGCCCGCCATATGATGTGTGTGTATCAAAACGTTGAAAAGGGCACATGGATCTGGTCCTTGTTGAGGTGGCTATCCATCCATACTTTCAGTTTTCCTTATGATGGTCATATATGCAAAAGATCAATATGCCAAAAGTAGGAAAAATATTATTTTGTATATTAAGAACTAAAGAAAAATTGGCTAAGTGTCAAGATCATAGAGTTGAAAAGGCATTTGGAAATGCCCAACAAAGAGTGCCCTTGTGCTGATAATTTTTCCAGATGACATGGGCATGTTACTTGGTGATCTGGCCATCCAACGGTGGTATCAGTTCCCTCCTTGGTGCTCTCATGTGCGAGCTATTGGTCTCCCAAAATCAGAGAAAAACTTGATTATTTGTAAAAAGGCTTAAGGGTTAAAAGCTCCATTATGCCCGTGGGGGCTAAAGAAATTCCCACAAGGGATAAAAGATGCCCTCAAGGGCTTATCTTTTCCCGCAGGGGATGAGCTTAAGCCCACATAGGCTTAGGGATGCTTGCAGGGAGTGAAGTTAAGCTCGTAGGTGCTTAATTAAGGATGCCCACACGGGCTGAGGTTAAGCCCACAGAGGCTTAGGGATGCCTGCAGGGAGTGAAGTTAAGCTCGTAGGGGATTAATTAAGGATGCCCGTAGGGGCTGAGGTAAAGCCTCTAAATCCCGCAGGGGCTTAGGGATGCATGACGAGGGTGAAGTTAAGCGCGCAGGGGCTTAAGGATTCCCGTAGGGGCTAAGATTAAGCCCGTAGAGGCTTAGGGGATACCCGCAGGAGGTAAGGATAAGCTCGCAGGGGCTTAAGGATGCCCGCAAGGGCTATATTTTAAGCCATGGGAGCTTAAGCATGCCCGCATAATCCCACGAAGAGGCAAGGGGCATAGGGTTGTTTCCCACATAGGGAGAGCCCAGATGGATGAAGCCTGCAGACCTAAGAAATCCAAAGAATTTGTTTTTAATTAAATAAAAATATGAAATAAACAGAATCACAAATAAAAGTTAATTATCACATTTTAAGAGGCAAGATAGAAAAAAGGCATGAGCACAGTTTGAAGAGATGGAAGGTTTAAAAGATGAAGAATATATATAGCAAATGTGTTGAAAATTGTCTTAAAAGTATGTCTTTATAAATCAACGATCATCGATCCATCGACGCAAATGCATGAGTTGACCTGCATGTAAAAAGTCAAGAGTCGTTGGAAGCTGGCATTGGTTTGGTGGGTGTGCAAAGATAGCCATAGGTCGTTGATATAGAGATGAAAGTGCGTTGAAAATTAAAAACACGTCGATATTTCCATGGTTTATCCCCCATGATAAAAAAAAAATGAAAAGACATCTTAAATTTCATTGTATTAATCCACGAATGTTCAAAACGTGGAAATATTTCGTGGAAAAATCCACCGGAATGTACTAGTGTCATCGGAATCTAAAGATCTGTAAGAAATCTTCCACCTCTATAGTAGTATGGAAACAATGAAAATATGATGCATTAATGATGTCATATCATGTGGGAGGGTCCTCCATAATGCTGATAGGTCTGGGTCCCATAGAATCTGTTTGGCGTGAACATGGTGCACTCATTGTCAAGCCAATAGTGTAGATAAACGATCTACCACCTACTAGCAGAATCTATTATCTGGTCTATGTCATAAGCTGAGTCTCTATAAATGAGGTAGCTCCTCATCCTCATCCATATCCTCAGCATTTTGGGGAGGTTCCTCACCAACATAAGTGCCAATATCTGCAAAATAGTACATAACAATAATTAGACAATTTAATTAAACAATTTAAAGAAAATGTTATAGTAAATTACATATGGATTAAATTAGACAATAAAATGTGACTATATTAATCAAATCATAACACTAATATTACCTTTTTCATTTTGTAGCTCATCCTGGGTAAGTATGATGTTGGGACATCTTCGCTAATCTTTCCCTACGTATGGGTATGACACGGGATCCAGGGTGTGATCGTCCTCACTAGCAAGCAACTCTAGTGTCTCTGTAGTGACCTCACCTGGGAACTCTGGATGGCCCCTATTGGGAAACATATTCCCCCACATGTGCATCTGCGCTTTGGTCATCGAACAAGGAAGGTGGTGGTAGAATGATGGTCGAGTAATCAAAAACCTATCAAAAAATAAAAAATAAAACAAATTAGAAGCAAGTGGGAAGCATGTCCTCTCAAAAAAATGGCGTGACAACGATCTAGAGAAAAACAAAATTGTCCCAAAAAACGACAGACCACCTAATGCATCGGGGGATCTACACTAAATAATCAACATAATATAGTAATGAGAAACTAATGCTTTTCCCATCAGTAGTTTATTGGGACACTGTAATGACCAAAAGCGAGAGGCACCTAAGCTCCTCTACACCAAAAGAATCTATGTGCAACTGGACACCCGCTACCTGGAATTCATTAGGGGTAGTGGCGGTCTCACTAACATATCTCTGAACATGTGTTATTTGAGTGGTTACTGCAATGATGGGCGGGAAATTGGGTAAATGGGGAAAATTCTCCCCTCTATTGGATAACCTGGTAATGAACTAATGTCCTCCTCTGTGGGATGGAACCACATATCAAGACCCACCTTGAATACTTTTTGTTGTTGATCCCAATGACAAATCAACAACCTTAGTAGTCGTGAGTGGCCCCTCAATGATTTATCCTCCTCTTGATAATTAAGGATGCCAAATATTCATAAGAGGAAATGCATCAGTGGTGTAATAGGGCAAGGGAGAAAATCCCTCTCCCTCTCCTGGGATTCCCACTTTTGTACAACATTGTGCAAGTTGAGGCATTGTCGTTGCTCCTACTAATAGCCTCGTCACTCTTATATCTTCTTCACATATATAAGCTTCATTAAAAACATAGACACATGCACACATATATACAAACATAAAACATTAAAAATTTGATTAAAGTACATTTTTATTTATCAAAACTAGAAAATATTTTTTTTCTCAAAACAAATCACAAACATAACCGATGCACCTAAATAATAGCAATACACCATTAGCGGTGCTTTTATGAAATAATCACACCGCTCACGGAGCTTTTAAGGTATATGTGCACCACCTACATTGCTCTAACATAAGAGTACTGCTATCAGTGCTCTAACATTAATATACGTTTTTTGAATTTTTGTAGTGTCAATACACTGTATATAAACATACGCACCATGACGATGCATCTAGATAAGTAGAGTACCAATATGTTAGAACATTAAGCTTATTATTTTTCTGGGACACTGAATATATACATACAAACCAATAGTTGTGCGCAAGTATATATACAAAGCACCAATATTATTGAAAAAATGAAAATAAAACATTTATTTCTTTGACACTACACGATGCTCTTAATATATAACATGCATTGAAACCAGTGTGACAATATATTTAAATAGCATCGATTTTTTTTAAAATTGTTTTATGGTTTTAGTGGCGGCACATTTAGTTCACCGAAACACACCACACACTTAAATTTTTTGTGGATTATATGGTTCTCTTGATATATCTAGGTGGATTGATTCTGGTGCATCTATATATTTATAGAGCACCACATTTTTTTAAATGTTTATTGTTTCAAGACGGACATTTAATTTTTTGGTTTACTAAGCGGTGCTCAGTAAATATATTGATGCACTGCGATGCCGATGCGTTTATATATTTATAGAGAACCAATTTTTTTCCCAAATGTTGTTTATAATTTCTAAATGGTGCATTTGTTTACTAAAAGGCATTGTGGAAGCCCCAAGAGTTAGCTCAATCGGTCGAGCACCGTAGTTAGGCCTCCCAGCATGTGAGGTTGCGGGATCCATTCTCCTCAACACTCTTGGGGTTAGGTATGCAAAATGTGCCGAGGGTGTGATGGCCCCTTCGGTTGGGCTCGCCAGAAATTATTCCGTGGACGTAGCGATGCCGGCCAGTGGGACCAGTACGTGAACCACATTGAAAAAAAAAAAGGCATTGTGGAACTTAATTTTTTTTGTTTACTAACTAGTGCTCTGTATATATATTGATGTATCGTTAGCAGTGTGTTCATATATTTGCAGAGCACCACTTTGTTTAAAAAATTACTTGCATGGTTTCAATGGAGATTGCATTTCATTTCCTCGAAAGCTTTAAAAACTAAATGGTGTTCTTTAAATATATGGACACATCATTAGTGGTGAATCATTACATTTATAGAGCACCACATGTTTTAAAAAATTGTATTATGGTTTCAATTTCAGTGCATTATGTTATCGGTAATGCACCGGCTATGGAGCATGAAAGTTGAAATTTGGCCTCCGTTATCGATGTGCTATATGTTTACAAAAAGTGAACCAATATGACGGTGTGATACGATCTTACGACACACACCATGTATATTTTTTATATTTTTTGGTAAAAAATTGCAAATTAAAGTTTTTAATTTGCTTTGAAAAATGAGAAGGTAATAAATACAATACATGGGCTCTTGCCTTCCTTGGAGGTATGGTTTCCACGTACACAATGGATGATGTTTTCCACTGCTTTGGAAAAAATTCAACTCCACCAACAAACCAAACCATGGGAGAAATCCATCAACAAACGAGCTCTGCCTACGAGGGGCATCATGCAGAGAGTACTACATTGGTGTTTAGGTGGGCCTAGGAGGTCTGACGTGTTGAAAAATGAATAAAATGAGTAATCTAGTGAAATACTTTTATTTTACCCTATTCTGATGAAATCGAGTTAGTGGTGCACCAGTGCGTCTTGTATAGGAGGCACACAAGTGTGCCTCTCGTTATAGAGAACATTGTTAAGTATTTCTATTTTTACAAAATGAAAAGAGATTATGTTTTTTTCAAGTCAGTGTGTTATATTTAGTAGCACATCGGTGCGTCTTCTAATTTATTGTTCAACATACTGGTGCGTTAATATCATTCCCACACACTAAACATTTTTTCCACAAAAAAATTAAATTGAACATGTTTTTACAAGTTGCATCGATCTATTTTGACATCAGTGCTTTGTTTCATTAGGAAAATTGATGTGTCATTGATGTTAGTGCACTAGTGTGGCTAGGTAACTCGGGAGCACCAATTGTTTTTTTCTTTTAAAAATAATTAGAATTTATGTTTGTATGTCTTTTAAATGGTGTGTTTTAATCTGTAACACACTAGTGCATCTGTGTCCTTAACACATACCATCGATTTTTAAAAGTAAATATTATATAATTTTTGCAATGGCATTGATTTTTTAGGACTTTGGTGCACTTCCTAATTAGGCACATTGGTTTGTGGATGCTTTTACTATTTTGGTGCACCAATGTGTCAAGTTGTTAAGTGTGGTTTGTATGTTTATGCACACCCAAAAAACCTCTGACTGCCTGCCTTTGCTACCATCCTTCACTATAACAGACAAGTGGGCTCTTTTTTTGTGAAGGGTCCACAAAAAACTCCACTAGAAGGTGATTTCCATGTAGTGATGCTCATCTATACACTACATCCCAATTTTTTGACCTTTCTTTTTTTAGCAAAAAAACTATGGATGGATAAGGATACACCATAACAAATCATTGAGATCAGTGCAAGGGATGTGGAAGAGCCATCGTAAAGGAATGTAGAGGAAGTTAGATACCAACAAATACAATTTAAGAAGCCTAGCTAATGAGCCAAATAGGGTAATGAATTGAAATAATCATCCTCATCCCTTTTGTAACCAAATTAACATGTCAACTTTAACTACTAGATTTGTATAAAATCCCTTCAATGCTAGCGTAAAAGGGTTGGTCTCATTGGTTGGTCTTTTTGGATGGTTGATTTTTGGGTTGGGGGAGATTTTTTTGTTGATATGGTTTGAGTCTTTTTGTTATGTTGTTGTAGTAATCTATTATAATCCTGACATAATGTACACATAAAGAAGTATTTGGGTCTCTTCAAAACTGTGAGTATGCTTCTCTTCTAAATACCAAATGGAGTTGTGTTATTTCCTTATTCAATTATGGATCCTAAGTATTACATTCAATCGAATGTTTTAAAACTCAAACTCGGACTCGGAATCAACCAAGGGTCAACTAAGACTCAGCCATGAATCGGATTGGTTTGAATTTATAGACTCAATTTACAAAACAATACCTAAAAAATTAAAATTTTAACGTAAAAAAAAACATTTTAAAGATTCCAAACCATTAGAGACAAAATATGCAAAGTATGCTCATGTATGTACCATTTAAGGATGAATATATCAAAATGGAACCAAGTTAAATACATATCTAAAACAAAACACATAATTTATGAGGCACTAAATGCCTCTAGAGTCCAAAAAACAACATGTTACACCTACAAGATCAACATGATCAATCATCGAACTCATCACCAGCACCAGAAATGAGATCCTTGGCATCAAAATATGGATTAGACTCCTAAGAGTTGTTATCCTTGTCAAAATGCTTAAAGACATCTTCAAGAGCAGTAGTAGAACTAGTAGAAGCATGGATACGTCAACTAGTGCCTGTCATGCTTGGATCTATGTCTGCATCACCCACTGCTACTATATCCACATCCAAATCAACCCACCCTAGGTCTTATATATCAAATCATGACCAGGATCAAAATCTATAAAATGAGACTTCTTTAAACATTCTAAGTTTAGATCAATATCATCCAACACAATGGGATCTATATCAGGTCTTATATTCAATAATTGGTTGTTCCTTAGTAAAAGTTTGTATTGCATGAAGACAAGATCATTTAACCATTTTTTGTGCCAACTGTTTTCTCTTCTTCATGTGAATTCATTCAAACACAAACCAATTTCACTCACACCTGAATGGACTACAAGTCTTACTCATGACTCGAATTGCAAACTTTTGTAATTGAGAACATTGGCTAACAAATGAATCACACCAATGTGTTGTAAAGACAAAGTTAGTTCAATACATTAGATTGTGAATTTGGCTGAAAGTTCAAGTATTTAAATATCAAACGATTGAACTTAATAAAACTTTGGAATCGTTTACCTAGTTGGTCCACATTTTTTGCAATATTTGCTAGGTTTTTCCAAAGTTACTCATGGCTCTAGTGAAAGCATTGATCTATTAGTGTGTATCTATTTGTTGAATCTCATTAAGAACAATGCACTCTAGGAACTCCATGGTTGGCCTAACAAGTTCCTTGCTCCAAGTGTTTTTCTCCATTAGGTTCAATATACATGATTGGTTGTAGATGTATTGTAATTATATTATAATGCTCTATAGTGTTCTTGATCAAATCCTATTTGTCGAAATCCTCAAGCATGATTTTTATGCAATGTGCAACACGTGGGGTCCAAAATATGGTTGTGTATTTTCTCTCTAAAATATTACCAACAAGAACATAGTTAGAGGAATTATTTGTGATGATTTGAACAACATTTTCCACCCCCACCTTGACAACAATTTCATCTAGAATATGAAATAACAAGTTTGCATATTTCACCTTATCATATGCATCAACTAATTTCAAGAACATGGTTCCATATGGGAAAGAGGCAAGGGATACCTAACATTGCAAGAATGTATACAGAAAGACTCTTCAAAATAAAATCTCATATTTGAATTAGATCCCCTCATCATGGAAATATGCTTTTTCCTCCCTATTTCAAGATTTATTTCATCCTATTTATCCTTCTCTTCTTCAAAATTTTCAAATTGTTGTTGTAATTCCAATCTTATTGCACCAATATTTTATTTCGGTGCACCACAGGGGGGAATGTTTCCTCTTATACCACCCAAGTGTTGCTTCAACCTATGGATACCACCCACCTTTGATCCATTTCTTGCAAATTTTGCAATACGTCATATTATCAATAAAATTGGTGTTGATCCATGAAAGGTATTTCTCTGTTAAATCCCTAGTAAATGCAAAGTTCAACAAATATACAAAATTCAAATGCAAAACTTACCAATCCTATTTTATTTATTTTTAAAATAAATCCTAAAATATTACTAAAATACATATTTTAGGTTTGTTTTAATTTTTTTATGATAGAAAAAAGTAGGGACATACTGCTATTAGCATACCTTGACGATGGAAAACAACTCAACATGCACAATAAAATGGACAAATACTCCTCTAATATTGAATATGGGTTGTATGTAGCCTCCTCACTAAGATACCAAATCCATTGCAAACAACCCAACAAAACTGCCCAAGTAGCTCCAAAAACACCAAATACTCACAATCTACAATGTTGCTCCAAAATCTCCAGATGCTTACAAATTCTCAATGAAGATGGTGTGAGGAAAATAAAGAGTGGGGAGTTCTCTTTATAGCATTAAGTTAGTCTTTAGAGTCTCAAGGCTTAGGTTTTTAGATTTATTTAAAAACAAATATTTTAAGTGTCACATGTCCATCCTATCCGGTCCCACACTAACTTGACCAAGTTAGTTTAGACTCGGCCAAGTTGAATGGTTTCGTACTAAACCAATTGAGTCAGGCTTGAATCAAACATTGACTCAACTAAATTAGTAACAAACCAGCCACCAAAAATAGTTTATTGGTTGAGTCAGTACGGCCACTGGTCAAATCAATCAACTTGGTTGAGATTGGGTCCAAGTTGATCGATTTTTAAAATGTTGATTTGACTCTGCAATGATGGTTTATTTTTCCAATTCTAATGCTTAGTGTTACATTGTGCATGTATACAATGAATGCATGTTATTATATAATTAAAAATGGGGTTGCAGAAGTCCTATTATATCTCATTATATCTTTAATCTCTTAATTGCACTTCGAATAAGACCTTCCTTCCTCTGGGAAAATTTAAAACGCAAGCACTTCTAGACTACAATGGATCCTTTGTAGGTACTTTATAAGAACCTTGATCTCGATTAAATTCCACCCAAGGTTTTTGTTTTTAGGACCATTCTTCACAGGGAGATATCTATATGATGAATAATAGATTTTCTAAGTGTGTAGATTTTATGGTTCTTTATTACTCCTCTTGAATAGATATTTATATAAGAATAAAGAAGGTCAGAGTGGTTATACCCGCTCCAACTAATATCATTTAAGTTTTTGTGCATATACTTTAGACTATAATATATTATATGATGACATTTAATAAAGCGTTTGGATATCCTTCCCATATACAAGTCTTGATAAAAAAAATTTGAAAGTAAAAAATGTATTACTGCTTAAAAACCAAGTACATAGCATTCCTTCATAGTTTTCAAAGTCTTAGAGTTCACTACCATTCCCGACCATACATAAGTGAACCAAAAAAAAAAATAGCCTGACCATTGCAACTACCCCAAAAAACAAGATACAACCAACCTAGAATACTACTATGGACTATAGCTAATAATCTTGAGAACCTATGCTGACTAAACATGGGAAAATATAGAAACAAACAAACATGCAGCTAACCCCAAAAACATCAGAAACATCAGACCGGATTCTTGGAACCGGTTCCCCCACTAGTGCCATCCAAGTTCGCCTGCTTCATCTTGTCAGCTGACTTCTCTTGCGTACCCTTCGTCTTCTTTAAAGCAACATTTTGCTTTCTCCTGCTGATGGTACCGATATTCTCCACCTCCTCCATTCCAGGATAATAGAAGGTGATTCCCAACTTGGATGCATTCGCGTCAATTTTGCTATGCATGAGACGCTTATCGGCATTATGCACCTTCCAAGCCTGAACTAGTTCCTCATCCCCCTGGTGCTTGAACATGTCACTCATGGTGACATGTGGCAACAGGTTTTTCACCACCTAGTATACCATTATCATACGGTCATAAGCGGATGCTCTGCCAGCCGTGGTGCCTGGGTCGACTACCCATTCCTCCACCTCCCTTCGAATGTCCTCCACAGGGATAGTCCGCACCGTCTCCAACAAATGCTTCTCAACAGATTCAATATCATCATGAATTGAAGGAGGAATGCGGTCTCGGAAGAAAATAGCTGCATCTTGAGCCTTGGATTGAGCCCATGTAACATGACCCCCCTGACCACCCTACTTGTCCATCATCTTTCCTTTTCCCCACTGTCCGTAGGAACTCGAACCCTTATCAGCATCCAAACAGAAATTATGTTTAGGAGCCATAAAAATGACCCTAAAATGATCTGGTGGATGATCCAAAGAAATCCTGTATATAATCAGCTCCCAATGAAACTTTCCAACCGCAAAAAGAGAGAAAACACAGGAGCAACAAAAAATGCGAATGGGGTTGCACTTAAATTCGCTAGAATATAAATCCCGAGAAGCCATTATTAATGTAACAGAAAGGCTTCGGTCAGCCTCTGGATAGTACCAGCCAACATTCATGGAATTACTCCTCTAGTAACTAGAATTAAGAATAAATTAATTACCAGATATGGAAGCCGATACGGATCCATCCTCCCACTCTTCACACACCTGAACTTGTACTCTCTTCTACTGATATCGAAGGTCGGATTGGAAATGTGTGTCATTACATGCATGTTCAACCTTGATGACTTGACACCCCATTAACGATTTCCAATCACCTCTTGTCAACATTATGGGAAGTTTGTCCTCAACCAACCATTTGTCTACTTTTCTCGAAATTAGAGTTAGCAAGGTGACAGCAATTGGGCTCCCAGTCCTCGTTCCTGAATTCCTCCATAGTGCCAATAATGAGAACCATGCCCCCTTCGACACCATGGTTGGATAAAAGATCTGCGACTTTGTTCACCTCCCGCTTGACGTGGCTAAAAGATATGACATTATTAGTGGTGACGAAGGTCCTCAAATTTTCCAACTTGTTCAAGAGCCGCTAGCTAGTAGTGATTTTATATGGAGGTTGGCCACTAGACAGTTTTGTAGCCATCTGGATGATAATTTGGGAGTCTCCTTCCATTATCAACAGAAACCATCCTTCTCTAATAACCAGGTGGATGCCCTGGATGAGACCTTTCAGTTCAACAGATTTGTTAGAGTCAATGCCTAGGTGTCTGAATTTTTTTTTCAAGACAGCCCCGGAGGCATTTCTGCACACACCACCAAACCCCGCAACTCCTAGATTTCCTCGGGAAGCTCCACCAAAGTTAACTTTAAACCAATTCTGCATAGGAGGAGACCAGAAATTCGAACTGGATGGTTTGCAGATCTTATCTTTCCTACGCAACCCCTCCAGATCTTCCCTCCCCAGACCCCATCCTACCACAATGCGTAACTCCTCCTCCGACATATATTTATCTATACCCCCCCATTGCTTACTTCTAATTGTTTCTTCTAGGTTGTCGACAAACTTCTGCCACACCTCCTCTTCTCTATGCTTCTTGTCCCTGAAAATATGTTCATTTCTTTCCTTCCATACATTCCAAATAACCATCCCTGGAAACATCTGTCATAAGGTCCCAATAATTGGGTTCTTGAAAGCTTTAACATTCCATTCCTAGAGGGATTGGTCAGGTTGGCCTCTCACACGATCGATTCTCCTAAATATCATAGCCCCGCGATCCCAAAGCGAAGAAGCATAGGGACAACCATCCAGAAGGTGCCCCAAGGTTTCCTCATAGTTGAGGCATAAGGGACACCGAGAAGGGCCTTGGATGCCTCTCTTCCTAATATTTTCACTTGTAAGGATCCTCCTCCATGCAACCAACCAACAAAAGACAACTATTTTTGGCCAAGGATTCATTTCCCATATCTTGATCTTCCAAGTATTATCATCCTCTTCTGCAGAGTTAGTCTAAATATCACAAGCTTCTTTAATACTAAAAGTTCCTTTCGGCTTGTAGCCCCATCTCAGCTTATCAGCTCCCGTATTGGAACAAATGAATCTTTTCTAGAGAGTAGTCTCGAAAGAACAAATATCCTCACCATTAGTAAGGCCCTCCCACCAGAGACGATCCATCCAATGCCTGTGACCATCTGTGGGGAGATCTTCCCAATATTGGCAGACTTTGACTTTACCTTTTGCCAACCCTCTAACTCGTATATTCTGCCATCTAGGGTCTTCTCCTAATTTTGGAAGTTGATTCCATCAATCATCCCAAAATTTCACTAATTCACCGTCACAGTTTTCCCAGAAGCTGTGATCTTGTACTAGCTTTCGTCCAGCATAAGCTTTCATCCAAATATGGGATTCGTACCTTTCCTCATTATATCTGATCAGCTGCCCCATTGGTCTATCCCTGGCATATTTCACATGCCAAAGTTTTTCCCATGGTTCCATCTAGTTGTTGCATGACCTCCACAAAATTTTAGAGCCATATATTTTGCTTAACACCTCAAGATCTCTAATTCCAATACCCCCTTTGTCCTTAGGGTTATAGAGCTTATCCCAACCAACCAAAGCAAATTTGGTTTTCATTTCCCTGCCCCCCCAGAGAAAATTTCTCTAAATACCACAAATTTCCTTTAAAATTGCCTTTCTAGCTGAGAGCATTGAAAAAATGTAAACCAGCATAGCTTGGAGAAAAGTTTTGACCAAAATCAGACGGCTAGGGAGGTTTAATGGCCGCAGAGTCCAACTAGCCATCCTGCTACGGATTCTATCGAGCAGATCTTGCCAAGATATCTTACGAATAGTGCCTTCCATGAGTGGGAATCCAAGTCTTGATAGTTATTGTGTGTGTACTCTTAATATTTACTTGAATTTTGGTTGAAAGCTATCCTTTCAACATATTGGCATCATTGCATCCTCCATCCGACCTGGGTTCTAGTAGCAGCAGATAGAAGCAGTTCAGATTTGAAGGAGAGGATGAGGATATCAAGAAAACCTGCAAGTTGGAATTTATGTTTGTATATTAAAAGGATAATCTCGTTGCTCATGAAGGTGTGGAAATGATATTTTAAAGACTGTAGAGCCATTTTCATTGAATGTATGAGAAGAACAAATGTGTTATTAGATATTTGTTGCAAGAATATTTATGTGTAAATAGATAATGTTGTTCGGGGTGTGTTGCTAAGGATTCCCCTTAGATGAGTATGCCTACACATATGAAAGAAAAACTAATATGAAAATGAAGAAATGTTTGATGAAAAATTATTGAAGACAAATCAAAGTGTATGGCTATTGGAATTGTATTAAACAAGAGAAACAAGTGGTTGAAAATGGAGTGCCAAAACCCTTCCTAAGTCGAGTCGTGTTTGGATAAGCATTGGATTAATTTTGAAGTTGGATGCTTAGATTGACAATCTAAGTTGACCTTCCATAAATTTGACGAAATACTTGTGTAGATGGGTAGAAATTTTGCACTAAATTCAAGAAATTAACATCCTGGGTTGATAAGTAAGGGAGACCAACCTGAAGAATGCAAAAAATATCTAGTTTCCACGTGCCCTATTTTTTGCTTCGCTGCTGACAAAAATAGTTGTCGACTACTTATGTAGAGCACCTTCAAATAAGTGCCACTTGCTAACGCAACAAATCCATAAATATAGTAGCATTCAAGAAACAAGCAACAAAGTAGGAAAGTAATTTATTCTTATACATGGAGCTCATTCTTGCTCACCAAGTGATACATATGGTATATTGAATGATTTGAAATTGTGCAATTAAAACTTGCTCGATGAAAATATTTACTTGATTATAGTCATGACTACAAAAGATATGAATTGTCCTATAAATATAAATGGTTGAGCAACTTTATCCATCAACTATGGAGATAAAATTTTGTAAAGACTGATTTTGAGGGGTCCTATAATGTTTTTTTACAATGTATATGGAGTCATATGTACACAGATATTGCATGAATGATAAGTTAGTTGAGTCCATAAGTATTAGTCGGTTCCAAAGTTAGTTGAAAATGAATTAATTTTGTGTCTAAAGAACAGAGGGGATTAAATGTGTGTCTTTAATGAAGGTGATCCCCTCTTCCATTGTAATTTAAGTCGGTCTCTAGCTGACTTTATTGATATTCAATTTTGTAACTCGAGTCAAGTCATGCATAGTTTAAATCGACAACAATAGGATGGAGATAAAATTTTGGAAAGACCGATTTTGAGGGTCATATAATGTTTGTTTACAATGTATATGGAGTCATATGTACAAATATATTGCATGAATGATAAGTTGGTTGAGTCCATAAGTATTAGTCAAGTCCAAAGTTGTATGAAAATGAATAATTTTCCGTCTAAAGAACAAATGGGATTAAATGCGCATCTTTAAGGAAGGTGATCCCCTCTGCCATTGTAATTTAAGTCGGTCTCTAGCTGACTTCATTGATATTCAATTTTGTAAGTCGATTCAAGTCATGCATAGTTTAAATATACGATGAAGCTTAACCAAATCATCACACATAGTGAGCAGACATAATTAAGAACTTTCAGGAAATACAACTCCTCACTGCAATGATAGATGAAGACGACATTCAAGTAAGAGACATTTGACATCACACAAAAAAGAGCTTAATGACAATATGATGATGCTAGAACAACTAAACTAATTGAGCCCCCCGATGCAGAATTGCATAGAAATCCTTGGGTTGCGACCTTGGAAGCTAGTAAGTAAGAGAAATGGAAAGCAAGTTAAAGAGCCAAAATCCCTACCTGAGTCGAGGGAAAGTCGGCGAGATGAGAGAAATCATGGGTATTTGAAATATCGCTAGCATATTGAAGACATAGGATGAAGAGTAACATGTCATGGTAGAGCCTTGTATATGTGTGTCTTCCTATCCAGTTGGTGGTTTTTGCGGCTGAATTACCTATGCAAACTGGTATGCATGGTCGATGCATAGTAATGATTACTTCGGCAGGAGTAGAAACCCACGATGTTTTTGTACATCTCTTTGTTCTCTTTAGGATGAAGAAGATATTGAGGTTGGGGGAGATGTTGATGGGACCCTTCAAACCCCATAAATTTCATCACATAATATATTATAGTCTAAAGTATATGCACAAAACCCTAAATGAGATTAGTTGGAGTGGGTATAACTGCTCTAACCTTCTCTATTCTTGTATAAATAATTATTCAAGAGGAGTAATAAAGTAGTTGGATATCCTTCCCATATGAAAGTCTTGATGGTTCTCATGTGTAAGCTCTGCTTGAATGTTGGTTGAAATCTATCCCTTTAACAAAAGTCCAAAACTAATGGGATAAAATATTTGAATGTTTTGTACTACAGGATGTTGGGTTGTGTGAATGGGACCAACGAATGTGTAAAGAATATATATTGTATGATGGCCCTTCTAAATATTAGTATGAAATGTTTTAGTTCAAACATCCTATAAGTCAATTTAAGTTGTTGAAGAGACTCGTGGAAGCCCTAGAGAACAAAGATCAACAAAAATAAATTATGTAATGGGTTGTTCCAATTCTCATTGCTATATAATGAATAGATCCCCATATTAATCGTGATGTATATATTTTTTTGTGGAAAATTACCTATATTTTCCCATAGCCAAAGAAATGTTTAAGAAAGTAGCCTTGGGTAGACTGGTACAAAAAATACTTCTCTAAATAAATATATTTATGGAATAAGTGGGTGTGTTTCCATTTACCCCAATATACATGGTTGAGTAATTACCTTGTGCCAAGGCTGCTGCCTCGAATGGCACATGTGAGTTGTGAAAGTAAGAAAATAGTAGAATTGAAGGGGCGGATCAAAGACTAGTGAGACGGTTGAATAGGTTTTGAGGATGTTGGATATCAAAAATTGGTGGTGGATGGACCAAATGCATGAAATAAGGTAGAGAAGTGAGAATTTATAGAAGGAAAATAGTGATGAAGGAAATAAGTGAGGGAAGGATAAAAGAGTTGTGGAATATGAGAATATGAGAGAGATAGCAATATTTGGTTAAGGGAGAGAGGAATAACGATGGAAGGAATCCTAGTGAGAGGCAGTTGGGTTGAAGGAGTGTCGATGTAATATAAAGAGGGGAAAAGGGAATTGTTGAAGATAGATGCAGCCATCCAGATTAATGAAGTAGATATTATCTATAAGGAATTTTTGGAACAACCAAAACTTGAAAATCCAGTAGAGGCTAAATACATTAATAAATTATATGACATTGTTGTGAATGTGCACCAATTGTTTCAAGAGCAAGATACCCCCTAGACCGAAAAAAATTCATACCTTATGTCAATGGAAGTAGACTAGATCCAACCACTCCTTAGATTCCCTTGACTCATAAGGTATATTCAATATCTAGTTTTGTTTTACATTTTTCATTACCTAATAGATCATGTGGATGTAGTAGTCGAATTGGAATATTATCAGGAGTTAGTAATAGTAGTTTAGGGAAACCTAGCCCAACTCAAGAAGTTAGAAATATACTGTTAGTATCAAATCAAAATTTGGTTACACAAACAGATCCAAGTGTTTCCATTTTATTAATATTTATGCTTAGTGGGATTGTGGGAATGCAAGGAGGACACCCTATGAAATAGATAGAGTTCTAAGGGAAAGGAGAAGGGAATGTGGAACAGGATTGGTTTTGTGAAGCCAAATGGAGATGTATGGGAATATAGGATTCCTCTAAATTAATGGATTTGTAGACAACTCTAAGAGGAACAACATCGCAATTGTAAATAAAATTTGTGGAGTGCCCACTTGGGATTATGGCATTTACTCTCCTAGAATTTAAGCAATAATTTAAGTCCAAGTTTCAACTACCCAAGTCTAAGCAACAAGGCATAGTGGAATTAAAAGACATTACGAAAATGTTAGGTGATTCAACATGGGAATAGGATTAGAGGTTTTAGGATCTCATGGATAGACTTACATTCTGCATCCATGATATCCATCATAAGAAGTGGTTCATTTAAGGGCTAATTCCTTCGAATTAGCCTTCCTTGATGCAACAAAAGATTGAAACTACTAGAGAAAATTTGGAGCAAGTAATGAGAATTAAGTCTATGAATGGATATCTTCATAATTCTAAGGTTGCAATAACTAGGGAAATCCCATACTTGTCACAATTTTATATTTATATTGTTTCCCTTACAAAAAATATACTATAGTTTTCAATACTTAAGGTCAAAAAAGAGTAGGTGTGGTGTACTAATTGTTAAAAGGAAGAACAACATGTTTATGAGTTCCCACTATTATGGGGGAGGTCTTACACTCAACAACCCTCTAAGATCATTTCCAGAAGGACCTAAAAGAAGAGTTACTATAACAACCCATTTTTACTCCAAGATGTGAATATGTAAGTAATGAGACAAACGCTAGATGCTAGATTTGTATGATCTAGGAGACCATGAATATTGTAAATGTTGTACATAATTGATATTATAAATATCCCTGACATTTGCAAGTGGAGAAGGACAAATAGATGGGGGGTTATGATTCCACAAGTGGGGGATTTGAGAGAGGCTAAGGGGTGACGACCCTAGCTAATGTCCTTAGCCTCCATTGACATTTTTTAACCCAAATTCATTTAACCATGGTGTAGGGTATCGCCTTAATTAATCATGGGATTAATTCTCTTAATGTGGGATTAAGAGGTGAAAAGTGACACTGCTAGGAAATCCGCTTGTCAAAAATATATCGTGCATACAATTTGTTAGAAACTCACTCAGTAATCATTTGTTCATCACTCATTCCATCATTGAGAAATGGGGATCCCTCATGCTATCATATCTCTAGTACGTGAGACAAAAAGGAAAACTTGTGTTTCATAACCTATCAAATGAAGTACCCTAATAAACTAGTGTGAATGGACTTAATGTCCATGTGAGAGATACCTAGACTGTAGTTGGAGTGCTTGGGATTGGGACAGCCTGTGGGACTACGAAATAGAGAAGGGGGTCTCATCCTTTCTGTTATGCAAGGTGATGGGGGATGAGTGTAGGGGTGGGGACAATTGTGGAGGGGGGTTATGCACCTTTGGGTAGTGTGAGTGTGTTGGAGTAAAATAATTGAGAATTCAACCCTTGTGGAATAATAGCCCTAGCTTAGGGGTGGCCTCTGTGAAAGAAATAACAAGTTTGACAGAGTGCATATGATTGGAAGGAACATCCTTCACTTTCAGTTGGTTGGAGGAAATTGATCTTTGAAACATAAGTGTCTCAATGGGGAATGAATGAATACCATGGATTTTATTTTTGTTCTATGTTTGTTTCAATTATTGTTACGAAATTGTTTATGTGCATGAATTATTGAGCATGGTTTGAATGCATTCACAGTAGGAATGTTTGCATGCTTAGAATGTATAATTTATATAATTGACTTCTAAGTATGTTTAAATACTTATGAGAAACACACACAACACTAAGAGGGGGGGGTGAATTATTGTTGTAGTCATTAATCTGATTTCACTACAAAAATTGATCTATTAAACTCAACTAAAAAATACAACCATTGAAAAATAATAACACCAATAATGAATTCTTCAAATTTATATAGATATAAAAATGACATTGAATATATGTGCTACAACACATAATACATACACCAGCTACAACTGGTTATTTAGAGGCTTCAACCTCAATAAAAAATTCAAGTTCAGCTCCAACTGAGATGATGGAATCAGGCTGCAACCTGAACACATGCAAGGATTTTTCCCCTGCTCTACCCTTCCTCACAATCAAAGATTGATCTCTATCAATCCAATTTCCTCTTAGATTTTGCAAAAGGATGAAAAGCTTCCAATCTATTGTGACTCCCAAACTGCTCAACCGAATTTAACTTCCTTCTCTTGGTTCTTCGACCTCCTCCTTTGCCCACCTTTCTGCTCCTCAGCCCTCCTCCTACTGTACCCCCGAACTCAATATCCCTTTTTTTTACCATACACGACTTACATTTTAATGACAAGAATTCTCTTTATTTATACTTGTTCTTCTCCTTGAATTTGTATGGGTTGACTTATCATTTTTTCATTTTGTCAATTAAATCAAATATATCCATGAAGTATTTATATAATTTTATTGAACTTTATGCCACATTATCAAAGTGGGCTTGCCACCATTTTACCCCATCATATGCCCATGTCATCATTTTTTTGCTTAGCCTTCTAATGCCCGCAATGCTTATTTGGAGTGTTCTTCAAAGTGCTTGCATGCTCCACTCAGTGTGCCCTCAAGGGCTCTCTTTTATGCCCACGGGATCTTAATATTCAAATCCTCATATGCCCGTAATAGATACTTAGAAATGACCACAAGGGCTATCTTCCAAATTCCCGCACAAGTCTCATTTTATTAGTAAAATGCCCGCAAGCATGTCTTCAGCAAATTCTCGCAATGGGGTCTCATTTATGCCTGCAACGGTGTCGTGGAGATGCCCGCAACACTTTCCTGGAGATGCCCGCAACCCTCCATAATATGCCCGCATGACCACAAGTAAATTCCCGTAATGCACCATAAAAATGCCTGCAGCAGGGCTTCTCTTTCACACCTTGTTTCCATGTCATCTTTCTTTCATTCATTTGTCCATGTTAGCACTTGCCATGTCATCATATTTGTATTGCATGCTTGCTTGAATTTTTATTTCCATGTCACTTTGTTATCCAACTGAGTCTTTGCATTAATTTGTGTCATCAGTGACAATTTTTCTCATCAATCTCCCCCTTTGTCATTGATGTCATCCAAGATGAAAGCCAAGATGTATCTCCCCCTTTGACATTAATGACAAAGGTTCACTGATCCCTATCTGATATGTTGTTGTAGCTAGATGCTCCCCCTAAATTCTGAATTTCTCATCAAATTTTGATCTCATGATAGGTTCCATTCTCATATGACACCATCACACACCTTTTTTTTTAATTTCAGTCTTGGAGGGAGATAACTCCCAACCTCTGTCGAAGATACACAAATGTATCTTTAGGTAAAGGTTTGATGAAAATGTCAACCACTTATTCCTTTGTGTTCACATACTTGGGTGTGACTTGCTACTCATTAACCTGCTCTCGTAGAAAGTGATACTTAATAGGAATATGTTTGGACTTGGAATGCATCGCTGGGTTTTTTGACAAGCTAATTGCACTTGTATTGTCACAGTTGATTGTAACTGGTTGATCAAAATGAATTTTCATGTCTGCCAAGGTTTGCTTCATCCAAATTATTTGAGTGCAACATTTAGAAGCCGCAATGTACTCAGCTTCTATATTGTATAATGATATTGACAATTGTTTCCTACTTATCCAAGAGACAAGACAATCTCCCAAAAATAAGGCATTTCCACTCGTACTTTTTCTATCATCTAGACTACCTGCCCAGTCAGCGTCAGAAAATGTTGTGAGTTCAATATGTGAGTTTTTTGGAGACCACAATCCAAATTACATTGTACCTTTCAGATATCTAAGTATTCGCTTGACTGCTGCTACATGTGACTCTTTCGGACTAGCTTGGTATCTTGCCACCATCCCAACAACTTGCATGATGTCCGGTCTTGATGCAGTAAGATAAAGAAGACTGCCTATCACTGACCTATAGAGTGTGGCATCAACTGAGGGAGATTCATCATCCTTTTTGAGATTACAACCTGTTATCATAGGTGTGCTTACTGGAGAGCATTCATCCATCCCAAAATTGCCTAGCATCTCTTTCAGATACTTGGTCTAATATATAAAAATGTGGTTTGGAGTTTGAGTAATCTGTAGTCCAAGAAAAAAGGATAATTATCCTAACATGGACATCTCGAATTCTTTAGCCATATTAGCTGCAAATTCCTGACTTAACCTTTCCAAATTGCTTCCAAAAATAAGGTCATCAACATAGACAATAATGATTAATAAATTTTCTTCTTCAATCTTGAAGTAAAGATTGTTGTTAGTACTTCCTCTCTTAAATCCTTACTGAAGAAGATACATGTCCAATATTTCATACCAGGCTCTAGGTGCCTATTTGAGAACATATAGTTCCTTTTTTAATTTCCAGGTGTGACATTCTTTACCAGGTTTTTCAAAACCATCAGGCTCAATGATGACGATGAGGGTAATCTGGGTAAAGAGTGGTGAGTAAAAGGCTCAAAAATCCTTGTGCAACCGTGTGTGCACAAGGAGAGCGTAAAAAAGGTGGCACTCGGGCCAACAACAATGCTCAAAACATTTGTTGCAATAGTTGTGCTGCAGTCAAACGGAGTGGAAAAAAATGGTTAGAATACCAACAGAAAAAAGGCTCCTAGAAAGTGAAAAAGGGTGTACTCACTAGACTCAGGGGAGGTAAGGGAGCATGCAAACACCTAACTAAAAGGTATGCTGGTTCGAACTGGACATATCCTCTATAGGGTGATGAAATCCCAGTCAGACAATACGAAAAGTAGAACCAAACGCCAACGATATCCCCCTACCGGGAGGGACACTAGGAAGACAATCCTAGAAGAAAGGCAACTTAGATACCCTGTTCATGACACGTCCAGAAAGGTGAATCTGCGGCTCTAGTCTTATGACCATGTGGGCCTAAAAGGAATCACCACACGTGGACAACGAGTAGGTAGCCTTCGGTGACTGAATGGACTACGGTATTCCACTCAGGCCTCCGGAACTAGTCTCGCCACTTCAACCCTCCTAAGGGAGAGGCCTTTCTGACAAATTGGTCGTAACCGTGTCAACAAATACTAGGGGATTTTGGCACCCTATATGTCAATAACTATGTCTCAAATATAAGCGACAAAGGGGTCTTATTTGGATCTCTATCCCCCTTGTCCTACCTAGCTACAAAATTCTTCTGTGTTCCCCAAGTGGGGTTAAAAGTTGGTTGAGTTAAGTATTTTTTTAGGGCTCACTTGAGTTAGGTGACAGAGTGTGTGCAATGATAATGTTGGCAGCTAACTAGCAAATAAAAAGATGGTATTTAAATGCTAGAAAAATGGAAACAATGCTGGAAACTGAATGCTGAATCAAAGACTTGAAAAATAAAATTATATATATATATTTTAAATAACAAAATGAGTAAAAATTTTGAAACTTAGGCCGCAACAATGGGCCGGATTTGCGCAGTGTGCAGCGTGAGTTTCGAGCCGTGAATTGTGGTCTGCAACACGTGTTTCGGGTTTTGAACTGCGGTGTGTAGCACACTTGTCAGTCCGGAGTGTGCGGTGTGCAGCGCGGCAAGAGAGCTGGGCTGTGCAGTGTGCAGCATGGTCGAGGCGTACCGGACAGTGCGGGGTGCAATGCGACAATAGTGGTGGTATGTGCGGTGTGCAATGCCAATTCCAGGATGGTATGCACGGTGTGCAATGCATGTTATGGGGTGTGGTTAGCACAGTGTGCAGCGCAAGTTGTGGTGGGGAGTCTGTGGTCGGGGCCGCGAAAATCACAAGGTGGAGAGTGGTGGGGGCCGCACAGATGGCAGGGTGGTGAGCGACGCCACCTATGTGCAGAGGACGCAGCACGAGTAGGCTCGTGTAGACCGCGGTGTGGATCGTGTCTGTAAATGAGTAAGTTGGGGTTTTGAACCATGCATAGGTGCTAGGATGGTACGGTGTGCACCGCGCAAAGACGCTTGAAAACCACACTTTGGACCACAGCAAAGGGATAAAGAGCCGAGTTGTAGACCGCGCAAAAATGGTGAACAACCACGGTGCGGGCCGTAGCAGTGAGGAAAAAAGATGCAGTTTCCTACATGGAGAATGATGCAAATTGGTTGCACCCACACAAAAAAACTCACAGTACTATAACTAAGCAAATGAAAGCAAAAAACAGAACTTTTAAACAAATAACAATGAAAGCTAAAAACTATTATAGAAGGGTTCAGACAGCGGAGTCGCCAATCTGTAGTTGGGGTTTTCACCCTTGCTTGTGAAAAAGGGAACCTACTAAGGGAAAGGACCCTTAGTAGCAGGTCAAGGGGAAGTGATAAGAAACTAAACTAATCATAAAAAAAAAACCATTCGATCTAGCATGTGGATGAAATTTAAAAACAGCTTAAAGAAATAAAAAGTGATTTTCGAAACAAAATAACAAATAATCTTTAATTTTTGTATTATGGGCAAGCAAGGGCTTGCAAAAGATTTACCTCCGAGATGAGGCTGGGAGAGTCCTGACAGTGTGTTCTGGAGCTCCTTTGGTTCCGTACTCTCCTCTTCAATGCTTCGGTGGTGGCTAAAGTTTTTATCTCAAGGGAGGCCAAAATGCTCAAAGAT